>CM069450.1:34656043-35057290 GCA_035610835.1 Ophiura sarsii | reverse complement strand
AATTAGCCGATTTCAAAGTAGATATCCACTTAGCATATCCGATTAGTTTACGGGTCTCCCCTAACTCCCAGCTTTTGATGTAGAGGATGTTGAGAAGAGAAGTTTAGGTACTGGTCCGTGTGTGTCTTTTTCGATCTGCTTTTCAGACAATGAGGGTGTCGAGGAATGGTATCTGTCCATTGTCTTCCTCTTCGTGTGTGAACTTGATGTTACCCGTGTCGTCAATTGTGTTCAGGTGGTCTGTTAGTTGTTGTGTAGTGTCTTTCTTGATAATCTCGAGGATGTCATCTACATAGCGCTTCCACAGTTTTGGTTTACAAGATAAGGAAGAGTTTCTATTGTCTTAGCGGTTATGTTTTTGAATAGCAGGCCTAGTTCAAAAACATATCCAAACAGGGGTTCGAGTAACAAAGAAATCTTAAGCAAGATGCAATTGACATTCATCATTATGTTTCACAAAGTTGATCAACATGGTTCGTGGATATACTATTCAGCAGAGAATATTTATTTTATCTAGCTACATAAAGACAAGAAGTATTCTGTAAGTCCAACGGAGCTTCTGTTTACGGTTTCCAAATGTTCAGAGGATTCCGTCAAATGTATACAGGATATCCATAAGAAATTCAATGAGTATGTGGAAGTGTGTTGATCCATCTATCAAACTTTGTTTTATTATTACAATTTCAACCGTTATACAATTGATATTTGAAAACGGGACCTGAATATTTTGACTCACCCTGATCTCACCGTGGACATAATCTTGAACATTTTAGAAATAGTAAAATGGGGTGAAATCTATGTCCTCAGTCCAAAAGATACTAAAGTACACAGTTGATATTAAGATAATGGCAATTATGCGTGTGGCGGGTGGGTGTCTAAGGGGGATGGCCGGATGATCCCCCTGAGAAGAAGACAACTTTTTTAACCCCCCCCCCCCCCCCCCCCCCCCCCCCCCACGTCAAATATTGAGGAGGGAACATATATATACCCTCTCTTCGGAGTCATTTTTTTAATTGTTTTGTCCCCAATTTGAGAAAAGATTAATTGAAAGCAAAGGTTTTAATTTTTATGAAACTAACGATACTGGGATCCGAACCCTAGACCTTTCGGTCGCAAAGCGAATGCCATACCACTAGACCAGCTCATATAGGCTATCGGTACCTATGAAGTCATTTTAATCCTACAAAACAGTTAGGGCAGCTAATCGTCTACGGCCATGTGTTGTGAACTCGCCACCCTTACCGTTGCATGTCCAGATTTTTACATTTTACACCATCTGAGATTCGAAATACACCCTAGCCCCCCTTTGATATATAATGGTGCGTCCCTAATACCAAAACCGGGACGAACATTTTATTTTGCCACCATTGACTAGGAAAGCTGGCTACGCGCCTGTCTTGTTTTCGTGTCGATCAAACTACCATAGGCTGGTCGTTGAAGACAGAATATAGGTGCTACGCGGAGAAAATTGGTAGAGTTCTGGTTTTGGTGGCATAAGAAGCAGAACATTTCAATGAATATCGCATAAAAAGTCCCAACAAATCCCACTTCGGGAAAATGTATCAGAGTGAATTGAAAATGGCCAAAAGAATTGTAATTATTATCTGAATAACAACAACTTCGAATTCAAGTAACGTGCTCTTTGGTAATATTCTGGGTGCTGTGCATGTTGAATGTTATTTTAATAAAATAAAATCATCAACCGCGACGAGGGTATTTATTCTCTAAATCATGTATACGATCCACTGTTAACAACACCTGAGCTTCCTGGAACGAGATTGGAAGAAATTCTCGCGGGAAAAACAAGTGGATCAAGTCACTACCGAACGGGAAGTCTTCCGAACGGGAAGACGAAACTGTCTAGTCGTGAGTAGATATTTGGATTTGTAAACAAAACATTTTTATAATGTTCATGTTAAAATATACTTATTTACATATGATTAGACATTTCAATGAATACGTACACATTTAACCCATTTAGTGGGTTTATCGCTTTGCCATTATTTGTAGAGTATCCAATGTAATTGGTCTAACATACAGCAAACAGAGTGATAATCGACGTAACATTATCAGCATGTACATACAAATATATCTCTACCCTTACATCCGAAATAAATTCCAGAGTGGTAACCATTGCAGCGTTCACGTGAGTTTTGTAAGCAGTTTTTGAAATGCCTTTACAGTCTAGATATCTTTGTCCATCTCTTCTTCAAGTATGGTCTACTCAGCATTTCCACTTTTATCCTCGACATTCGACACATGCTGTTACGCATTTCAGTCCATGTTTGCGACGAGAACATTATATTAGTCCCACAAGGATTAGGTGTTGAAAGCTTGCAAGTTACACTGTACAAACTTCAGCAGAGCCCGTGGTGATAGGCATGCATTCCGAAATGTGAAGTTTCCACCCCATTGCTTGGATCAAGATCGGCTTCATTGGTTTAAACTTTAAAGTGTTTTCAAAAGTAGTATAAATTATAATTGAACCCGGAAGCAATAAATGTATGCTGCTCTCTCGATCATAGAAGCTTTTGCAGATCAAGAGATGTCTTACTGGAAAATACCATCCCCACGCATTTTGCATACCGCAACTCATTCAATATATCTTGTTTTTTGGCACCGTACAAGATAACAAAATAATCTAAACACCAACTGTACTACCAACATCTTCTTGTGTAACTTCATTATCGCCCACCACCGATGCTATATGCTGTATTTCTTCAGAAACCTTGATCTTCTTTAGCATGTCGGTTTCCCATGGCTAAATGTTGAAGATGTTGGGCGAATAGAAGGTGTGATGTTAGAACATTGCCAGCTTTGTTGGCGAGATCAATTGTTTTCCAAATCTTCATGGCTTTGTTCTGAGACCTCTTCGTCTCTGAATGAAAGCGTTTTCCCATGTATGGTTTACAGTGATGCATTAAAAGGATTAAAATATCTGTATCATCGGCTATTACATTGACTGCTTGTCCTTCACTTGCAAATGTCAGAGCACATACATTGTGATCATTTCTATATTTTATTCACTTACAATTTTTAATAATAACGAAATACCCCTAAATAAAAAAATGGTATGGTCCTTTAAACAGCTCCTAACTGGACAATAGTTTACTTAAATGTCCATTGATGTTAAGTATTACATATTGTAACAACTGTGCAATGTTAGTCAGTAGAAGTGATAGTTTAGACGCAGAACCAAACTTCATAATATTTTGGCGGTCATTTTGAAAATACTCTTCTGTTGCCAATTATTTGAAATGAGCATGGTTTTGTAATTAATTTCAACCATACTTGCTGTCTTCATTTTAATTCTACAGTGACTCTTTCAAATTTCAGACATATGTTTTGGCAGCCATTTTGAATTTGCTCTAAAAAAGTTTCCCCACAATAGAATTGAGGGGACTTTTATTACGATGTTCCCTGGAAAATTCCGCTTCTTATGAAACTAAAATCAGCTCTCTACCAATTTTCTCCGGGTAAAACCCTTCAACGACCAGCCTACCATTTTAGGTGATTAATGAACCGGAGAAAAAAGAAAGTTTCATTGATGACCTGTTTTAGTCAAAGGTTGTACAGTTTTGTATCGCCTAACCAATGAACCCAACCAATATAATAAACTCTATTATGCAAAAATGTTATCCATACTATGATTGACCTTAGGCCAAAAAGAAGAAGTTATGTTATCCTCCACAGCTCTCAGAGAGGAGGGGCGGGCGGGCGGATTTGTGTTCTTTTTTTCTTCCCTATTATACCAGTCGAAGCTCAAAGTTCAGCCATACCAACAAAAATTGAAATCACACTAAGAGTCGCACATATATGTTATAAACACTAGTTTAATATTCAATGCCATTTAAACTGTTTAACAAAATTGGCCTTAAGGGGGGGGGGGGGGGGGGGGGTGGACTCTCAGGTACAGCCTCCGTAAAACTGCCGTAACTTCTTCAATATTCATTTAATCTTTATAAACGTATACAGTTTTTTGCAGAAAAGGGTTCAATGAATCCAACCATGATAATGAAATTGACCATTTTGGGGAAAAAGTATAAAAAACACCTTTTTTGACCCATTTTAGGTTTGGAAAAGATAACTCAAAATATATTTTGTTAAATTTTGTCATACTAGTTTTATGATAATCCTGACATCATTCCCCCAGGAGCGTTTTTTTTTTAATATCTTATTTTTTATTTTTTGAGTTACAGACCAAAAGGTGCCAAAAAATGTGATTTTTTACCGCCAAAATCATGAAAATCACAATTTTTGGAAAAAAATCACTTTTTTGGGCACTTTTTGGTCTGTAACTCAAAAAATAAAAAATAAAATATTAAAAAAAAAAAACGCTCCTGGGGAATGTTATCAGGATTATCATAAAACTAGTAGGACAAAATTTAACAAAATATATGTTGAGTTATCTTTTCCAAACCTAATATGGGTCAAAAAACATGTTTTTTATAATTTTTTTAAAAATGGTCAATTTCATTATCATGGTTGGATTCATTGAATCCTTTTTTGCAAAAAACTGTATACATTTATAAAGATTAAGTGAATATTGAAGAAGTTACGGCAGTTTTACGGAGGCTGTACCTGAGAGTCCACAGCCCCCTTAAGGATGTATGAAAATAAATCGTGGGCATTATTTTGATAGTTTCCAACAGAGGCAGAGAGGCCAAGGTTTTTTGGGTGATTTGTTTAAAACATTTTATCCAAAGCTATAGCTGGAAGTTTGACCCCCCCCCCCCCCCCCCACCCTCACCCGAGAGCGTCCACATGATATACAGCGTGAATCAACAAACATTGTGCACGATTTGAAACGGCCATTTGACCTTGATGCGTGCATTGAACCATGAAGTTTTTGTTGTCTATATAAAGCGTTGTTAATCTAGTTTATCCTCCCCAAAAATGAAAGTAATCGACTAAATGATAAGCAAACTGTACCATGTTCTGTAAACTGTCCGCATTTTCGCCATTCCAATGGGATTTACACAGTTAAGACATTAATATTGCAGCAGCATGATGATATGGAGTGAGAGTCTACAAGAAAGGCATTGTTGTGCCTGTAATTTATTACAGGTTCCTGGTATATTAAATGAGCCAAAGGTGTTAAAACATTGTAGAAATAAATGATACTTTACAAACTAAAAATATTGCACAAATGAAATGTTCTGAGACACTGTATTTATTGATAATTGCACTGAAAAGTCATTCACATTTGCCTTTAGGTTCACTCGGTAAGAGTTGCGGTCTTCTGCTTAAGATGTTTTTTAAGGCATACAATAAAATGTTAGCTTCCTTGCAATTCAAGATAGAAATCATTTAGCTGTTTGCTGATATTAAGTTTTGTTAATGAAGCCTTCCTTCGACATGGCCACCATTTTGCTGAAGACATGTGTGTACCCTGTCCAACATGTTGCGGACAGCTCGTCTAACCATTCCCCTGTTGCGGTGTAGCCTGTCACTTCGGCTCTGACACGTGCCTCCACTTCTTGAAGACTTCTTGCCTTCTTGATCTGTAACAGGTGATGCTTGTATTCAAATTTGCCTTTTCATTTGACAACTCAGTATCAGACTATTAATTACTTATCCCAGAGTGAAAGAATGATTTTACAGGAATATTTTGACAATTAATGTGATAATAATGACCATTTTAGCAAAACCAATTTTACTGTGTGTAAATCCCATTGGAATGGCGAACAACGCGGTCAGTTTACGAAACTTGCCACAGTTTGCTTATTTTTAAGTCGATTACTGTCATACTTTGGGAGGCTAAAAAATCCATGGTTCAATGCACGCACCAAGGTCAAATGGCAGTTTCAAATCGTGCACAATGTTTTTTGATTCACCCTGTAGTGTAGATTACTACAGGGGGGGGTCTTCTGAAATATTTTCTGCATCCGGTCCTGGGTTGTTTTCGTAAAAAATATGGCATGTCGTGTTAAAACTAATTTATTTCACCATAAATATGTTACAAACAAATTTCAGATTTTGCAAGAATTGTATTAAAATACCGTGTATATGTACTACTAGATCTATTAGAAAGGGGTAAAGGTGCGCGTTGTACTTATTTGAAACACTCTGTGCATATTGTATTTGTCATGCCAATAACGTTTTACGATGGACCTACAAATAGTTCAGTAGAAAATAATATACAGGTTTTAAAATATCAGACGTCACCCTTGTCTTTCATCGGGTACTTTTTCGTCATGTATCTTTATTAAAAGCGTTGATTAATAATAGAGTACAGGACCAGAGACAAATCTGAATTTATATTCCTAAATTTCTGTATTGTATTTCCTTTATTCAATATTAGTTTGTTTACAAATATGTCTACTAGGTGGATTAAAAGCTATACATATAATTTGGTCATATCTAATGTAACACTAACAATGAACTAATACTGCTTTTCAGTTATTTTAACCTTTTAAAGCCATCTTATATATTTTAAAATACTCAAACTAGATCTAGTACAGCCAGGCTTTATCATAGACATATAGTGAATGCTGTCCCATTATCTTTGGGGTGTTGGCATTACGTAATATGGTCATTTACAATACTTAACAATTGTTTTGGGTCATTTAACATCAACTTAACCATTCTGGCAGCCATTTTGGAAAGTTTTACCGAATCAAAACTGTCACAGAGGTGGGATCTAAAAGCAATGCTCAACAGTTTAGAACATACTATTTGCTGCATGTAATGTAATATACACTCTTACAATATCTATTCTGGATTATCTTACACTCATGTAGACTATTTTTACATTTACAGCGGCCATTTTGGTGGCCATCTTGGATTTAAAGTATGTTATTACAATTCAAATATACTGGATATGAGTTACTAGTGGTCTAATACATACATCCCAATGTTAAAACTATACTTTCATCTTACATTTTGGTTGATATTATCCCATTTTTCGGAATTCCGACAATTTGTTCAGTCATTTTGGGACCCATTTTGGGGGCCATTTTGGATTTTTAAGTATATTAACAAAGCAAAAACACTCGGATATGAGTTACATGTGGTCTAATACATACATCCTATCATTAAATCTATATTTTGATCATACATTTTGGTTGATATTATCCCATTTCATGGAATTTGACATTTTTTGAAGCCATTTTGAGACCCATTTTGGGGCCATTTTGGCAGCCATTTTGGATTTTTAACTATTTCAACAAAGCAACAGTACTTGATATGAGTTACTAGTGGTCTGATACATACATCTCATCATTAAAATCATATTTTCATCATACATTTCATTTGATATTATGCTATTCTATTGAAATTTTTATAATATTTGACCATTTATGGCCATCAATTTGGCGGCCATTTTGGTTTTAAAGTATGTTAACAAAACAAGAACACTAGATATGAGTTTCCAGTGGTCTGTATCATACATCCCATTGTTAAAGCTATACTCTAAACATACATGTTGGAGTATATATGGCCAATTCCACCGTTACGGACGTTACAGATACATGCAACTTGCTACTTTTAATTGAATAGCACATCTGTTTGCTGATAAGATAGCACTTTATTTCTTAGTATGCTAGTAGTAAACACTCTAATGTTCAATATAATGAAGCAATTTTGTTTTAGCTTTCTTAGTTAATTAGCCACAAAAATTAGAAACGAGCGTTACGGATGTTACCTTGAAAGGAAGTGCCTTTTTGACTATGGTACATATCCTTAAATCTCTGTTCAGTTCCCTGTTTTATTTTTTTCTGTCAACTATATTGAGCAAGCCCTGACTCCATTCTATGTTAACATGAAAAACAAGTTTGAAATTAGTACTCCCGTATCGTCCAACGCTGTTGATTTTAGTGTTACGGACGTTACATTTTGAAGCGTTACGGACGTTACAGGTATTAAAATCAATAATAAAACAAGATTTATAATATCAAAATGAGACATTTTGTCCCTAATTTGTCATAAAATCCGTGTTTTTCTTGTGTTACTTTGATGTTAGGGACCGTTCATTATTTATGGAGAGGGGGGGGGTAAACTATAGGGGGGGTCATGTAACTTTCATATGTTAAAATAGGGGGGTTATGTAACTTTTTATTCTTGAACAGGGGAGGGGGGGCTTCGCGCATATTTTCTTAAAACCTATATCGACTTCAAAAACTTTACTGTCAGACGACTTCTGGACAGCAAATCGATGATATGGTGGAAAAAACATCTATATAATCTATATAATATCAACGGTCGAGACATTAGAGCCACGGGGTGTATAATGTTACAAAATCCAATTTCAGGGTGCACTACACTAAATGGGGGTATCCCCTACCCTTAAGGACGGTGTTTAAAGCTAGAATCGGAAAGTATGCATCACAAAATCCTCAATTTAAAAAGACTTGACAGTATACAATTGCGTAAATGCCTATGATTTTTGATTAATTGTGATTAATGGGACATCACCTACATGTACATGCACCCTGACTATAAACTGTGAATATCATCTAGGTAAATGTTGAGAGATCTTTCAAATTTGTGCTTTTTACCGGAAACATTGGCGATTACGGCGACATTTCCAAGCTCTTCAGAGAGGTAGTCAACACCATGGGCATATTTTTGAAAATCGAGCAGGTCAACCTACCTATTTTTTTCACTTTTGGTAATTTCGTAATTTAGTGGTCTAAAACAGAGTTTTATATCGGTGTTTTTGTACATATCCCTATGGAGCTCTATTTATATAGTGGTGTGACCCCTTCATGATTTAAAAATTGTGATTTGTTGCATGCTTTTCACATCATTTCTGCTTTGCACCAATGCTCACAAAAGTAGAACGTTTCACTGGATTATACGTTTCTGCTCAGAATGTTCTAACTTGTTCGGGTTATAAAGACTCACAAAACCATCCAAAATGTATAAATATGAGAAAAAAAATTCCAACTCGCTACGCTCGCCATTACTAATTTCACACAATAAAAAGAAGGGGCATCATAAAATTATTGGCTGTTCAGATAGGGCACAAACAAAATTTGACAACGTAGGTTATGCATGAACAAAATTCCAAAGTTAAAGACAGTCCCTTAAGTATGTGACAAGTTGATCGAGGAAGGGGGGGGGGGGTTGGGTATAAAGCTACTGGTTAGCAGGGGGTCATGTCATTTTCAGTTTCAGCTGTAGGTGGGGGGTAGGTAATTTTAACATACGAGTCTCGAATTTGTCCCAACCCCCCTCCACCATAAATAATGAACGGTCCCTTAGTTGTTTAAAGTTGTAAAATAATGGAAGGGGTAGTCTGAAAACATCTATTTATGTTTTATGGCATATTTACTACAGAGTATGCTAATTTTTTTCATTCACACAAAGCTTGTTTGTGTTTTAGGTATCTATATTTTAAAGGTTATTAACACTACCCACTCTAACACTATCAAGTATATCGCTACCACTTTGCACTGAAAATGGAAAAAATGTAATTTTTCTTAAGAAAAACACTTGTTTTTCGTCACTTTAGAGGGCAAAAGTTTTCATACACAAAAGATGTAACTGTCACAGAACTGTTTAACATATTCTAAACAATGCTTATCAGAAACTACTCTGGAAGTTTCAAGTTCATAGCATAATATGTGGCAAGACAACACAGTATCAAAGAATTACATAGTGTTACACTCCTGACTTGTCAACTTTGCAAAGTCAACAGTACTTTTTCCTCAATTGGGCTTCACTGACTATGTAGCAGTGCACAAGTCTAAACCATTGTTGAAGAAAATGTGGTCTAATTTGTCAAATTAGACCACATTTTTGACAAATTAATATTTTCAGTGTTACAGCTCACAAAGGTGTGTCATTTAGAAGCTCTTGAGTAAAAGCTGTAACGTCCGTAACGATTTATGTAACGTCCGTAACGATTTATGTAATGTCCGTAACGCTCGTTAAGGTATTTCTAATTATAGATTTTTTTTTTTTTTTTGCTCAATGATTGAACCCATCACAAACTAACAGTGAATGTGTGATGTTATTAAAATCAGCCAATTAGTTTTCTCCCAGAGGAAAAAAAAGATAAAAAATGTTACGGACGTTACACGATCCAATGGAAAAAATGAACTTAAAAATGATAACTCACATTGCGCCTTTCGCAAGTGATATCACTTTTTTGCTTTTTACTTTCATTGGAAGCTTTATTTAAAATAACTAAATCACAAATAGCATTTAAAAAGCAATACTTTATATTACAAAAATAATACACTTTCTTAACTAGCTTTTTTCAAGCCAAATTAAAAAAGCATCATCCTTTTTGCGCACCTATTTTCAAACGATGATGTAATGACCAAAACGAACAAATTGAGGTGAGATCATATCAGACTTGATAAATAGAGATATACCCCTTACCAACAATAGAGGAGAAAAACTTGTAAAACCAATTTGAAATTTTGGCTGTTTTTCACATTTGGCATGGAATTGGCCATATGCCAATTTATGGAATTTTACCATTTTTGGCGGCCATTTTGGCGGCCATCTTGGTTTTCGGTGTGTTAATAAAGCAAAAGTTCTGGATATGAGTGTGTAGTGGTCTAATACATACATCCCACTATTAAAACTATACTTTCACGGTTTTCACCATACATTTTGATTGCTATACGTCATTTAATGAGATGAAGATTGGCGGCCATTTTGAAATTCCAAAATGGCTGCTATAACGGATTTTAAAAATGTGTAAACATTGGTTTTCACTTTCTGTAGACCTTTACCTTCATGAAAATGCAAAAATTAGCAACTCCCCACAAAAATCCAACGAATCTACTGCATAGCACATAGTGGCCCTGACTAATTGTTTGAATCCTTATTAAACGAAGTAAAATAATATATGTCAAATATGTGATGGTCTCGAACGGAATTCAATATCTATCGCTTCCTTTAACATGTTCAACTTGACCCTCATTCAACAACAAACCTTAGTGGTTCCGTGGAACAGATTGAATTTCACATAATTATTTGGAGGGAAAAAAATCAAAAAAATCAGGTTACAGCTAACAATGTGATCTCTTTTGGTATCTTAACTGGATTACAAAAATCGGTGAAATCGGGACATAACTTATTTGATTCACCAAGTAGAGACACCAGCATTTATTCACATATGTATTTTTTGTAAGAAAATAATCTACTTTTGAGGCGTTTCGTAAATAATTGACATGGTTTATAAATCTAGTCGGAGTCGAACCATCATCGACATGACATAAATTGGCCGCTTAGGAGCGCTATTAATTCGGGCTGGTGAACCTATTGTTATCAAATACTACGAGAGAATTTCCTGGTTGTATATTTAAATTCGAGCGGTACTTCTAGCTAACTGCATGGGTGAGTTTCCATTATGTTGCAAATTACATCCACGCTCATGCGTTTGAACTACTCAATGGGCGTCGCAATACAACTGGTTGGTTGCACACGAGAATTATGTCATATAGCATGGTTGCTATATTTTTTTTTAATCTTTTATTTGTATCACTATCATAATTTTCACATTTCACATAGTTTCATCATGTTTACATTACATTATCGATACATGTTTAGCACATTTTCATATACTTTTCAGCATGTTTACACATTTTCATATCAATTACACGTATAACACATTTTTATGTGCTTTCATGTTTACATTGCATATCATTACATTACACATTTAATATGCTTTTCAGCATGTTTACACATTTTCATATCAATTACACGTATAACACATTTTTATGTGCTTTCATGTTTACATTGCATATCATTACATTACACATTTAATATGCTTTTCAGTATGTTTACATTGTATATGTATAGCACATTTTCATATGCTTTTCAGCATGTGTACACATTTTCATATGCTTTTCGGCAAGTTTACATGTTTACATTTCATATCAATTACATGTATAACACATTTTCAATTACATGTATAACACATTTTCATATGCTTTTCATGTGTATGTTGCATATCATTACATAACATATTTGTATACGCTTTTCAGCATCTTTACATTGCATATCATATATATAGCACATTTTCATATGCTTCAGCGTGTTTTTTTACACATTTTCATAGTTTCATTATTTCATATCAATAGCATGTATAACACATTTTCATATGCTTTTCATCGTGTTTGCATTGCATAACACATTTGTATATGCTTTTCATTCACATTTTCATATGCTTTTCAGCATGTGTACACATTTTCATCTGCTTTTCAGCATGTTTACACTTTTTCATGTTTTCGGCATGTTTACATTTCATATCAATAACATGTATAACACATTTTCATATGCTTTTCAGCATGTTTATTTCAACATTACACGGTATATCATTGCTTACAAGTCATGTTTACATTTGATAATCTGATAATTTGATAATCATAATACAGAGCATCATGTTTAGATTGTTGTATATATAGGCCCTATATTTTTTTCTTCTTTAAAAATTATTTTCTATCATTCACACCTTTTGCATAGCATGATCACACTCCAATACATATATTCATAAATACCGATATTAATCAATGTTTGCTATAACAAATATATATTTTTAAAGATTAATAAATTCAAAACATATATAAATTTAATAATCTCTTATTTTGTAAAACATAACTGAATTATTAATATTATTATTATTTTTTTTTTTTTTTTTTCTTCTTCTCAAAATAGCCATATCATTCAGAATTTTACTTTTCTATATAAATAATCCTCTCAAAATACTGATATTTCAAATCTTGTCCAAAAATAAAATAAAATTATGAGTATACCAACAACAGAAAAAGAAGTCATATAACTGTTTTGGTGGGTTTTTTTTTTTCTGGGGTGTTTTTTTCTTCTATTTTCAAATATATAAAACAAAGCTTAAGATTTACTTACTTAAATTTCAAATATAAGTAATTAAATCATCCGAGCGCATATAAGTTTTGCGTTTAAGATAGTTTGTGTCTTCAAAATGATAGTGCACGTTTACATTTAACATGGAAACATATCAAAACAACAAAAACAAACATATCTAACATAATTCTTTATAACATATCATGTTATGGCATATTACGTGTACTAAAATTGTCAAAAATCACTTTAAACATTTCTACATTTCATAGTCTAAACTATTCAACACACAATATTGCAAGCCTTTATAACTTTAACCATTTTCTTATATTCAATTCTTTTTCAAATAAAAATATCAAATGTGGGTGTTTCCCATATTTGTATTTACTTATGCAAAGCTTTGCAATTACAATTAGTCTATTTATATACTTGTTTTCTTTATCGTTTCCTTTACAAAACCCAAACATGGCATCAGTAAGAGATATATTAATTGTTTTCCCTGTTTCCCTAGTAACCATTTTGTTTATTTCTGACCATATCTTTCTAATTATTTTGCAGTTAAAAAAGAAGTGTTCTAAATAATCTTTCTCGTTGCATTTTTCACACATATTGCTCCTTGCTATTCCCATTTTTTCTAAAAGAATATTTGTAGGATATATATTACTTAAGATTTTCCAGTTTAAAGTTATAAGCCTTGCTTCATTGGCGTGGGACGGTACGTTTTTCCAAATGGTCTCCCATACGAAATTATAATTTGGAAATTTTCTTTCCCAGAAAATTTGGCAAATTGGTTTGACAGAAATGTCAGTAATCAATCTACAACGAACAATTTTAGATGTACATTGTTCTAAAGGATAAAAGACCAGTTTATTTTGTATACCATTTTGGTGGACTTTATTTGAACTTGTATTTTTATATTCTTTCCAGCTTTCTAGAATGGATGATAGTAACGTTAGATAATCTAACATGACACCACCAGGCTTTTTAATTTTATCATTAAAGTACTGCATTGATCTTTTTGAACCATCTTCGTTGTACAATGATGATACAATAATATAACCATTTCGGATCCAATGTTTGAAGTACAATGTTTTGCCATTATATTTTATATTTTCGTTATTCCAAAGAATTTCTGGTTCGTCATTCTTCGTTTCATCAATGTTTGTTATTCTTTTACATTTTAACCATAATTCAACAAGCGTACGGTAAAATAATTCCATGTGGTTTATTTCTTGAATACACATATTATTCAAAGATTTAAAATTACAATTACATTTAAATATGTCGATACCAATACTGAGTTTTTTAAATTCAAATAATGCGATATTTTTCCAAGTAGAGACCGTTTCATTTGTCAATCTCTTTATCCAAGAAAACTTAAGAGAATCTAAAAAGTCGGGAAGGATGATCATTTTCAGACCACCTTTTTCAAAATTAATGATCGTTCTTCTTTTTACCTTTTCCTTTCCTCCCCATACAAATTGAAAAAGGAGTGTGTTGAGTTCTTTTATTACATGTTCCTGAAGATTCAATATGCTAGATACATGGTTGCTATATGACATAATATATTGATAGAAGGTGAATATTTAAATGTTGTGCCGGTTTTTAGGGCAACAATTTATAGCGCTGCTAAGCGGGCCTTGTAGCGTAATGGCATACACTGCAAAAAGGTTGTTTAAATATTTACTCAACATTTTACACAACGTTGTTGAAGTATGCAACCGCTCAACAGTTGCGTAAAATTTACCCAACACCATGTTTTCACCAACAGTTGAACAATTCCAGTTACTCAGCAGTTGCACAATTTTAATTACACAACAGTTGGGTATTATTAATTAACCATTTGTTGGGCATTTTGTGACTGTTGCTTAATTTGTTAATTGTTTTCATTATATATTGAGCATTTTTGTATAGCAACTGTTGCTTAATTTATCAAAATGTAGCCATATGTTGGGTATTTTATTTGTGACAAGTTTTTATTATATATTGAGCATTTTTGTATAGCAACACGGGGTAGGCAAATAATGTGAATTCTGGGCGATGCAGCAGAACTACATACATCACTTCCTCCCGGTAGTGAACCGGTATCTTGTAATGGGAATTCTAGGCGATGCAGCAGAGCTACATACACTATTCCCTTTCGGTAGTGAATCTGTAATTTATTTTAACATGTTATTTAACTAGGCCTATATATATAATATCTGACATCTCTTATCATTGGTGTTATTTACTGTGAACGTTTGCCAAACGTAGTCTAGCTATCTGGGTATGAAGGTATAAATAGTCCATATTATATAATACATAAACATATTTATGTGATTCTTTTGGTGGAAAATAGATCACATGACATGAACTATTCAGTATATGTCCATGTTGTGGTTGTTTTGGCTATACAAATCGACTATTCAATATTCATCGCTAGTGACGTCGCAATAACACCGCTGAAATTATATTCATAAACAAATATATGTCAAACAAGGATGGCAATTTTAAACTATTTTGTCAGTGTTATCGATTTATTCCGTTTTGGATGCCAAGACAGAATAAATATAATTGTGGTCCTGCGCTGCAAAAAGGTTGCTTAAATATTTACTCAACATTTTACACAACGTTGTTCAAGTATGCAACCGCTCAACTGTTAAATAAAATTTTCCCAACACCGTTAGATAACATGTTTTCACCAACAGTTGAACAATTCTAGTCACTCAAAAGTTAGGCAATTATATTCACTCAACAGTTGTTCAAGTACATGTATGCAACAGCTCACGAAATTGGCTTTTTTGGACAACAGTTGCCTAAAATTCACATGTGCGTAACTTGCATCAACTGTTGCGTGATTGTCCTCAATGCTCATGCAACAGTTGCCAAAGTGGAATATTTTACGCAACATATTTTAGCAACAGAAACAGTTTCCACCAACATTTTAAGGACATTGTTTTCGACGAATTGCTCAACGCTGGGGATTTTTTACTTTTATACAACGCCTAACTTTCTACATATATTGAATGAATTTTAATCAACACGTCAACCAACGGATGATAAAAGTACTTTTAGCAACGTATTTTAAGCAACCTTTTTGCAGTGTATGGAAGTCGGGGTATCGCCCTGGATACTCAATCTGCTCATGAACTCAACTGTCATTCAACCACAAGGGAAGTCACTGGCAGAGTTCCCCAGGGCTCTATTTTAGGTCCTGTCCTTTTCATCATCTACATGAAAGACGTTACTTACACTACTAGTATACTGAAACTCATCCTCTATGCAGACGATCTACTAACATTTTCCTTTCTCATTCAGACCTTGAATCACTTTACCTTAACATGATCACGGAACTAACACACATCAAATAAACCTTCGTTGAATGTCTCTAAAACTAACTACCTGCTTTTCTCACCCAAAACCTTTGACAATCAAGACATTTCACAAGTCCACACCACTTCATTTCATGGTATCACCATAGAGGACAAACTCTCTTCGAACTACCACATTACTTCTATTTCACAAGGGTATCTCACGCCATAGGTACCATATACAGAGTTGAGCATCATCTTCCTCACCACATTTTGAAATCACTTTATAACACATTCAAATATCACCAGTTCAAATATCACTCAGAAATGGGCCATTCGCCCAATAACAAACTTATGTTGCTGGGCACACACCTTATCCCTCTTTCACAATATCAAAACTTTCAAATCACCGACATCAATCAGCTTCAAACGGCACTGTTTATGCACGACTACTTCTACAACATGACAACAACCTTCCTCCTAACTTTGCAAACTAATTCACCACAAACCGACAGATTCTCGCACATTAAACTAGACAAGCACACACATTTCACCTTCCTCTCGCAAAGACCACTGCTGGAAAACATCAGATCCTATACCATGGTGCTAACACACTCACAAATATCACAAATAAACAATCATTCAAATGACATCATTTCCACTTCTATTACACCTTTCAACACACACACTTTCTCATGACAACACACTGTTTTATTCTCTAGCCTTCCATTCTTTCTTTCAATCTCCTCTATCCTTCATTTTCATTCCCTCCTCTTTCCCTCTTTAGACTTTTCTACCTCTTGAAGTTCGCATAGTAAATTACCTGCTTTTCTTTGGCAAACATTTGTATTTTGACTCGTTAAATGTCCCTGTCTCTTTGTTTTGTATTGGTTTTGTTCTGTTTTGTATTGTTTTTGTTATATTCTGTGTAGTCTCTTTTTTGTCTTGTCTTTTTTTGCTCGTATGTTGTTTTTGTTTTCCTCTAGTCTACATTAATTTCTTGTTTCATATTATAAGCCCGCTAGCAGGGTTTCTTTTGGGGATCCAAGCCTCTTTCTCACATTGTATTATTATTATATTTTCTGTATACATATTGCTGAATAAATTAAAGTCAATTGATAATATTGTATTTAAACAATGACAATATTATCATAAAAGTACATGGGACTTATTGAGCGCCTTACGATATAAACAACCTCAAGGCGCTGGTCAGAAATGCATAAATACTACAGAAAAAAGTATAAAAACTACAATATATCTGCCCGTAATCTTGGTGTTATTGTAGCTAATGATCTCAGCATGGATGTCTACATAAATAATATATGCCGTTCAGCCTCTTTTGCTCTCTACAAAATTGGCCGCATCCGAAATTGTCTTGATGAAAAATTGACTAAGACTTTAGTTCATGCGTTCATCACTTGTCATCTTGATAATGTGCAACAGCCTTTTATACGGACTTCCGGACTCCCATATTTCTAAGCTACAACGTATTCAAAATTCTGCTGCAAGACTTGTCACAGGTACTCGCTTCTCAGAACATATCACTCCTGTGCTTCGTGATCTTCATTGGTTGCCTGTTAAGTTGCGCATCATGTACAAAATACTTCTCTTGACTTATATATAAATGTCTTCATGGACTTGCTCCAGAATATCTCACTGACTTGATTCAGGAATACAAGCCTGTTCGCAACCTCCGCTCATCTTCAAAACAAAATCTTGTTTCACCATTGGTTAGTACAACTTCATATGGTCATCGTAGTTTTCGCCATGCATCTTGTGAACTCTGGAACAAATTACCATTTCATATTAAGAACTCTCAGACTCTTAATCAATTCAAATCATCTCTGAAAACATACATCTTTGAAATGGCATTTTGTAACATTTAATTTTGTTTTGTATCTTTAGTTTCCTGGTATATTGTGTCTTTCATATGTTTTGCTCTGTTTTTTGTTGCTTTCTTTTGTTATTTGTAAGCGCTATGGGACTTCGGTGTAAAGCGCTATACAAGACTCGTTGTATTATTATCATTATTAATAGGGCCTCCATGCTGAAATATACACACCAGTAATAAAGAGTTCAAAAGAGTGTAAGTCCCCCTAAAATTAGAATACATTAGTTTGCATAACTCAACACACAATTTGACGTTTTTAAAGATGTTTAACCCTTATTCAAAGGGAAAATGCTTGCTACCCAAAAAAAATACCCAACAATTTCCCCAACAATATGTTTTCAAAAAAGTGGCATCTTAGGCGAGTTTATTTACATAACTCCATATAAAATTAAGCGTTTTGAGAGATTCAAACACTTATGAAAAAGGAGAACGCTTGGAAACCTACTGAACGTTTTACCTTTTCAATACCGCGTGTTTACTTTTTACAAAACAGTCACATTTACCCAAAATCATGTTTCCGAAAAGTGGCATTTTTCAACGATGCAGGGAAATTATTGTCGTTAATGGATGACACTATTGGCCAGTCGTGCGTGAAAAATCATTTTATTTAAAAAATAAGAAATAAAGACCAGCGAATGAAAGACAAGACCTTATTTTAATTGAAAATGAAGACAATTGAAATGAATTTAAACTACAAAAAACTGGAGCTATTTTTGTAACTTTCTTGTATGGAATCTTGAAAGTGCCACTTTTTCTGAAAACATCACTTTGAGGAAACGTGACTGTCGTGGGACAAGTAAACATGATACTTGAAAGGGGAAATATTGTTATGGAAAGCCAAGCGTTTCTTCTTTTCGTAAGCGTTTCAATTTGTCAACACGTTTAGTTGTGTGTGAGACAAACGTGACATAATTTTAAGGGGACTTACTTTTTTTGAACCCTTTACATACTGAAACGGTACCAAAACCTGATAATCAATACACACATATAAATCAGTAAATTACATTACACAAACCATTGAAAACGATCTAAAACACGATATATATTATCAGTATGATTAAAGAAGAACATACCGGTTGAGAGACACATATTTAAAACCGGTAATATACAAAGAAACATTTCAGAAATGGAAATTATTGCCCATATGCATGCAAAAAATTACAGTTGATACTGGAACACCAAATTGTGTTCAAGTATCGAGCTATACCTGACCGTTTTTTGCTTGATATTGGTACACATGCTACCAATATTAATTTGTCCCCGTATTGAACGATACTGATATACAATTTTGTTCCAGTATTGCCCGATACTGGGTGTTCCAGAATCAGACGATACCAGTACAGTCCAGAATCTAGGACCGCAAGTACACTTTTTTCCCCAATTACATTTATACAGATTCAAATTCATTTTAAACGCTGCCATTTTTACGGATGTGCGTCAATTTGATAACGGCTGCAATCTATGTCGCAGCGTAGCTGACTTGATATCGTGATTCGAGCTTGTGTTCCTATTTTTAACAGTTGTCCTTTAACATCGCACAATCAGCATTCAATGCATCATACGATTATTATTATGCAATATTTGTTTACGATTATTTTTTTAAGTTATTATTATTGCTATACATTTGTTGGTTAGTCTATTTTTCCTCCATCAGGGGTTTCGTGACTTTACTGGACCCATTGATCGCAACTTGTGTATGATAGGTGCGCTATATTCCTTCCAGCACCCTTACTATTCTGAACTCCGTTCTATATTTGTGTTGGATCCAGAGACCTTAACAAACCCTTACGTAAATTATCATTGAAGGGTAAAGTTACATTCACTTCATTTGTTTTTTTACATTTTTATTTTAATTCATTGTTTTTTCAATCCTTAGTGTTTTCCCAATGCTCATAAATCATAAATCTGTTTTTCATAAAAAATGTACTTGTTCACACAATTGCGGTGTACACACTTGAAATAAATGTTCCAAATGTTAACAATTGGTTAAGTTATAATTGATACTCGGTTCACAAGTTATGACGGTTAAATATTGTACCATTGTCTAATTGTGTTGGAAGTTTAGTGTTCATTTGAGTGAGAGTTATAAGGGGCTTCAATCAGATTCCACGTCGGTAAATGCTAAGATAAAGTAATCAGGAAAGGTACTTATTTCTCCCAAAAGCATAGCGTGATAAGTGTTTATAC
Source organism: Ophiura sarsii (assembly GCA_035610835.1). Classification (NCBI taxonomy): domain Eukaryota; kingdom Metazoa; phylum Echinodermata; class Ophiuroidea; order Amphilepidida; family Ophiuridae; genus Ophiura; species Ophiura sarsii. The sequence continues at coordinate 35,037,142 of CM069450.1, read as the reverse complement.
TGACGACTTTCCCTAAAATATTATAAAAAAAGGAAGAACGAATTGCGAGAAGAAAAGTGTACTTTAGGTCCCAGATTCTGTACTGTACTAGTATCGTCCAATGCTAGAATACCCAGTATCGTTCGAAACTGGTACAGAGTCAGTGTTCCAATATCGGCCGATACTGGCACATATAAAATGTACCGGTATCGGGCGATACTGGAACACAATGATGTACCAGTTTCTAAAGTACAAATGTGTTTCTATCTATAAATTGAAATTGGTAAACAAGTATCTGAATGATTCTCGTGAAATTCGAGAAATTCGCCGCGAATACCTAGACTCCATTAAAACAAACACAGAACAGGTCCATTTTAACGCTCTATATAAACACAACACTATTTGTTCTCAACTATTTCCCCCAAATTCCTTTAAATTGGACAATATTAAACGCTTCATTTATTATTATTGGATTTCAAAAAAGTGCTTAAACATTGTTTCAAGAGCGCTTTGGCATACCAAATGCGTATTGAGGTTTAATCAAAATATGAATATGTTGATATTATTAACACTATCAATCATAACATCTTACCAGTAAGTCCGATTTAAATGTCAGTTGCATATTAAAATGTCACTTCAGAATATATATATACGAGGGTCATCTAATAAGTTCTACCTTCTTCCTCATTATTTTTTTATTATTATATAGCCAGTCTTATGAAATGTCACACGAATATTGATTTATAATGTGAATATTGTGAAATGATGTTATAACTGTTACTTGTCACGAATAAACAGAATCTCTGTAAAATAAAGAATAATACCGATTTTTGTCTGTCATCTATGTACATCTACGCATATCTCGTATGGTGGGTTCATTTAGCTCCAAAGGCACGAAAGACCTAATTTCGTAACAATATTACTTGTTTTATCATAATCCTGATAACATTCCCTAGGAACGATTTTAAAAATAAAATATTATCTCATTTATTTTTTGAATTATAGACCAAAAAATGCCAACAAAATGTGACAACAATGACAACAATGTCTTGATGTATTCGATCAAAATATACATAACTTCTTCCATATACTTGATAAGCATAATAATTACATTTTGCACACCATGTATTGCGTTGCTTTAATTAAAAAGTAGCAAAACAAATTATTTCTGGAATGAGCAAACCATTATTTGCTTTGTCATCAATCAGATGAATTTTATAGGCTAAGAATTTAAATCTAAAACTATCAGATTACAATCGATTCTTTAGTATAGTAGATTGTTAGAAATGTATGGTTATATATACATACTTAAGATGAACTATATTTGTGATGATACAGTTGAAAAATGTTCCTAAATAGGTGATCTTCACTAAATTGCTAGATGGCGCGGCAGCAATATACATGATATTAGGTCACATGTTTAACAAATGTGACATGTTAGTGACCATAAACTACACAATATTACCTAATAACATGCTGAAGTGTATGACTAATATATCACTTACAATTATAGGCACTAACATAGCCATTTTGCCAGTGACAAATTTTATGTTATTAACAACGTTAGCTTGTAGGTCATACATTCCCTATGCTTTTATACAGAGCACCTACTACTTATAGCTCAATCAGTTCCAAATTGGAAAAACAAATCGTTTTCATCCCTCCTCACGCAAAAGTAATCCAAGCGCACGCACGGGTTTATGGCCACGCGCACTTGGTTTTGATCACTTACAATTATAGGCACTAACATAGCCACTTTGCCAGTGACAAATTTGATGTTAACAACGTTAGCCTGTAGGTCATACATTCCCTATGCTTTTATACAGAGCACCTACTTATAGCTCAATCAGTTCCAAATTGGAAAAACAAATTGTTTTCATCCCTCCTCACGCAAAAGTAATCCAAGCGCACGCACGGGTTTATGGCCACGCGCACTTGGTTTTGGTCGCACGCCAGCGTTACGCATATGATGCTTAGTGCTCATATTACCCTTATTCACACCCGCGTCCTTCTGAATTCATTCTCAACTGTAATGAGGCTTCGCCAATTTGGAACTGATCACACTATTGAAGACGGATGATTGTAAGCCGTCAATTCCGTCAATTACTATATGTTTCAAAAGTCCATTTATGATTAAGGACACTCTTTTATCCTTGTATAATGCCCGAATATACTCTAAGTGAAGTTCACGTTTGATTTACAGATTCTCTATCAGCGTTGTTATTAATGGTTATCAGCTGAAATGTTGCAACTGCCATAGTAGTCAGGACGATGGTTTACACTTGAAGAGATATTGCCTATTCAAAATTGCAGCGTATTATAACAAGAAATCCAACTCGGAGATCCAATCTAACTGTCCAAGAATTTAATGACACTTTGTTAGAGCTGCACAATAAATCTGGAGCAATACTCCCACTTTAAATTTTCTCAGAAATGATTCAAATTCGTTAGCAGAAATATCAAGTACAGGGTGTCCCAAAAGTCTATGCACGTTTTTGAAGAGTCATATCTAATAAAATGTAAATCATATGGTATAAATTTAACCATATTTTGATAGATGAGATTTGGGAAATTATTTTGATACCAAACACAACCCTATTGGTGAACCCACAACATTATAAAACTGGTTGAAAGTTTTTGGTCATGTGAGACACACCCATACCAGTACCACACATTGTTGCTAAAAACAGGTGCGCATAAATTAACGGTATGAGAGCAACGTTGCGCATTAGTCACAGTTCACTGCTTACCCTGCAACATTAATGTTATTACCAAACTCGGTCACTCACAACATAAATATGCGTAGTAGACATTGCACAGCAAGTCTTCATTCAAGATGGTTCACAGCATAGATAAGCGAATACAAATTGTATGGATACGCTAAAACAAATTCGGTTCAACTTACTCAACAAAAGTTTAGAAAACATTTCTAAGTGAAACGCGCACCAGGAAGAATATCCATTCTGAAGTTGGTGGATACATTTTTGAACACAGGAACTGTGCATGATTTGTCTCGATGTGGTAGAAAAAAGACTGGTAGATCAACAAGTCACAATGATGTCATAAGACAGGCAGTAGCCAAAAGTCCAAAGAGATCTATTCACTGACATTCCGCAGAAAACAAGATTAAAAGATCAACTGTTCACAGAATTTCGCTTTAGCACACATCTCCTCTGTATAAATGGAAAACATTTAAACTAGATTTCACTATAGAAACGAAAATTGTGTGTGATAGAGTTTGCTATTATGATAAGATCACAGTAATGTAAAATTTTAAATATTACAATTGACGGATCACTTTCCGTGTAACCAACTCTACCCGTCTTTTTGTTAATCTCAATAGGTATGGATTTATGAACTTTATTCCTCCGAAGAAAAAAATAACGTTTTTGCAGTAATACATATTTTACTTCTAGGGTGGCATTACAAACAGATGTTACACCAATGTTTGGTATCAACATTATTTCCCACATCTCCTCTTTCTAAATATGTATTCATATTTTCAATACGACTTATATTTTGTGAAATACAAAGCTTCAAAATCGTGCATAGACTTTTGGGACACCCTGTAGTTCCCTTGAAATTACCGAAACTATACAAAGCTGCGCAACAAACATAAATTCGCAAGCAAAATGCTTAGCATAAGTTTACATCCATTGGGAGGGCTTTATTTTCAATTCAGTTGTCAATTCGGTTGGCAAAGTTTCGATTCCCGCGTCGTTGGATGGTCGCTTTTAAGCTGGGAGAATAAATATCATCATAACATCAGCTCTTCCTGTATTAGGTGTAAAAGAAAATAGATCAGGCGCTGTGGATTTGTTTGTGTGTGAGGTTGGGGGGGGGGGGGGGGGTGATATAAGTTAGTTAACCCTAAGCTATTTAGGGTTAAAAACGTCGGCAAACCATGACCACGTGTGGAAAGAATGATCAATTAAATTTAACTGATACACTTAGATTGCAACGAGCCTACAGCTAACACTGTGTTTTTAATGGAATGAGACACCATATTTTTTTGTAAATAAAACAGCCCGAACTACAGAAGGCGGACATTCCACGTGGTATCAAGAATATCGTCGAAAGTGACATTTTTGAAAGCTAGTTCCATTGGTTCAATATTTCCAAAGCATCAGTAAGATGAACTATCCCTAGATCATCCCTATTTCAACAAATCATTTGGTATATTCCACTTTCATCTGTAATCCTTTTTACATACAGCATACCTTCGCATCCGAGTATTTCAAATCGTAAACTAATGTGTCCGTGCCAAACAGTTGGACGTATTTTGATATACCTCGCCCTAACCATTGATGAAAACAGACTTGTGGAATGTGTATTTCTATCGGAGTTTCCAGTAAACACCTGTTGATGCAAAATATAAAGATAAGTATGGCCGCCGCAGTCGTAGGACACCAATTGATCAACAAATAGATGGTGTCATATTTCGAATTTGCTGTGGCTGGCCAAACGCCATGAAACACAAACCATGCACAATAACATCCAGCAACAGTATCATAGCTTTCAAACGTAATCATAAGACTTGTTTTAACCATAACCATCCTTAACCTTACGATTTACTACAGCATTCGATTGGATGACGTCATCAACCAAAGTGATATGTATATACGAACTCGCTGCCCGGGCTAGCAAACATAGCCTGGCTGGTTAGGATTCATTTGATTAATTTAACGTAATCTTCTCCTTCCTTACACCCCCATTGTGTTGTATGATGTCCTAATTTTTTGTGATGTTAACATTTTAAATCGTTGTGATGTTTACATTTTAAATCGTTGTGATGTTTACATTTTAAATCGTTGTGATGTTTACATTTTAAATCGTGGTTTGATCCTGCTTTCGACTGAGGAGTGTAGTGCCTTTCCCTCGTCTTCATTTCAAAGACCCACATTGTGTTTTGTCAGGGTTTGGTTAGCTTCTTTCTTGCCTTTTTTGAGTCTTTTCATATCTTACCGTCAATTGTTTTTTCTTCAAATAATCACCACAATTGTTTATGGAATCACTTCACTTTATTGAAATGGAATATACCGAATAGGATGATAAATCATAATTTACCTTGTCAAATAAAGATAGATTTAATTTGATACACGTATTGTCACCATTTTATATATATAGCCCCATGGCCTAAACATCCAGGAAGGGAATGATTAGACGCCCACCCCCCCCCCCCCCCCCCCCCCACCTCCTCCATTTGTATCTGATAAACCTATCATTTGTATTTTTTACCCATTTGTTTTTCTTCACTCCATTTTTCATTTTTTACTTCTTGATATATGTGATACTTTGTTTTCATTTTCTACATTGTCTCATCCTATGCACAGTAATTTTCATTACTTGTTCCAGTGCATTTCCATTATTTGTTACCATAGGCCCAGTCCCACTTTGTTTTCTCATGCATTCTCTCAGTCCTTTTACATTTCCATCCATTTTAGTATCTATTTGTAGTCATCAATCACCATTATTGATTTCACTCACCAATTATTTTTATATCCCATTTGCCTTTTACTTTTTAATCTCCCCTTTGTCTATGTCATCCTTTTGTTATTTTATCCACTTCATCAATCAGCTGTCTAGCATGATATCTTCCCCTATTCATTCATCTGTCACTTTGACTTCCTGCCTATTGTTCCTCTGTCTATATATATGTTGTGTAATGTTGTATTCTGTCATTTTACCTTCGATAAAGATTCTGTTAGAATCGAAACGTCAGGTCCTCTTATATTTATTACATTTACTTACACAGGCTATTTTTGTGGATAAGCAGTTGGCATTCAGCTTTTACATTATATCATTTTATATATAATTATAAAGCTATTGATGATATGAATGGACTTAGTTATTATATCTCACCATGTCTTGTTTTTGGGTAGCATCTTTCACATATTGCCACGAAGTACCATCGTAGCCGTATTCAACTTTGTATTCCACCAACCACTGATCGTAGGTTGGTCTTCCTTGCATCACAATCCCAGACACATGTTTCACCGCACCAATATCCACCTGCAACCATTGGTTGACATCATTGGTTCCTGCACTCCATCCTCCTGTTCCCGCTAGATTATCCAATCTAGCGTATGATGGCGAATGGTTTCCACCAAATGTACTTGATGCTGTTATCTGGCTGTCTTGTATGGTTCCTTGTTTCATACCAAGTGCGTTTACACAACCAACTGAAACGATAAGATATGCAGACTAAATGACAAAACCTTGAATTGCACGAGAGGGCATTAGTGTTAATATTAACAAAAAGCATGGGCAAAGAAAAACAAAAAACTAATCACTTGGTTTGATTACGTTTAACTGGTGGTTGTTATTGTACTCAATGCATTTGGAAGTCTTCTGGAAGATAATTTGAACTAATTACATTTTACTCGCGCCAGAAACCTTTGAACTGAGTTAAAGTAAACTTAATGTTGTTCCGATTATAACTAAAATGAATTTTCAACCAAATGTTTGTACTTGACGTCCGAGTTCACCATTTAAAAGAATCTCAAAAAATACATGATACAATTTACATAATCGATAAGTTTCTTGTCATCGAATATAAAAATCAGTAGAAACAGTAGTGGTGGAACCCATCAAATTTACCCAAATTTCGTTTTATAATATTGAAAAATGGGCTCGAAGAGCGCATCGGTTTTCATTTGTAAACTAAAATGGTTCAGAAAAACCCCGTCACCTGTAGGCTTAAGGGGCGTCCACCAATCTGAAATCTTAGGGGCGAGGGGGAGTGGGGGGGGGGGGATGAGTGTCTCCCCGGGTGGAAAATTAACCATTATCTACATTGAAATGTAGATATTCAATGTATGCGCGCCAGCATGGTCACGTACACGTGTGATACCAAATATATGTGAAATGAAATGAAATATCGCTAATATAAAACAAAATTACATCCGATCATTGACCCTTTGCTCCTAAGTAAAGATATTAAAACAGAAATTGTAAAAGAAATGCTTCTTTTTAATTTGAGATATTACACAAGATTGACTGAATAAAACAAAAAGAGCGTACAAATACTAAACGGTTCTCAATATTCACTGAGAGAATTGCTGCAGATATGCCCGTCCGTACATTATGTGAAAGATTTATGAAATAGTAAACATCCAGTAAACATTCAAATCAGTTTTAAAGTCGATATTATTTGTCGACCAAATCTAAAGGTGATTTATTGCTGCTTCTCGTTAGGAATCAGGACTTACTACCGATAGATAACAAATTTGTATTCAATTTGCGGGGGTTTTCTTATACAATACCAAATGCCAATTTATTGTAGACTACGGTAGGACATTTTAGTTGCAGTATTCTAAATGTGAAACTTGTGTGTCTAAGTACATACATTGTTTTGAAAGCTCAGGGTGAAATAGTCCACTCGATATTCCGATCCTCCATCTTTATCAATAATAAACCCATCCATAATAAATTACATCATTCTTTGATATTTGCCTAGCTTCGCAGCTATGCGATCAACCGTTTGGATATTTTTTTAAATCAACTGAAATCATTCATTATTTACCTTTATATATGTCACTCCATTTGCTTAAGGTGGGCTGTGCGCTGTATAGTATTATGGGATAATTTTCAATCGTGCTGATTTGTCCCCATGAACACTGATCGGTATTATCGAGTACACATAACCATCCTGCGTCATTCTCACACCCACCGTAGTTGTTATTAATGAGGAAATGACGTGCCCGTGACGGAAGGCTGTTAATATAAAATGAAATGATCAAAAGGGATTTCTCAATAATATTCGTTTGTATATAGGCCTACACAAATAGAATTGTTAATTTGGAATTATTTAATTTGAATAAAAACAATTTGAATGTGACAGTTTTTCATGGACAGCAATGTAATTGAATATCCGTAACATATACTTCGAGCATGACTAGTTCCCAATTAAATGTCAGTTGGGCTTAATTGTGTAACGCTGCTTTGCAGCCTCTTCTCATTGTGTTTAGCTACCTTTATCAAAAGTCAAGATAAGGTGTAATGTTTGTTCAACTATGTTGACTAAAATGTCTTGCTTGAAAGAGAGACGAGGAAGCTAATATATATTTGTACAGGATTGCGAAATCAGGACACTAGACGCTGCAGTAAAAGTGACCTTTACTCTACTAGTACTCTAGGCATTTGCCGTACGATTATGCAAGGATAAAGAACGGGAACGTTGACATGGCACAAACAGATCTATCCAACGATTATTGAGGATTGTTTGTATGATGTGGAAGGCAAAACTATCTTGAAGTATTCGTTAATGGAATCACTTTTACTATATGGCCCAGCGTACTGTTTTTGCAACGATTCCTTACGCAGCCGTATCCCCTTCTAAGGAGAAGTAATTCGGCGATGCGGTTTGTAAATCGCTCCACCTCGTCGTCGTTAAAAGTCTGGACTGCGTAAACCAATCGCTATTTGTTGATCCAGCCCCATCAAATTCAATTTCATTGAGGACAAATCCAGAATAGTCAAGAAGAGTCAATTTAATCTGTCAGAAGAAGGAAAAACACACTACATGATATTCATGTAGTCAAAATAAACGCCAATACTATTCGTAAGGCAGCGTTGAGAATGATTTGACTGCACTCATATCATTAGAATTTCTTTGAAACCATTGGTTGTACTGAAAATAAGCATTGATTCTTAATTTGTAATTGTAATATATAGGAGAAAACCCCGATATTTGACAAAATTCTAGAAATATTCTATGCATTTCCACATATAAAAATCAATGAACAAAATTATCATAAAATACTTTACCCTAGCCCCTTAGCCCCCCCCCCCCCCCCCCCCCCCCCCCCCTCTGGGATTTGAACCACGGACCTCAAGCATACGGGACTCGGGATTTTCCAGTACACCACGGGTGTCAATTCTACTTAGCGCAGTGTACTGCGCCAAGTATACATGCAGGCTGGGGCCAGAATTTCTACGAAAAACTTCCACGCCGGGTAGATGGAAAAAACAGACTGGCTCGTTGGATTATATTGGATATAGCAGGGTTAGGGTTACAGATCGACTTCACTCATATGGGTTACAAGGGATCTTGATTTTACTCGATCAATTTCGTCGAATGGTCTCGAATTGTTTTCGAAATAATGTGGGTATTGCGAATGATAAAAGACCGGATATAATTACGTTAACACAGTCATTTTTTTGCTAAACGGATCAACATCGGGTTCTTTTCTTCTGGCTCTGAGGTTTTACATAAGAAACATTACGACAATTGAAAATGTGGATACTTCTCTTTGCCAAATGACCGCGTTTCCTTCTCAGTTTGTTAGAACCGCTCTTATACTTCTATAATTTGAGGATCGTCTTGTCTTATTTGTATTGTTGAAAGGAAATAACAGACCAATTAGAATATGATTAGAACAAAGCAAAGAAGGGTCACCTTTCGAATGATTAAATTATTCCATGTGTTGTATATGAAATTGTCTCTGTAATTATCGACGTCGTTATCTATGAGTTGTGCGGTGTCTTCGTTATTGAAATCTCCCGTGTGTGTCCAATCTGCTAACATATTTGCACCGTTTCCAGATACACCTTTGAAAGCCAGCATCCAGTCTGCAATATTACAATACCGTAAATACTAACCAAAAGTTAACCCGAACTTTAATTCATAAATCCCGTTAAGCCAATTGCATGCAACGGAAACAATCAGGTAACGTCATCCATAACTATTACAAAAAAATATAAAATTGCACTTATAAGTGCAATTGGTAGGTAACTGTTATGGTTATTTATGGTATAATGTACCAATGTGTAACCACCTCCAGATAGGCTTCTCGTTAGGGTCTTCAATTGGGGGAGGCATGAGGGGACAGCCCTGTAATCAGGGGGAAAAGGCGACTATTTTTTATAAATACATAGAGTTTGTCTTTTAATTGGGGGTATCAATCAGGAGACAAGCCTTTACCCCATCTAGTTACGCCAGCTCGTTAGATCTTATTGTTTCACATAGGCTTTGTAAACTGATAGTGGTATATCTGGCAAATCTGTGTTCGTCATGCATAGCACGCCTCTAGATCATCTATCACCTGAAATAAGTAACGAGGATTGTCCCATTCTTATGAGTCACCAGATAATCTGATCTCTTGTGTTATCTATATCCTGACCAAAATGACCCCCTTTCAATAGCCTTTCACTGAAGGGGCCCTTTCGGAACAACGGGGCTGTCATTTTCTTCTTAGGGGAGGAGGGGGGGGGGGTGCGTCCCAAATATCCTTGGGGTCATAGTTTTTTACATGGAAAATTGGGGTGGGGTGTCATGACATTATATGCCATTGTAATAAGAGGAGTCCAAACTAAAAAGCTGATTTTTTTTATTTTTAAACGCTAGTACATCCTCATTTTTTCTCCATTCAGCATCAACTGTTTCTCAATAATTAATAGCCATAACTAGAAAGACCTTATAAGTATAATTATGAGATGTATGTGAGTTGGAGGGGGCGAGGTCATACAAATAATCAACATCTGAGTAGGGGGTCATACAATATTCGCATTCGTTTAACAAATGATGACGATAAATGAAATGTTAGGGACCCCCTAAATTTGGATTTCTCACTGGCTAACACCATTTTATGGCCTTCTCACTATAACCACACATGTGTGAGTGTAAACCTCATTGCATGATCCTAGCTTTGAGTCACTTGCAATCACGTCATTTCCAAAGTGGAGTGCTCTCCCATAGAAATGTTTGCAAAATGTGTGTGCAGTTTTGTCAGTTTGCTAGAAGTACATTCAATGTTTCTTATTCTAAAATGGGACAATGTAATGTCCCATGTCTTATTGTCTACTTACCTGAAACGATTGCCTGAATTGCATACGCCCTAATGTAATGTTCATCGGGAACCACTGTATCATTCACCTTCAGACTCATGGGATCATTATTTCGCAGCAAATGAATCAACTCAACGTTATCGTCGCCGATTTCTCCTTCAATTATGTGCTTCACAGCCGGTCTATTCCACGCAAATCCGATGACGTCACCCTTGTGTGCACAAATACGTTTATCATCAGGTACTTGATACGTAATGGCTTTCCCTACAGCACCCGCTGGAATGTCGTTGATGCCAACTATGTCGTATTTGGTTTCATTTATACCTTGAACTTTCCTAAAAACAATAGCTTTGAAAGGTGCCGATTGACCCGACCAGTATTGCCACTGAGTAACGACACCATGGCATGTGAACTCTTTTGACGATATCCATGTCTGTTCCTTGTTGGGAACACCCTTTCGGGGAAGATCATGAACTTCCCAACCAATATGAGCTTTAGATTCGCTACACCTTTCTAAAAAGTAAAATAAGAAGAAATCAGCAAGTGTTCTGATAATACCTATTAATATAAAGTACTCTACATTATTTATCTAATTCTGAAATATGTGGGTGTAAATCTGTGTGTATGTATACGCAGAGCTGGAAATGCTCATACACCTTTTCGACCTCAAGTACGTTATCTAACCTCAGGTTACCTAGCCTCAGGTTACCTAACCTCAGGTTACCTAACCTCAAATCGAATTCATTTTCGGACTCAGGATTTCTTCACAGAGTGTGCAGGCCTGTATCCTTGGCCTTTTTAGACAGAACTTTATTCTATTCTACCATGTCACTTACATTATATCAAGGGCACTTTAGTTACCTGCCCTGGGTACGGTTTTACGCCTTGCTCCCAGTTTCTTTATATAAAATAAAGGTCTTGGCTTTATGATTAATGTTTTGTTTGTGTCTTGCTCGCGTTACATTGTATTGTACTGTACGGTATGCACCGCGGGGCAACCGTACGGACTGCCTGCTTTCACTGCATGCCCCGTTTACAATGTACAGTTTGCGCCACAAACGCGTACACACTTTGTCTGCGTCATTACGTGTGCGCCGAATCGCGTGCGCCATGTTAAACGCGGTCGCGCAGCAAGAACAACGGTTGGTATGGTACCGCCAGTTTCTTTATCGTTAGCAAACTCCGCGTTCATCTATGTTATTAATGTGAAAGTGTCACTTTAAGATCTGCGTAAGAAAATGTCGTAATATATTTTAATTTGTTGGACGTATAGTCCAGTATAAATGCTTGTTACTATGCGTTCTTTAAGAATAACAAACAGCCGCATATACAGAAATGTAGCTATATCCCTGAAGAAAATATTTTGGGTGAAGACCATATGTCATCACTCATTCCGAACACCACAATTTGTGTCCGAACAGTAACTACCCGAGTAAAAGAAATTCAACATTTCGGATTTTCACATGTGATCCTTTCTGCGCATGTCTGAAAACGGGGAAAAACGGGCATTGAACTATCTAATTAGCTTGTGTATTAGAGGCGCAATTACCACGCTTTTTCAGTTGAAGAGGGACGCGAGTGTAAAATTATATTGAACTATCTAATAAAGCCATGTTCCGAAAATTAGTATATAGATATTGAATTCACATTTTTGAATTTATCCGTGTCTGATTTTTGAATTACATTGGGTTACTACTGATTTTTAATAGGCTGTAATTTACCACGTTTTAATCAAAATCAACCTGATGTATTCACATTGAATATCTTGACAACCTGAAGTTGTCTGATTGGATTTATTTTCAACCTAAGGTTGTTTTATTTTAAAAATTCTCAACTTCAGGTTTAGCCGTGTCTGATTTGTGTATTATTACCTTGAGTTACTACTGTGATATATTTAGGTCTATAATTTACCACGTTTTAGTCAAAATCAACCTCAGGTTTTCACAGTTTATATCTTATCAACCTGAGCTTGTCAAATTGGACTTATTTTCAACCTGAGGTTGTTTTATTGATGAATATTGCTATTGTACATGACGAATTGAGAGACGCTACCAAAATGTCCAAAAGTGAATACAACCTGAGGTTAGGTAACCTGAGTTTAGGTAACCTGAGGTCGAAAAGTGTATGAGCATTTACATCTCTGCATATGTATACCTTCCAACGGTTGTAAAGCTGCCTGTACCACGGCCTGAATAGAATACTCCCGCTCTTGTTGAAGGATACCAAAATTGTGTACGTCATCGGTTTGTAGTCCTGCGTGTAAGTTACCCCCAAACCAACGGATTGTTGATGTCCCTACGATATCATAGGATATAATACCTGATCCAAAGGACCATCCGATTTTGTCACCGGCCGTCACACGAACGCGTTCGTTTGCGGGTATTTCGTACGTAACCGGTGTGTTAACTGAACCCGCTGGTACATTAATACCAACGATTCTTGAGTGGAACCAAAATAGGATTATTAAGACACCTTGAAGAACCACTACCATCTGCAGAATTTCAAAACGTTTGTTAAAAAGACCTATTTGAAAATGTTATAAGAGAATCTTTTTGAACCTTCCAAAAAAGGTTCCTGGCCTGGAAACTGGAGATGAACCATTTAAAGAACGACGAAAAAAGAAAGATATCAATAAAATGTGTTTAAGGCATTTAAAAGATAAAATAAACAAGTTTGCTTCTTCTTAGGGTTCCACACAGAGGATGAGAAATGGTCCTTTAATGTCTGAGAGTGCATACTATTGCTAACTATGAGTACGACAAAAAGCCTACCTTGATGTTTGCATCCTAGTAACTCCAAGCGTAAACTACATGTTCCTTGGAATATTACAATCACAATGGTTAAAGTTGATGTTTTGATGACCGGATCCAGTAAGTGTTGCACTGATGTGCTTGAATCCACGTTGCCGGTAAAATACTGAAAATAAGTGATCAGTAAACAAAGATATATCCTGTTAACCTACATAACTAGTTTGAAGTTGTCATAAGTTAACAAGTACTTCAAGTACCCATTCAGTGAGCAGTCAATCACCGATCCCGTGTCACTCCTTTTAAAAATAGAAAAAAAGGATCGCGCTTTCCCCGCTCTTTCCTCGAGCTTACCTCTACTCGTGTTTGGGCAAGAGCCCTTAGTACGTTCCTATTCCGCTTATCACATTTTCATGGCGCTCGTATTACGACCCATTGTGTTTTTACTTTAAAGTCTCGAAGGCTCTCACTGCGTTTCCACTACGCTGTAAACGTTATCAGTGCGTCCAAGTGGCTGTCTACGTTACTAGAACGTTCTCAATACGTTTGCACAACGTGTGCGCGGAGGATACAGAGCGATTGCACGAGTGGTGTTTTTTTTATATCAGATTCAAATTATCCCCAAGTGCAATACCAAACACGTGTTAAACATATTGATCCAAGTGATTGGACTCCATACATGCATGTCATCGTCTTAAGGATTATTTGAACTAATGACCCCCGTGCAATGGCCCTATAAAGATTACAAATGAGAGTATCTAAGATTGGGATATGTCCGTTTTTCTCTTCTTCGTGGGTGAATTTGATACTCCCTGAGGTCCCAACCTAGTTGAGGTGTTCCGTTAGGTTGGGGACTTCGCCTTTCTTCCCGCCAAAGTGGATCATTGCCATTCTGATGTCCTCCGATGTATGAGGATGAAATATGCAAGCAGGTATTCGACAAACATATTGTTTACTTCTAATAAATTCAACAAACCTGATAAATCTTTTCACCGATGTTATCATCATGTTGTCGTGAATTATAAAAATGCGATAATATATTTCTTCAGACTCAAATATCGGATGTCAAGGAGATCAGCTGTTGTGGTAATATTAATCTTTTCGAAATTCGAACATAACGCCGCACTTACCGTTTCATCCCCAGAACCATCCATATGCATAGTATCACGATAGCTGTTCTGTACGTCCTCATAGCTAATCTTATATATGGTGACCCAACCGGAAATATTCGGGTCACCTTGGGTCACTACACCCGTGACTTCGGTGAGGGAAAGTAGTCTGACTTTTAACCATGGCGATGCATCACCGACGGCGGCTGACCATCCTTGTGGATTTGACAATCTTGAACTGGAGGCTAATGCGGTATTAGATGAGGCTACGAGTTGGCTGTCGTGAATGTCACCTATTTCCATACCAAGAGGCCAAGTGCATTCTGGTAAAGAAAGCAAGAATTGTATCATAAATGTAGTTAATAATAATTATAGGCTATTCCATTTCAAATATGGAAGATATAAACTTAATCTTTCCAACAGGGAGTGTGAATTTTCAAAATTGATTACCTTTGTGACTCCATCTGTGTGGAAGATTAAGGTCATGTCTTCCAAAGGTGGTGTATGGATTTCAACTGAAATAACCCGATGTAATCACGTGAAAATGTAAGTAAATTGGTTGAATAATATTAAAATGGAAATGTATCTTTTGATCACAACAAGATTTGTCAGCCCATACATCATTAGAATCAATAAAAGAATATTGCTCAGGCCTCTTGACATTCGTATTATATTGCGATTCTCTGTCCATCTTGACATGATTATATGATGACCCGGTGACTCATTAACTAAAACCGACCAATACTTACCACAACGATTTGTTTTCCTATTCATAGCAACTCTTCATATAGTTTAATGGAAGGAATGAAATATATATGTGGATGAGTCCTTTCAGAAGAAACATATCATAGCTCAGTACACAAAGGCAAACATGTCAGTACATATATACATAGGACAATGAAAAAAATCAGTCACTGATATTTGTGTTGCTTTGTTAATCTGAGCACTGACACGTTTTCTAACTAAAAGTACTCGTCCAAAACAAGTCATTAATTTCATTTTGCTTTGAATAGAAAATAGAAAGACATCCGTTATTAATTTTAGTAATATGTTTGGATAGCGAGAACTTGGACGTACAAGGGGTTGGTTTGGTTTTCTGGACCTTTTTCACCAATACACGTTTCTTTTAACTGTCCTTCTATTACCTTGACCATTTTGACATAGAATGTCCCATTGGCCTACCAATTCACTATCATATTATACTCGTACGAACCTTGAGGAATATGACATCGTTTGCCCGTGTATCCGGTAGGGCAGTGGCAGACGAAGTTATTACAGCATCCTACTCCACAAATAGGCTCACATGTCGCGCCATTTTCACAAGTCACATATTTGCACTACCATATAAGTAAAGAGAAACCCAATTGATGATTTTACTTGTATTTCTAGTTGTATCAATGCAATTCTTAGTGAGACTTCATAAAGTAACCAAAAGAAGAAGAAAAAAAGTAATTAGAGTTTCTTTTCAACAACTTTATCTACTAATAGTACGACTTGCACTTACTCGAAAGGAGTATAGGCCGTACTGCTTAGTACGTATGGTATACAATATAACGAAACCACTCCCAATGGAGACCGTGTAGAGAACCACAATCAAGATACCCGAAGATATACCGAGTGCTGAGCACAATGCAAATACAGTATAATAGAACTCATCCCAACTGAAATGGGGTATACACAAACAAACAAAATCGCCGCTGAATGTCCCAACTCGAGAAAAGCAAGGATATTCACGGGTCCGGAACTCGAAGCTACGATTTCCCTTGTAGTACTAGAACAGGATATCAATGATGGTCTAGTAACGGGATATCGTGGGTTTGACTCCCTTGCCGGGGAATGTTCTTACCTTTTCTCGAATTGGAACATTCAGCTGCGCTTGTTATGTGTTTATTTCTCCCTTTCAGTTGGGGTTAGTTCTTTTATTATACTGTAGTACGTATGACTATAAACATGTACGTACAAGTTACTTTTACGTAAGACTTTGGCGCCAAAGTAATATTTCGCATCACTATTCGTTCAAACACCCATGAAACGGCCAATAGAGGTGTTGCTTTACATAGACATCTCGATCATTTATTCCATTAGGGTCATAAAAAGAGAACTAAGTCGAAGCCAAGCAATTAACGTGTCTTATATGAAAGATAATTGTGTAAGCTTTACTTAGAAACTTCAAAAATTGAAGAAAAAATTGATTCTTGGTTTCAAAATGCCGAAAATTAGTGAAATTATGGAAATTTGGCTGAAAATCCAAGATGGCGGCCGTGAGCTGTAAATGGTCAGAAAGAGGTAACTATGTCGAAGCCAAACAATTAACATGTTTTATATGAAAGATTTTGTATACTATTTACTTATAAACTTCAAAAATTGAAGAAAAAAATAGGTCCTTGGTGAGAAAAGGTAAAAAGTTGAAAAATCCAAGATGGCGGCTATGTGCAATAAATGATCGGGGAGTAAACCTGTGCCAATAGAGTTGTAGTTTTACGAGCATAACAATTTTGCTGACAATGTAAGCATGTTAACACCTTCCATGCGGCTGTTGGTTTTACCAAATACAAAACAGATTTTTCAGAAACATTTCTCAAATGTCAAGCTCTATCTGAAGGATTACTGAACCAATACTAGTCATGTTTGTACTTATTTTAATGCATTTCTCATGGTGATTCCAAATATGGTATTGATATTCAATAATGTTGACTTAATTGAAACATTTTGTGACATTTTTGGAATGTCGGCTGCAGCTGCCTGCCGCGTTGATAGTGTTAAGTCTTTTTTTCTAACTTCCGGGTTAAAAAAAGACCCATGCATTCTTACCTGACCTGTAAACCGGTCGTCGTGCTCATAATGCTCCCAATCTGAAGATAATATAATATCGTTTTGGAAATCCCTCTTTGCTGCAGTATTGAGCTGGCAACCTCGGATGCTGTCCTTCCAATTAAAAGACACACAACCTTCACTAGACCAGCACTGTGCGGCGCAGTCCATTATTCCGCGAGCTCTGAATTCCCTCACTACGTGATTGTCAAGCCTTTCTGCGTTGTGCTTATGGTACGCCCTCTGTCGACATGTCTGTGATGACAACAACGTACCTTTCAAATATAAAGAAATAAAGTTGATTTACGAATAAATAACATTTTCAATCGATCTTTTCAGAGCCATCCGTTAGACCATATAAATTTGGAAAGTATATTAAAAAATATAACAAAAGAAAGATGGACAATATTCATGAATATTTACCTATAGCATAAATTTATTCCCCATCTTCACAAATCTTCTGAAATGTTCAATTATTGACAACATTTTTTGGGGGAAAAGCATTTTATGAAGCAGATTTGATTCAACCTCTATTGTTTTTCAAAACGGTTGCGAGGTCCACCCTATATGGTAGCACACCGTTCACCTCATCAACTAAATCGTTAAATTAAACATTAAAGTGAAAACATTATTAAATGAGTTATTGACTAACACTAAACGCAAATGCTAAAGAAAAGTAGGTCAAGGTGCATATAATAATAATTATGGCTGTAAACCATTGCACTGTTAATTAAATCAATAGTACACTTTGATCCAGACACTTGAATTTAAACAAAATAACGTCTGCACAACGTAGGCTATAACTGTCATTACGGTAATTAGGATAGCCATCTTTAAAAGTTACTTTGTTTGCAGAAGAAGGTAAATATCCTTATATCAAAACAAAAACAATGGTTCAAAATCATGACATGCATACGAATGACTGGACTCTCTCTAGACTCCCCATGAACACTACTTGCTAACAGTGTTTCTGTTTTCTTAATCACAAGATGTAATAATTTGAATACAGCTTCTAAAATAGTCCACTCAAATCTTTGTACGAGGGTACAACTTGTTTAACGATATCTCTGATTGGTGCCAAATAATGTATCAATATATATGACCCGTTACTAGCCGGTATAGTTATCATGGGTTTTACTAAACATGTTATACTGGTAAGGACAGGAAATGTTGTTGTCTATCACCTGGAAAGTATCCAAGAAAAGTGCTGACACCTTTTATGTATGACCAACTTACGTTTTCATGTCATAAGGTCCCACTGCAGTGTCGCCATACGTACATAGGCACCAATACAAATTGAACTGACACCAAAGGCAATATTAATTCTATATACTAGCTAAAACCTGTGCCGCACAGGTAGCTAGGATAGCTAGGCTAGGTTGATTCATGAATCATGAATATATTCCAAGTTACACAGCGATACGATTCCTAATTACCTCAAAATCATGGTTTTAGAGTGAATTTAGAGTAACAATAAGTTGTCGGCGCAGATTCCGAAAGTTTATTTTTACTCTAAAAAAATGAAGAAATTAAGAATCGTATCGCCCTGTAACTTGAAATGAAATGTATGTACAATTTATGATCAGAAATGTAAATCTGCAAGAGAATCTGCTTTCAATTTTTGTCGAGGATTAAGGGCGTTCCCTGGAAACATCACACAATATACCTTTAACACAACTGGGATCTGTCTCTCTAAAAACTTTTTTTTAATAAAATGAGCCTGTACTACAACTTTGGTTTATAATTTCACATCGTACTACCTATGCCGTATTTGTCTTTGGTCATTTTAAGGCTATTTTAAATTTTTGGGCCTGAATGTTAGGAAAAAGTCGTTTTTCTCCATGCCATTTGAGGCAAACAGCTTTTTTTGTCGTCAAATGTGTTGCGATTTCACCGGTTAGTAACAGCGATATCATACGTAGCTCAAAATGTTATATTATATCCAAAAAAGCAAATCGGGGCTCATTTTTAAGCTATTTTGACTTTTGGGCCTGAATCGTAAGAAAAAATCGTTTTCCATGCCATTTGAAGGCAAACGACATTTTAGTCGTCAAATGTTTTGCGGTGTTACCGGTTAGTAATTTACCGTACACCGGTTAGTAATACCGGTTAGTAATTTCATACATAGCTTAAAGCGTGATATAATATCAAAAAAACCAAATCTGGGCTCATTTTTAGGCTATTTTAATTGTTTGGGTCTGAATGTTAGGAAAAAAGTTGTTTTTCCATGCCATTTGAAGGCAAACGGCATTTTTGTCGTCAAATGTGTCGGTTTCACCGGTTAGTAACAGCGATAGCATACGTAGCTCAAAATGTAATATAATATCCAAAAAAGCAAATCTGGGCTCATTTTTAGGCTATTTTGACTTTTGGGCCTGAATCGTCGGGGGAAAAAAAAAATCGTTTTTCCATGCCATTTGAAGGCAAAAGACAATTTTGTCGTCAAATGTGTTGCGGTTTCACCGGTTAGTAGCAGCGATATCGTACGTACCTCAAAATGTGATATAATATAAAATAAAAGCAAATTTGGGCTCATTTATAGGCTATTTTGACTTTGGGCTTGAATCGTACGAAAAAGTCATTTTTCCGTGCTATTTGAAGGCGAACGACATTGTTGTCGTCAAATGGGTTGCGTTTTCACCGGTTAGTTATAATAATGTTCTACGTAACACAAAATCTGATATCGCTTTCAAATAATAAAAAATATGAGCACAATTATGGATTTTTAATTAATTAGAACCATTTTATAGTAAAATTAGGCGTGTATGAATGACCACCGTCACAGATACAATGCTGAACACTGAGTAAATGAAAAAAGAAATGGATCTATAGTAGTGATTTAAATGTATTAAACAGGCCCCCGTCCTATAACTGGTACACATCCCTTTTATTTAG
Source organism: Ophiura sarsii (assembly GCA_035610835.1). Classification (NCBI taxonomy): domain Eukaryota; kingdom Metazoa; phylum Echinodermata; class Ophiuroidea; order Amphilepidida; family Ophiuridae; genus Ophiura; species Ophiura sarsii. Next base: position 35,016,813 of record CM069450.1, on the reverse strand, counting down.
AATCCTTGGTTTTGCTGCGGCAAGAACAATTTACACGCGATCGAACAGCCGTGGGCGACTACATATAATAGTAAAATGTTCACATTCGACTCGTGTACAATATCCACGCAGGCAGAGAATAGAAGAAGAAGATAAAGATTTATTGTGTCAAACCAAACAGTTTTAATATTTAAAAAAAATATGTTCGGCTGATGATCCCACAATTCCGTTCGGGCGTGTTTTAATTAGGCCTAATTGAAAAATTATATTATTTGAAACTTTACGTGCTGAGGCTACCTAAGCCAATATCAATGCGTACAATAATAGGAATTACGGAATAAAATGACTCCACGAAAGTAAGTATTCGTGGCGTAGTATGGAATTAATACTCGGTTATCGGTACAAAACCGGAAACTCCGTCGCCATCTTTGATTTGCATAGCAACCACACGGGAACGTAAGCGGACTATGACCTAAAATTCCACAATTCCTATCGGTCGTGTTCTAATTAATTAAAAAATAATATTATTTGACACTTTACGTGATGAGGCTACCTAAATCAATGTCGATGAGCACAATAATTGGAATTACGGAATAAAATGACACCAAGAAAGTTAATATTCGTGGAACTGATACTCGGTACAAAAACCGGAAACAAAATTCAGTGGAGTGCAGTTAATACAATCGTGACGGGGAAAAGTAACAGACATTACAGCTCGCCGTTGTTTACAGGTTTATTTCTGACGAGGTCAGAGGTTGAGAATGCACCATAAGTAGCCGATTGAATACTGTATTCAACATAGCTTGCTAATTGAGAGGAGAATGAGTAAGTGACAACAAGCGCAAACGAAATCTGTACTAATACACAAACTTGGATGGAAGTGTTCTTTGACTTCTACTACTTTCTCCGTAATTACTGAACCGAATTAAATGCGGTTTTCTTCTAATCATATCCAACTAATTGGGCTTTATTTTGTTGTTTGAATTGTTCTATTCCGACACTTATTCAGGAAGTTATGAAGGTGCGCTTTGTAATTATTTGAAACACTCTGTGCATATTGTATTTGTCATGCCAAAAACTTTTTATGATAAACCTACAAATAGTTCAGTAGAAAATAATGTATATACAGGTTTTAAATATTCAAAATCTTAGACGTCACTCTTGTCTTTCATCGGGAACTTTTTCGTCATGTATCTATATTAAAAGCGTTGATTAATAATAGAGTACAGTACCAGAGACACTACTGAATTTATATTCCTAAATTTCTGTATTGGATGCGACAATACCAGGTATTGTTTCCCCTCCATCATATCAATTGTTCAATTGTTATTGTATTGTGTCTTTGTTGGTATGCTGGAACATAAAACTAAATATTGAAAAATTATAACATATTGAAAATCGACCTCGATGTTTGGGCTTTGAATTGTTCATGACTAATGCAAGTTATTCGTTATACATTCATATAAATTGCCATGATGATACATACAAAAAATGGACATAAAACTGTAAATTGAGTTTATGATTCATTTATAACCTAATTATGCTATATATATTAAAGCGAGGTCAGTACCTTTTCCTACCAGAATTCCCAAGCGAAACAATCGATGGATTCAATAGATAATTAATATCTTAGCGTTGCCATGCATGCGACGTACTCACGATCGTGGTAGATGTATGGGTGTATGCTTTTGACTTGATGTATGGACAATTAGGAAATGTGTATGTCAGACCATGTAACAAACTTGTGTAGATCCATCAACTGGCTCCTACGAAACATTCGTAGAATCCGTCCATATATTGATGTTGATACCTGTCACAACGTTCTTAGAGCTCTCATTCTTTCTCGTCTTGATTATTGTAATATTTTGCTAAATTGTATATCTAAGAAAGATCTGAAACGGTTGTAAATCTTGCAGAACAAGTGTGCAAGACTGGTGTGTCTCAAGCCCAGACATGAGCATGTATCCCCATTGTTGGCTAAATTACACTGGTTACCAGTAAATGAACGTATTATGTATAAGACAATGTTGTATGTGTACAAATCCTTGGAAGGGCTCTGTCCCCAGTATATTCAAGACTGTCTTGTTAAGAAACAATCTCAAAGCACTATGAGAACACGCTCTGCTGACAGTATAAATTTTGTCGTTCCTGTCACCAAGAAATATGCTGGGGATAGAGCCTTCTCAGTAGTGGCTCCACGTTTGTGGAATAAATTACCTGTAGCTGTCACTAGTGTACAATGTTTATCAGTCCAAACTCAAAAATCATCTGTTTCCTTAAATCTCCTTGGTATTTCTTTTTGCTGTTGTATTTTTCATGTTTTTGCGCTTTGTATCCCTAGGCAAAGGCGCGGTATAAATGTTATTTATTATTATTATTATAATTATTATTAGGATCGAATGTATGATCCGCTATTTTACCTCTGAAGGAATTAGCCAAATTGTGTGCCTCGTTTGACACGCAATTATAAACAATTTTCAACGATCTTCAACAAACACATTAAAGGGCACCCTCCGCGGAAAGGGAGCACTCAATTTTGTTCAGAAGTTTTGGTCTTCACACATACGCAATTACTCAAGCTCACACACATACTATTAAACTACCGTCTGAAATTTGACTTTATAAGCACATTAAGTCGAGTGGCACATACAGGACGAGTCGAAATAATCAGATCCCGTTTTAAAAAAATCAGAAAAAAAGACTTGTTTGTCAAATGTCAACAATTTGCCAATTTCTTCTTTGATTTTTAGAGTAGAAAAACTTCTTTATAGTTAGTTAAATATTCAAGACAATGCCTAATTTCACGCCATAATTACAACATATTTAAGAAAAAGCGCGAAACACAAAGTGTTCCACGGATAGGAAGTCAAGGAAGTCAAGTTAGTGGACGTTACCACTACTGCAGTATTGGTTATTCCATGGTTATTTATACAACATAACAAACTTTAAACCTGTTGACATTTTATATATAAAAAGAGTCAATAAATAAACCTAATTTACAGAGACGTTTTGACATAACAGTTTTGCACAATTCATTCATAAATTCATTTAACGCAAAAACTGCTTAAAGAGATAAGATGTGTTCAAATCAAATTCGTTTAAAATAATTATGTTCAAATAGTTTGGTCAACACTTATCTCAATAATGTTCGTTACGTCTCTCATTGCCCGAACACTATTAAAATATATATAAAATAAAATTGCACATCAAACGAATTCATAGCAATGAAGCAATGTGAATGATGAGTGATGTGGAAATACAGGCACTCTTTACAAAATATGAAGATTGTTTGAATCCTTATCAAATGGAGTAAAATAATATCTGTCAAGTGTGTGATGGTCTCAAACGGAATTCAATATATATCTCTTCCTTTAACTTGTTCAACTTGACCCTCATTCAGCAACAAACCTTAGTGGTTCCATGGAACAGATTAAATTTCACATAATTATTCGGAGGGAAAAAAAATCCAAAAAAATGGCGTGTTCAGCATTACCAATTTGAATGAAATAGAATTTAGGTTATAGCTATCAATGTGATCTCTTTTGGTATCTTAACTGGATTACAAACATCGGTGGAATCGGGACATAACTAATTTGATTCACCCAGTAGAGACACCGGTATTTATTCACATATGTATTTTTTGTAGTTTCTGTAAATCAATACCAGAAGAAAAGAACCTACTTTTGAGGCGTTTCGTAAATAAATGACATTGTTTATAAATCTAGTCGGAATAGAACCACATGACCGAGCATACACGTAGTTCATGCAGACTTCATTGAAAACCAGTCGACTAATATGATTTTCTATTCAAAGCAACTCGTGATATGCTCTTTATGAAAGGAATGATATGCTTTTATAGGAGTGTTTTTAGAGAAGCATATCAGTGCACCGAATACAAGGAAACGCATATCAATAACTAAAATGATTTCTTTGTTTAGTGATATCTTTTGTTTTGTGTACTGAGCAATGATTTGATTTTGTAAAACCACTCCTCCAAAAACATATCATTCCTTTCACTAAAATATATATTTTTTGTTTCAGTGCTTGGAGATACCAAAAGGTGTCTTTTTAGGAATTCCCTGGAATTTTAAAGAATATTTTTAATTTTATTTGTCAAGTTTAGGTGTTTCACATGTTTACGACTTTTTAAAAACAAAAGTAATAGATAACTTGGTGCGTTTTCATGCTCATCAGGATTGTTCAATTGTAAGTGTAGACTTTGTTTTTTTCATCTTGTGAATTCATGTCAAAAAATTAAATGTCATTGAAATCGCCTGAAATGGATTCTACCCGATTTGTATCATGTATAGCATGACAAACCTTGAAGATCAACCATAAATGTAACGAAAAGTAAAGTGATGGCCTCCCTAATTCATTTGGCGGTAACGTTTACTACGAATTTATCTAAATCATTATTATAGTGATCTTCAGAAAAGATCAGAAATGTCTTCCCTTTAATTTGTATTGATTTGTTTTGTAGAAATCATATCCCTCAGCTCAACCAACACCCTTTCATGTCTTAATACTTCTCATCTGCTTCAAATATACCAGCCATACATGTACCTTCTTTAGACTACTGCTATTATTCCTGTAATCGTCCCTTTCCCTTTTTAAAGGAATTTATATTAATACTATCATTTGGTTTGAATATGCAGGACTGGAACCTTTGTGGCGCTGTTCTTTTTGACTCACCCTGTATTTGAAAAATAGTGCTATTTTAAATTAGGATGGATTGAATTTAGAACGGATCGAAATAATGATTAATCACTTGATTTGCACTGCATTTAAATCAAAACGACATTCCTGGATCGATATAACTCGATATTTGTGATAAATTAATCTTCTAAGAAGAAATGTTTTCAAATAATCATATATTTAATTTTACAATTGATGAAGTCCATACTATGCTGAAACATATTGTGCACTATTGATAGTGTTAAACTTAAAAAGCAATGTATGCAACCATTTTCTCATTTTCTTTACTATTTCCTAATTTTCGCGTTTACAATTACTTAGATAAATATATGTTTAACATTTTGAAATATTTAAATGAACTTAGCATCAATTATTCAATCCCATTATTTAGCGCTTGCTGAAATAAAAAAATATCCCCCTCTTTTAAATGGTGTAAACGGCACTTTTTAACGCTATATGTAGCACTTTGTCGACGAGCAATTATGTTACGACGCCATTTTAAAAAAAAGATAATACAAAAATATGATTATTAATATTATTACTAACCTTCGGATACCAATAAGATACGAAATACATAGAGCGATACACAGATGACCAAGTTCATCTTTGCTGCTCGTTGACCGAGTTTACAGAAAGACGATGCCTGTTGCTCTTAGTGTATGGTCGCATAATTCTAGAATAGCTACATTCCTATATGGCTCATTAGTAATCATTCGACGCTGTTGAATAATTCAGTAGCGTCGGTCCTTCATGATGAAAAGCAAACTGTTTAATATTTGAACATGAATGTCTACACACGTTAATTGTTAGAAATCGATGCTATTGATGTTCATGATCAAATATCATTTTGAATCCATTCCAACATCAGAGCTGGTAATTATGTTCTGTCTCAATACCAATTGATTACCATTCTACGTAGTGTTTAAAGCTCAAAAATCGATGAGATAATGACCATATTATATTAAATGGTAGGTTATTAACTTTTGCCTTGCCTTTATTAATTATGATGAAATCATATAGCACTAGTTCCTTTAAGTCACCATCGGCGTCTTAATATCGATATAATGTCGTCGTTATTAAAAGCTATTTTATCGGGGGTGTAAGGGTGCAATGCACTATTTCCAATAGCTACCACAAATGTTAGTACAACAGTTGCCAGGTGTGACATCGAGGATAGTCTTGATATCAACGAAATGATACTGAGAGCAGCTATTGCAATTAAACGGATACAGGAGTTTGTTTTTAAACCGACGCCTTGTGACCATGGTGATGTCAAAAGGCATAACCTGCCACCTGCAATTGCTGCCACGTATTTTACTTCTGGTAATACGGTTCAGGTAAATATTTAATTTGGCAAAGTGCAGCCATTTTACACAGGGTCTTCTTGTACTAGAGTATTCATAGTTTCTTTTTTATATTCATATTTTACTTCTGGTGGTGCGGTTCTTGTAAAGACTCAATTTGTTAAAGAGCAGCCATTTTACACAGGGTCTGCTGGCACTGAAATATTCATATTATAGGCATTTTTCAATTTTATCCATGTATCAATATTTGAATAAAACCATAGTTAAAGTCTTTATGCGTAATTCAGATAAGGTGGTGCACTGAAAACCTAAATTGGTCAGCCTGACTAACTTAGAACTAGTCCAGACGGTGCTCATCTTGACTAGCTTAGCTTTAAGTTAGTCGATCGACTAGCTTGATGTTAGTCCGTCTTAAGCTGGACTAGTTGAGGCTAGTCGCTGGACTAGTTTAGGCTAGTCGCTCGACTAGTTTAGGCTAGTCGCTCGACTAGCTTTAGGTTAGTCCCGATGGTGTCCATCTTGACTAACGTAAGTCAAGCTAGCTTGACTAAACGTAAGGTTAGTCCGGCTTTGCTCGACTAACGTAAGGTTAGTCCGGCTCAAACCATATAGTAGATCCCGCCTGACTCAAATTGTTCACGTTGCGTAGCTGTACTTGGTTTCGCCACGGGTGATTGCTCTGCTGTCTGTTCAATAGCACTCGTATTGACCATGTTGTTGGCGGGGCTGCTGGCTACAGTTTTAGCTGTAGTGGACTGACCCGTTATCGCTCGAAATGCCCGCGCTACCGTTGTTATTTACAGTTAGTTTTTTTCCTACTCCGAGTCGTCATTCCAAACAAAATGTAGCATAAAATAGTCTACAGATGTTGGCAAACACTATGATGTACACACTATGGCCACACAATGGAATAACTACGGCAAATTACGTCTGGATTGGCTAGCAAAACCGGACCGGCGATGACGTACGTCTTGAATGCATGCCGCCATTGATATTTTATCTCAGTGCCTTGACTAACCTAAAGCTAGTCCAGCCAGCTTGACTAACCTTAAGCTAGTCAATCCAGCTTGACTAACATAGCTAGTCCACCCACAGACCACAGCAAAACAAATCAAGCTAGTCAGGCTGAGCCGGACTAACTTTAAGCTAGTCAAGTTGGTCATAACCTATCCAGCAGGCTGGACTAACCTGCTTGACTAGTTTAAGCTAGTTCAGCAGGCTTGTCTAACCTGCTCGACTAGTTTAAAGTTAGTCCAGCCTGTGTCTGACTAGTTTAAGTTTTCAGTGTGGTGCTTGGCAGATGATGCAAAATGATGGTTGCTATTAAGCCAATTATTATGTTGTTCCCAATCAAATGATGTCAACGAAATGTCGGGCTCGTTGTGAAGTATGTTTACCTTGCGATACATTTATGTATGTCCTTGAAATTGATCCTTCAAGAACTTTACGACCTGCGTCATCTTCTAAAATACGGTAAAAGCATGGGAACATATAACATCGATCCTGGTATTGCCATCAAATCATATGATCCCATCACGACTCCTCTCTTGCATATTTTTAACCAATCACTACTTACTGGCATCGTCCTATATACATTGACTTAAATCTGCAAAAGTCATCTCTGTCTTCAAAAGTAAAGACCAGCACTACACAGTCCCATTATCGTGCTACCATTCTTTAAGATTCTCGAGAAAATAGTCCACACCAGATTATACAGTTGTCTTGACAACAGCGACACTCTTGTCAATGCGCAATACGGATTCAGATCCAAACGATCCACCTACATGGCACTTGTCGAACTAACTACTAACCTCACATATGCACTCAGACAGAAACATCACACCAAGGGGGTATATTCCTGGACCTCTCCAAGGCATTCGATACCATCGACCATAACATCCTCCTTGACAAACTTCATCATTATGGAATTCGGGGTATCGCCCTGGTATGATTCATAAGCTATCTCACCCACCGTACTCAATCTGCTCATGCACTCAACTGTCATTCAACCACAAGGGAAGTCACTGTCAGAGTTCCCCATGGCTCTATTTTAGGTCCTGTCCTTTTCATCATCTACATGAATGACATTACTAACACTACTAGTATACTGAAACTCATCCTCTATGCAGACGATCTCAGTACTAACATTTTCCTTTCTCATTAAGACCTTGAATCACTTTACCATAACGTGATCACTGAACTAAACACACATCACTGACTGGTTCAGGGCAAATAAACTTTCGTTGAATGTCTCTAAAACTAACTACATGCTTTTCTCACCCAAAAGTTGTCATCACTCTAACAAAATCACAATTGACAATCAAGACATCTCACAAGTCCACACCACTTCATTTCTTGGTATCAACAAATAGGACAAACTCACTTAGAACCACCACATTACTTCTATTATCACAAGGGTATCTCACGCCATAGGTACACTCTTAGAAGTGGGTGTACTTTTGTACGGGGTAAGAAAAAAAGGGTACTTTTTAAATCAATATTGATTAAAACTACCGCCGAATAAAAATGTACCAAACCTTAAAAAGGGTTCTGGATTACCCAATTATTAGGTTGTGGCCGTTTTGCCATCGTAAAGTGTTCTGGTTTACTCAGTATTGAGTGGTTTTTTTTCTAACAGTGTACCATCTACAGAGTTAAGCATCATCTTCCTCACCACATTTTGAAATCACGTTATAACATATTAGTTCTTCCACACATCAGATACTGCAACATCATTTAGGCTTCGAATTACCAGTCTAGACTCACCAGTTCAAATATCACTCAGAAATGGGCCATTCGCCCAATAACAAACTTACGTCGCTGGGCACACACCTTACCCTCTTTCACAATATTAAAACTTTAAAATCACCGACATCAAGCTTCAAACGGCACTATTTATGCACGACTACTTCTACAACATGACAACAACCTTCCTCCCAACTTTGCAAGCTATTTCACCACAAACCGACAGATTCACGTCACGCACATTAAACTAGACAAGCTCACACATTTCACCTTCCTATCCCAAAGACCACCGCTGAAAAACATTAGATCCTATACCACGGTGCTTAGCTTTGGAACGGTCTTCCCAACACACTCAAAAATATCACAAATAAACAATTATTCAAATGACAGCTCAAGCATCATTATATTTCCACTTTACACCTTCAACACACACACTTTCTCATGACAACACACAGTTTTATTCTCTAGCCTCCCATTCTTTCTTTTATTCTCCTCTATCCTTCATTTTGATTCCTTCCCCTTTCCCTCTTTAGACTTTTCTACCACTTGAAGTTCGCAAAGTAATAACCTGCTTTTCTTTGGCAAACATAACTCGACACACAATTTGACGTTTTGAGATATATCTAACACTTATTCAAAGGGAAAACGCCGGCTACCCAATAAACTACCCATAGAAAGCTTCGCCACTCCAATATCATTATTACTTTTCTTATATTTCCCCAACATTATGTTGTCAAAAAAGTGGCATCCTATGCGAGTTTGTTTGCAACACTCCACATAAAATTGAGCGTTTTGAGAGATTGAAACACTTATGAAAAAGGAGAATGCTTGGCAACCTACTGAAAGTTTCACCTTTTCAATACAGTGTTTACTTTTCCCAAAACAGTCACATCGACCCAAAATTATGTTTTCCAAAAAGGGGCATTTTTCAACGATGTAGGGAAATTGTTGTCGTTAATGGATGACACTATTGGCTAGTCGTGCGTGAAAAATCATTTTATTTTTTTAAAAAATGGAATAAAGACCAGCGAAAGAAAGACCTTATTTTAATTGAAAATGAAGACAATTGAAATGAATTTAGAATACAAAAAACTTGAGATATTTTGTGTAACTTTCTTGTATAGAATCTTGAAAAGTGCCACTTTTTCCAGAAAACATCAATTTGAGGAAACGTGACTGTCGTGGGACAATAAACATGATAATTGAGAGGGGAAATCTTGTTATGGAAAGCCAAGCGTTTCTTCTTTTCATAAACGTTTCAATTTGTCAAAACGTTTAGTTGTGTGTGAAACAAACGTGATATAATTTTAGGGGGACTTACTTTTTGTGAACCCTTTACATACAAAAATGTACCAAAACCTGATAATCAATACACACATATAAATCAGTAAATTATATTATACGAACCATTGAAAACGATCTAAAACACGATATATATTATCAGTATAAAGAATAACAACCCGGTTGAGAGACACATACTTTAAAACCGGTAATATACAAAGATACATTTAAGAAATGGAAATTATTGCCCATATGCATGCCATAATTTCACTCCACAAGAACATGCTACACACACATTTGCACAAATTGTCCGAGATGACGATCGCATATCTAACAATATGCATTGGACATGGATACTTGAGTTTTGAGTCATTCTTTGAATGAGTTTATGTGTGTACTTACACGAAGCATGTTAGGAGCCATGTTACCCATGGGGCGCGAAATCTGCGTGGAGTCCGGGGGCCCGATTAAGGGCCCGGGTGAAGGAGAAGTTGTAGGTTCTATACCGTGTTGAAGGCCCTGAGAGGACTTCCCTGGCACTTATATGTCTTTCAATTAAGACATTTTTGGAAAAAAAGTGTACTTTAGGTCCCAGATACAGGTATACCAGTATCGGTTAATACTGAAGCATACAATTGCCAGTATCGCTCGATACTGGTACGATTTTACCAAATTGTGTTCAAGTATCGAGCTATATCAGTGGAACGTTTTTCGTTTGATATTGGTACACATGCTACCAATATTAATTTGTCCCAGTATTGAACGATACTGGTACATCATTTTGTACCAGTATCGCCCGATACTGGGTGTCCCAGAATCAGACGATACCAGTACAGTCCAGAATCTATGACCGCAAGTACACTTTTTCCCACAATTACATTTATGCAGATTCAAATTCATTACGCTGCCATTTTGAAGGATGCGCGCCAATTTGATAACGGCTGCAATCTATTTCGCAGCATAGCTGCAGCTGACTTGATATCGTGATTCGAGCTTGTGTTCCTATTTTCAACAATTGTCCTTTTTAAAAAAATAGTCGTATGATTTATTGAATGCTGATTGTGCGATGTTAAAACATCGCACAATCAGCATTCAATAAATCATACGACTATTTTTTTAAAGTTATTATTATTGCTATAAATGTGTTGGTTAGTATATTTTTAATGACCAATTGATCGCAACTTGTGTATGATAGGTACGCTATACTCCTTCCAGCACCCTTACTATTCTGAATCTCCGTTCAATATTTGTGTTGGATCAAGAGACCTTAACAAACCATTACGTGAATTATCATTGAAGGGTAACGTTACATTCTGTTCTTTTGTTTTTTTACATTTTTATTTAAATTCATTGTCTTTTCAATCCTTAGTGTTTTCCCATTGCTCATAAATCATAAATCTGTTTTTCATTAAAAGAAAATGTACTTGTTAACACAGTTGCGGTGTACACACTTGAAATAATTGTTCCAAATGTTAACAATTGGTTAAGTTATAATTGATACTCGTTTCCCAAGTTATGACGGTTAAATATTGTACCATTGTGTCGGAAGTTTAGTGTTCATTTGAGTGAGAGTCATAAAGGGGTTTCAATCAGATTCCACCTCGGTAAATGCTAAGATAAAGTAATCAGGAAAGGTACTTATTTCTCCCAAAAGCCTAGCGTGATAAGTGTTTATAGTGAATTATTGATTGCTTTTTTTTATCAATAACCTTTATTAATAGTAAGCGCCCTAATTTTCTAATGCCTAAACGTGATGGTTACATAAATGTTCCTGTTTCCTCTTGCAGCAGTTGTAATGTTTGCAATCTGTCAGTAAATTAGGTTATTTGTATGTATCCAGCATTGAGAGGGTGTGGGGGTGGGTGTGTGATGTGTTCGAGTCGATTATACGTTACACACCATATTTCTATTTTAAGTTCAATATGGCCATATACTTTTGTCATGACATAACTCATGACATCAATTTCATAACGTATGCTGATGATACACAGTTGAACATGATTCGTTAAACAAGCGAACGCGATTGGGTCACCGTGAGTCTACATTTCTGTCTTTACGACTTCAAAGCATGGACAACAAGAAATAGACTTGTCTTGAATGTCTTGATTTGACATAATATTAATATCTGATTATTGAAACATTTCAACTTCACACACAGTCTAGCATGATTTATTGTCTCTTCAAGAGGTTCAGTAGTTTAAATCGTCAAAAATGTGTTATTTCGACGACTTTCCCTAAAATATTATAAAAAAAGGAAGAAAGAATTGCGAGAAGAAAAAGTGTACTTTAGGTCCCAGATTCTGGACTGTACTAGTATCGTCCAATACTAAAATTCCCAGTATCGTTTGATACTGATACACAGTCAGTATTCCAATATCGGCCGATCCTGGCACATATAAATAAAATGTACCGGTATCGGGCGATACTGGAACACAATTATATACCAGTTTCTAAAGTACAATTGTGTTTCTATCTATAAATTGAAATTGGTAAACAAGTATTGATTCTCGTGAAATTCGCGAAATTCTCCGGGGATACCTAGACTCCATTAAAACAAACACAGAACAGGTCCAATTTAACGCTCTATATAAACACACAACACTATTTGTTCTCAACTATTTCCCCCAAATTCCTTTAAATTTAGAGAATAAAATATGGTTCGTCGATGTTTTGGTATAGAAGGCGGCCATATAATGCATAGGCTGTACCATATTTTGAGTCGTGAATGGTCGCCGCAGGCGGCCATTCACGACGATAAAAATATGGTACAGCCTATGCATTATATGGCAGCCTTCTATACCAAAACATCGACGAACCATATTTTATTCTCATTCTTATATTTATCAACGTTTTTTTTCAACATTTTATTCATTGGGGGATCAACTGATCAACTGATTACTGTTCTAAACATCCCCACAAACAAAATCGAACAACCCATAGAAATTTTACTTTGGCGCAAGAATCTCAAGAATATGTGATTTGGTGGCCTTAGTGATCAGGTAGCCCTTAGTGATCAGATTTATTCGCGGTATACGATGGAATATTTACTTGAAATCACTGCAAATAATTATTTAATCGTCATTCTTATATATTGTTTAAAATGGCAACCCATAATATCCATCAATTTCATTGGTTTTGTTGGATACGTGCTAAAGTAGTTCCTATTTCTGGCCTGTGTGCGAACGCAAAAAGAGCCGGGGGACTTTTGAATGTTTTAATTTAATAAATACACCACGTAAAAATGTTTCCTTACTTTTACGGCGATTGACGCCCCAGCTCGTGGCCCTTTTCGGTAGGTTTTGTCATCTTTTCACTCCTCTATATGGCTAAATTCAGCCTCACTGAGCTCTACAAATGGTAAATTCAGGGGCGGGTGGATGGCGATCATCACGCCAGCAGCAAATGCTTGCCGCTATAACGTCGGACCTTCCCATCAAATTTCTGATCACTTCATCTGGTAAATCATCACTCTCCTTTCACATGTTTTACATCTAGGTCTCCAATTTCAAAAGTTGCTGTGGTTTCTTCCATATTCACTTTATTGCAAGTAATTACGAATGTAGCCTAGGCCTAGGCCTATACGAATATTTATTTTATAGCAGACGAAAATAGGCTTTTAGGCACCATTTTTATTTGTCCGTCCTTCTTTTACATGTCTTATTACTATTAGCGTTTATTCATTAAATGGACCTCTATCTTTTATTTACATTTAATTACATGCATATAACCTAATGTTGTATTGTAAAATAAGCTTACTTTCGATTTACAATAATTGACGAGGATGTTTACAATTATTGACGAGGCGATGTTTTTTAAATGTAGTTCCGGCATCATCAAAGGTGTGAATTAAGCCCCGCCCAGATCCATAGATTACCGGTCTGGTAATCTATAGCGCGTATCCAACAAAACTAACCACAGAACCAATGAAATTGATGGATATTATGGGTCGACCACGCCCAATATATAAGAATGGACAATATTAAACGCTTCATTTATTATTATTGGATTTCAGAAAGTGCTTAAACATTGCTTCAAGAGCGCTTTGGCATACCAAATGCGTATTGAGGTTTAATCCAAATATGATTATTTTGATATTATTAACACTATCAATCATACCATCTTACCAGTAAGTCCGATATAAATATCAATGGCATATTAACATTCCTTTCTGAAATTTCCGTTCAGAATATATACATGTATATATATATTTATATATATATATATATATATACGAGGGTCATCTAATAAGTTCTACCTCCTACCTCATTATTTTTTATTATTATATAGCCAGTCTTATGAAATGTCACACAATTACTTTACGAATATTGATTTATAATGTGAATATTGTGAAATGATGTTATAAATGTTACTTGTCACGAATAAACAGAATCTCTGTAAAATAAGGAATAACACCGATTTTTGTCTGTTATCTATGTACATCTACGCATATCTCGTATGTTGGGTTCATTTAGCTCCAAAGGCACGAAAGATCTAATTTCGTAACAATATTACTAGTTTTATCATAATCCTGATAACATTCCCTAGGAACGATTTTTTTATTTTTTTTAGTATCTCATTTATTTTTTGAATTATAGACCAAAAAATGCCAAAAAACTTGACAACAATGTCTTGATGTATTTGATCAAAATAAACTAATGACTAATGTATCACTTACAATTATAGGCACTAACATAGCCACTTTGCCAGTGACAAATTTGATGTTAACAACGTTAGCCTGTAGGTCATACATTCCCTATGCTTTTATACAGTGCACCTACTACTTATAGCTCAATCAGTTCCAAATTGGAAAAACAAATTGTTTTCATCTCTCCTCACGCAAAAGTAATCCAAGCGCACGCACGGGTTTATGGCCACGCGCACTTGGTTTTGGTCGCACGCCAGCGTTTCGCATATGATGCTTAGTGCTCATATTACCCTTATTCACACCCGCGTCCTTCTGAATTAATTCTCAACTGTAATGAGGCTTCGCCAATTTGGAACTGATCACACTATTGAAGACGGATGATTGTAAGCCGTCAATTCCGTCAATTTCTATGTTTCGAAAGTCCATTTGTGATTAAGGACACTCTTTTATCCTTGTATAATGCCTGAATATACTATAAGTGAAGTTCACGTTTGATTTACAGATTCTCTATCAGCGTTGTTATTAATGGTTATCAGCTAAAATGTTGCAACTGCCATAGTAGTCAGGACGATGGTTTACAAGAGATATTGCCCATTCAAAATTGCAGCGTATATAACAAGAAATCCAAATCGGAGATCCAATCTAACTGTCCAAGAATTTAATGACACTTTGTTAGAGCTGCACAATAAATCTGGAGCAATACTCCCACTTTAAATTTTCTCAGAAATGATTCAAATTCGTTAGCAGAAATATCAAGTAGTACTTTGAAATCACCGAAGCTATACAAAGCTGCGCAACAAACATAAATTCGCAAGCAAAATGCTTAGCATAAGTTTACATCCATTGGAGGGCTTTATTTTCAATTCAGTTGTCAATTCGGTTGGCAAAGTTTCGATTCCCGCGTCGTTGGTTGGTCGCTTTTAAGCTGGGAGAATAAATATCATCATAACATCAGCTCTTCCTGTATTAGGTGTAAAAGAAAATAGATCAGGCGCTGTGGATTTGTTTGTGTGTGAGGTTGGGGGGGGGGGGTTGATATAAGTTAGTTAACCCTAAGCCATTTAGGGTTAAAAACGTCGGCAAACCATGACCACGTGTGGAAAGAATGATCAATTAAATTTAACTGATACACTTAGATTGCAACGAGCCTACAGCTAACACTGTGTTTTTAATGGAATGAGACACCATATTTTTTTGTAAATAAAACAGCCCGAACTACAGAAGGCGGACATTCCAGGTGGTATCAAGAATATCGTCGAAAGTGACATTTTTGAAAGCTAGTTCCATTGGTTCAATATTTCCAAAGCATCAGTAAGATGAACTATCCCTAGATCATCCCTATTTCAACAAATCATTTGGTATATTCATTGTACACCAATTTCATCTGTGATCGTTTGTACATGCAACATACCTTCGCATCCGAGTATTTCAAATCGTAAACTAATGTGTCCGCGCCAAACAGTTGGACGTATTTTGATATAGCTCGCCCTAACCATTGATGAAAACAGACTTGTGGAATGGGTATTTCTATCGGAGTTTCCAGTAAACACCTGTTGATGCAAAATATTAAGATGAGTATCGTAGGACACCGATTGATCAAAAGATAGATGGTGTCATAATTCGAATTTGCTGTGGCTGGGCCAACGCCATGGAACACAAACCATCCACAATAACATCCAGCAACAGTATCATAGCTTTCAAACGTTATCATAAGACTTGTTTTAACCATAACCATCCTTAACCTTACGATTTACTACAGCATTCGATTGGAGGACGTCATCAACCAAAGTGATATGTATATACGAACTCGCTGCCCGGGCTAGCGTTGACACGTGGCCGAGTGGTTAGGACGATGGCGCAGTGATAGGAGGTTCCGGGGATCGAATCCCGATTATTTTGGTTTAAAAAAGTCATACTCTATCCTCCTACCCGGTTTTTAAAAAAAAACATAGCCTGGCTGGTTAGGATTCATTTGATTAATTTAACGTAATCTTCTCCTTCCTTACACCCCATTGTGTTGTATGATGTCCTAATTTGTTGTGATGTTTACATTTTAAATCGTTGTGATGTTTACATTTTAAATCGTGGTTTGATCCTGCTTTCGACTGGGAGTGTAGTGCCTTTCCCTCATCTTCATTTCAAAGACCCACATTGTGTTTTGTCAGGGTTTGGTTAGCTTCTTTCTTGTCTTTTTGAGTCTTTTCATATCTGTCCGTCAATTGTTTTTTCTTCAAATAATCACCACAATTGTTTAAGGAATCACTTCACTTTATTGAAATTGAATGTACCGAATAGGATGATAAATCATAATTTACCTTGTCAAATAAAGATAGATTTAATTTGATACACGTATTGTCACCATTTTATATATAATTATAAAGCTATTGATGATATGTATGGACTTAGTTATTATATCTCACCATGTCTTGTTTTTGGGTAGCATCTTTTACATATTTCCACGCAGTACCATCGTAACCATATTCAACTTTGTATTCCACCAACCACTGATCTGCGGTGGGTCTTCCTTGCGTCACAATCCCAGACACATATTTCACCGCACCAATATCCACCTGCAACCATTGGTTGACATTATTGGTTCCTGCACTCCATCCTCCTGTTCCCGCTAGATGATCCAATCTAGCGTATGATGGCAAATGGTTTCCACCAAATATACTTGATGCTTTTATCTGACTGTCTTGTATGGTTCCTTGTTTCATACCAAGTGCATTTACACAACCAACTGAAACGATAAGATATGCAGACTATGATAAAAACCTTGAATTAAGGGTGCTTGAATATGCTCAAATAATGAATTGTGATTTGTATAGTGTCATGTATGAATTAGGTCAATATATGCGTATGTTTTGTTTCTCGAAAAATTAGACAAATAAATCAATGCACTTGCGCAAATGTTGATATGCTCACAATAGCACTCCCCCTGCGGGGTCGTGTCATTATTCACACATCAACATCAGCGCGCGTGCATTGATTTGTCTAATTTCTCTTGAAACAACACATACGCATGTATTGACCTATAGCTGTTGTTCCGATATTAACAATATCACTACAATACTTTTCACCAACATTTTTGTACTTGATGTCCGAGTTAACCATTTAAAAGGAACTCAAACAATACGTGATACAATGTACGTAATCAATAGGTGGGGGCGAACCCTAATTTCGTGTATAATATTGAAAATGGACCCGACGAGCGTATAAGTTTTCATTTGTAGGACTAAAATGTTTCAGAAAAACATTCCATTTTGTATGACATAATTCAACCTTAAATTGATGAAACTGAAACATTGAAACTAATTCGCAAGTTCAAAAACAGACAATTATAACATTGAAATGGTCAGTATGGCGTAAAACCACGTCACTGTATTATTATGGCCTAATGGACGTCCTCCAATATGAAATATTAGGGGGAAGTGAGTGTCTCCCCTGGGGTTTCGAACTCAAATGAGAGGTAGGTATTTGTCATCATTATCATTTTCTGAAATATCTATTCTAAAACTGCATTTATTTGAGGGAAAAGTAACCAATATTTACACTGAAAACAACTTCAGTTTCTTTATTTAATATATATACATGACCAGCATGGTCACGTGCACGTGCGATACAAAATATATATGAAAGGAAATTACGGGGGACTCAAGGAAGTTTTTGATTTGATTTTTTGATTTTTGTGAGTGCTGGCTGTAAATATTGAACTATTAATCAAATGCATAAATTGTTTTGGTCAATATAGATTAGTGTCTTAATAGTATAATCAAGCAATTTTGGGCATTTTTTAATCAAAAATAATTTTGTTAGCTATTCCAGAAAAAAAATTGGTCAAAAAAGTGATTTTTTTTTGGTTGTGATTTTCTCAAAAGAACAACATTTTCGGTCAAAATTAATGCCAAAAATGGATTATCTGATCCAAATCCCATCCAAAAATGTATACTTTTATATGCATTTGATTAATAGTTAAATCATTACAGCATTCACAAATTTCTCTAATAACTTCCTTAAGTCCCCCCTTAAAGGGTTAATTCTTGAATGTAATTTTGTTTAAGATTAGGACAATGTAAAGCATATTGGTTGTATTGATTAATTGAAGCATCCCCAATCATCATTTTACTATACTACGGACCGTTGGGTTGCCTCTACAAGTAATCAATCTGCCTATTGCTCCATCGAGGCTGCTTGTAGAAGAACCAATTGCTAAAACAGACTTGGTTTTTTGTTTATTCAGTCAATCAAGTGTATTATCTCAAATTATTTTACAATTTCATGTTTTAATATCTTTACGCAGGAAACTAGCTAGTTACTCTTTTTGAGGACTGTCATGTGTGATAAAAACCCAAGGACGAAAATGAAAACGTCACTTCGTATCATTCTTTTGGGTGTAACGTCTTTGTTTGTTAAGATCTTCGCGAAGAATGTCTCTAATTGAAGAATAGATAGATCATTTTGTAAATTAACATCCTCAAGTTTGAACCATTATACTGGACAGTTACTTTTTAAAGGACCGTTAATAGAAACAGCCAAATAGGTTTCTTACATTTCAAAGAGCGTACAAAATAATACTAAACGGTTTTCAATATTCGCTGAGACAATTGCTGCAGGTATGCCCGTCGACATCCGTACAGATGTGCAAGACTTATGAAATAGTAAACATCCCAAACAGTTAAAATCGATATTACTTGTGGACCAAATTCAAATGTGATTTATTTCTGCTTCTTAGTAGAAATCAGGACTAACTACCGTTAAATACACATTTATTGTAATCTACGGTAGAACATTTTATTTGCAGTATGCTTAATATGAAACTTTTGTATCTAAAAGCACATACATTGTTTTAAAAGCTCATGGTTTTAATTGTCCACTCTATATTCACATCCTCTTTATCAATAAAGAGTCGATAATATTTGCCTGGCTTCGCAGCTATGCGATCAACCGTTCTGATACCTGTTACTTCATTGAATTGTTTAAATCAATTAAATTTATTCTTTTTTTACCTTTATAAATGTCATTCCAATTGCTTAAGGTGGGCTGTGCGCTGTATAGTATAACGGGATAATTTTCCATCGCATTGATTTGTCCCCAAGTACACTGATCAGCATTATCGAGTACACATAACCAGCCTGCGTCATTCTCACACCCACCGTAGTTGTTATTAATGTAGAAATGACGTGACCTGTTATAAAATGAAATGATCAAAAGGGATTGTTCAATAATATTCGTTTTAACGAATAGACCTACACAAATAAAATTGATCAAAAAAGAGAAAGAAAGGGAGAAAGAAAAATGAAGAAGAAAGAAAAAGAGAAAGAAAAGAAGAAAAGCGTTAAAAAATGTAATACTAAAAATCGTTCTCCAATAGGCCTACATGTCGCGCGTCTCAACAAGATAACAATTGATCATTAAGCAATATGTTATTGAAATGTTTGCTTAAAAGGTTCCAAATATTGGATTTTCACCCGGGAAATGAAATGATGTGTCCAACATGTACTATACGAATTAGGACCATAACATTAATATATTTGTCAAAATTATGTTTTAAACAAAATCAAAGGTGACTACCACCATCCCCTACCCTAGGACTTTGACGGCTTACCCTACTCTCGGGCAAGGTGGTACCCTCAATTAATTGTGTCAAAATGAGCGCTATGCATCACCTACCCTTTGCGCTTGAGCGCAATCGGAAGAGGGGTTACATTTGGAATGTGGCTGTATTTCATGAGCGGCAATGTAATGTAATAATAATAATAACGTATTTATAAAGCGCAACATGTATAAAGACCTGTACACAAAAATACGCATAAAAGTAAAGGCAAAGAATATAACAGCAACATGGATACACACACAGGAACGTAAAATCATACAAAAACTGAGAGTCCGATAGGATCATGAGAAA
This sequence comes from Ophiura sarsii, assembly GCA_035610835.1. Classification (NCBI taxonomy): domain Eukaryota; kingdom Metazoa; phylum Echinodermata; class Ophiuroidea; order Amphilepidida; family Ophiuridae; genus Ophiura; species Ophiura sarsii. The sequence continues at coordinate 34,996,259 of CM069450.1, read as the reverse complement.
AGGTGAGTATTGAGAGCACGTTTGATAGAAGAGACGGAAATGGCATTTTTAACAGTCAAAGGCAAATTATTCCATAACATAGGCGCCGCGACCGAAAAAGCTCTCATACCGTATGACGAAGTAATTTAATATCTGAAACATTACTTCGTGCATGACAAGTTCCAAACTAATTGTATGTTGAGCTCAATTGTGTAACGCTTCTTTGTGGCCTTTCCCATATCCATTGTGTTTAGCTACCATTATCAAAAGTCACGCGAAGGTGTACTGTTTGATCAAATATGTTGAGTAAAATGTCTTGCTTGGACGAGAGACAAAAGCTAGTACTCTCTTAATTCCAAATATTGAAAATATTGACTTTTCAATCTTTCATAGATTGCTGTGAGGGAACAAACTTTTAAGATGGACATTCATCTTTTTTGAAAAGTTTGGATCTAAAAAAGATTGAAAATATCAATCTATTAGATTGATATGTTCAATCTAATTTAGATTGAAAATGTATTGTAAATAATCAATTGGATTGAAAACTTTAATCGTTTATCGATTGAAAAGTTTTCAGTCTGTAGTAAAAAGATTGATATTTTCAAACTTACAGATTGCTTTTTTCGTACACAGCAATAAATGACTGGCAATTGGAAGAACACTATCATTGGGCTTTTTATTAACATTTTCCAAAAAAATTGTTCATGTGTACAGTTTTTGTGTGAATTAATGTTCTTACTTGCCATTTAATTATGAAATAGTTTATGTTGCAGATCGAATCATTTGTTGAAATGTATAAATATACAATCCAAAGTGTTACAAAACCAATGACCTATCTAACTGCGCATGTGTTGAATTCAATCTTTTTCTAGATTGACACTTTAGTTGAGATTGACGGTACAAACACACGTGTAGAGTGCAATAATAATATATGCATCAATCTTTTTCCAGATTGACTCAAAGCTACTCATTGTCACGAGTTTTTATCATGTTTTCAATCTAAAATCAATCTAATAGATTGAGAAAAAAAGTCAATCTGTAAAAAACGGACATTTTCAATCTTTTGATTTAAGAGAGTAAAAAATGATATAGCATTGCGAAATCAGGACACGAGACACCGCAGTAAAAGGTAACTTTTACTCTAGACCTGTGCCATGCGACTATGCAAGGATAACGAACGGGAACATGGCACAAACGAATATTGTGGATTGTTTGTATGATGTGGGCGGCAAAACTATCTTGAAGTCTTCGTTAAAGTCTAGCGTAAAAGTAACTTTTACTGAATGGCCCAGCGTACTGTTTTTGCAACGCCTCCTTACGTATTCGTAGGCCCTTCGATGGAGAAGTAATTCGGCGATGCGGTTTGTAAATCGCTCCACCTCGTCGTCGTCAAAATTCTGGACTGCGTGAACCAATCGCTATTTGTTGATCCAACCCCGTCAAATTCAATTTCATTGAGGACAAATCCAGAATAGTCAAGAAGAGTCAATTTAATCTGTCAGGAGAAGGGAAATCACACATTACTACATGATATACATGTAGTCAGAATCTACGTCAATACTACTCGTATGTACGGCAGCGTTAGAATGATTCGCCTGCACTCATATCAATAGATTTCCTTTGAAACCAAGTGATGTACTGAACGTTGCCATTGATTTATGATTTTGTTCTAAAATGACGTAATAAATAGGAGAAAACACTCCGACATTTGACAAAATTCTAGAAATATTCGACGAATTTCCAGAAATGAAAATCAATGAAAAAAATATCATCAAATCCTTAAAGATCGACTTCACTCATGGGATGCAAGACTTTTTGATTTTACTCGATCATTTGGGTCGAATGGTCACGACGTGTATTCGAAATAACGTGGGTATTGCGCAAAGATAAATGACCGGATATAAGTGTGTTAACAATGTCATATTTTTGCTAAACGGATCAAAATCGGGTTCTTTTCTTCTGGCTCTGATGTTTTACATTACGTTACGAAAATTGAAAATGGTGATACTTCTCTTTGACCGCGTCTCCCTCTCAGTATGTTAGAACCGCTCTTATACTTCTATAATTAACTCGATTTGAGGATCGTCTTGTCTTATTGATTTGCGTTGTTGAAGGAAATAACCGTACCAATTAGAAAATGATTAGAACAAAGCAAAAAAGGGTCACCTTTCGAATGATTATATTATTCCATGTGTTGTATATGAAATTGTCTCTGTAATTATCAACGCCGTTATCTATGAGTTGTGCGGTGTCTTCGTTATTGAAATCTCCCGTGTGTGTCCAGTCTGCTAACATGTTTGCACCATTTCCAGATACACCTTTGAAAGCTAGCATCCAATCTGCAATAATACAATACCGTAAATACTACCCAAAAGTTAGGCCGGACTTTAATTCATAAATCCCGTAAAGCCAACTGCATGCAACGGAAGAATTCAGGAAACGTCATCCTTAACTATTACTAAACAATATAGACATTGTGTGTCCATACCCTTAACACTTTTGGACCTGTGATGTTGACATTTCGCCGGTAATAAATCATCTAAAATGTTGATAACCCCTGTTTCCTGTGGTCCACTTTTAAGGGTTATGAAAGTTAGTTATGCCATTTTAGGGCATACCTATGGCATTTGCAGTCTTTCAATTGGACCACATAGTGGGAAATGGACACATCCCTAGATGACCTATTACCGGAATGTCAAATCGCAGGTCCAAAAGTGTTAAGGGAGTGGGAACATAATGAATTTTGCACTTATAAGAATGGTTTCTTGTTAGGGTCTTCAATTGGGAGAGGCATGCGGGGGACAGGACTGTGATCAGGGGGGGGGGGGATAACCGACTATTTATTTTTATAAATACATAGAGCTTGTCATTTAATTGGGGGTTTCAATCTGGGGGCAAGTATTTTTGCCCTTCTAGTTACGATAGTTACTAGAAATAAGTAACGCGGATGGCCCCATTATTATGAGTCATCTCTTGTGTTATCTATATGACCCCTTTAAGTATTCCTGTCACTGACGGGGCCCTTTTTGAACTACGGGGCTGTTATTGTCTTCTTTAGTAGGGGGTGGCGTCCCAAATATCATATGGGTCATATTTTGTTTACACGGAAAAGGGGGGGGGGGTCTTGACATTAATGCCATTGTAATAGGGGGAGTCCAAACCGAAAAGCTGACATTTTTGTTTTAAACATGTGTCCACCCTCATTTTTCCAATCAGTATCAACTGTTTTTCAATATTTAATAACCATAACTAGAAAGGCCTAAGTAAAAAAAAAGTATATGAGATGTGTGTAAGTTGGGGGGGGGGGGGGGGGGGGGGGGTTAACACCATTTTAGGGCCTTCTCACTAAATAACCAAATTTGTGAGTGTTAACCTCACTGTATGATCCTAGCTTTGAGACACTGTTTATCACGTCCAAAGTGGAGTGCTCTCCCATAAAAATGTTTACAAAATGTGTTGTTTTGTCAGTTTGCTAAAAGTATATTCAATATTTCCCTCAATGTATGTTCTAAAATGGGAGGGACAATGCCTGTCCCATGCCTGTCCCAATGTCTTATTGTCTACTTACCTATAACGATTGCCTGAATTGCATACGCCCTAATGCGATTGTCATCTGGAATCACTGTATCATTCACCTTCAGATTCAGAGGATCATTATTTCGCAGCAAATGAATAAACTCAACGTTATCATCGCCGATTTCTCCTTCAATTAGGAACTTGACAGCCGGTCTATTCCACGCAAATCCGATGACGTCACCCTTATGTGCACAAATACGTTTATCATCAGGTACTTGATACGTAACGGCTTGCTCTACAGCACCCGCTGGAATGTCGTTGATGCCAACTATGTCGTATTTGGTTTCATTCATATCCTGAACTTTCCTGAAAACAATAGCTTTGAAAGGTGCCGATTGACCCGACCAGTATTGCCACTGAGTAATGACACCATGGCATGTGAATTCTTTTGATGATATCCATGTCTGTTCGGTGTTTATGATACCCTTGTGAGGACGATCAAGCACTTCCCAGCCAATATGACCTTCTGGTTCGCTACACCTTTCTATAAGTAAAATAAGAACTAGAGCCAAATTATAGATCCTGGCCTTAGTCGATTTTGATTGACATTTGACTTATTGACCTATAACCGAGGGTCATAGAAAAAGATTTGACCATTTCATATTTGTTCAAAGGAAAACATAACAGTTCTTTTGATTAAATCAGGTACTTTGAAATATTGACTGACCTTTGTATGCAGACAGACAATAAAAGAAAGCCATTTAGTGTATAGGAGGTTGTTTTATATTTTGACCTCTAGTGGCAATTTCCTGACCTTTGACCCTGAGGAAAAGTGTTTACATATTTTCTTGTCTTATCAAATGACAAAGATGCAACAAGTTCGATCAAAATCAGAGCATACATTTTACATTTTATCCATGTAGAGACTTTTTACTGTCCTTTGACCCGGATGTCACAATTGACTTATGTTGTTGTCTTATCAGCTTGCACCATTTACATCAAGTCCTGTTAATGTCCCATACCACCAAATAAGTTCCCTATTGCTTTAAGTGGTTAAGAGATATCATGTTAATTTGTTTCACCTTAAAAGAAAAAATGATTCGTTCAAATCAATTTTTTTTATTGGAGATCAAGATGTCTTCTGTATCAAAACAATCAATTTTGAGGTTAGCCTGCATTTTTTTTCTCGCTGCGGGCCAATGATATATAAGTTAGGTACGACAGACTACCTTGATTCTAAGATCTGAGACTTTAGCTTTAAATTGGCGGAAACAGTAAAATCGTATAAAATAATACCAGTCAAGAAAAAGCTAGAGTTTTTGGACCTAATATCGAGGAAATAACCTACAAATGCTAAATTGTGAAACACTTAGCAACATTTACAGCACTTTTTATCTTTTCTAGGGCGTTAACTTTAGACTTATGTGGGATCTATCTTAATTTTAAATACTGTCAGGTATTGCCAGAATGCAAAATATTGTTTGGTGGTGTGCACTCTTATAATCGGAATATGTCTTAAATGCGCATATTCATACGAATTATTTTGATCTAAGAAGATTATCATCAATCATGTCGTCTAGGAGAGAAAGCATTTGCATAGAAAAGGACAATTAAATCTCTTGTGACCCTATCGTGACCTTTAACCCGGATGTCATGTTTGACTTTTTATCTTGTCTTTATACGAAAGTGAACAAGATGCAACAAGTCCCGTTAAAATCGGGGCAAGTCTTAAATATTGACCCTGTTATCTTGAATGACCTCTAGTGTAAACCCTGTGCATTTGGCATGGGAAATAATAATTTGATCTCTAGTGAACCTTTCATGACATTTGACCAGAATGGCATGATTGGCCTTTTTTCTATGATTTTTGCCATGTTATCTTCAATGACCTCTAGTGACCCCTTTATTCTCTGACACATTGTTCTTGTCAAACTGGGTAGCAGTTTTAAAAGGATACTTCTGACCAAGTGTGGTATAACATTGGGTTCATTGAGTCTAATACTGACATTTATTGGTTGAAAAAAATCATTTTCAACTTATAGCAATACATTTCTGAACGAAAAAAAGACGAAAAAAAGAATCCAATTTCATCATTATTATGCTTTGAGAATCTAACACAATTCACTTGAAAGTAGATTTGTCCATATTATTCTGAATCGATTTCAATGTTAACTACTTGTCCAACGCTCTGTGACGATTAATCGCGGCTCGGATGTTTATCCGTGATCCTGTCTTGTAATTTTCGCCGTTTTCGCGTCGAGCTTCAACATGATTTTTTTGCAACACATCGGCGAGTAACTGTTCGCGGTAAGATTCAAAGTCCACATCAAGCTCTTTTTCCTTTGAATAGGACACCAACTTTTGTGTACTGACGCTATCTTTTTGTTTTATTAATTCTTTAAATTCTTCTTCATTTATCATAGCAAAGCGAGTGCAGCCATCTTGATGCAAAATCAAAACATTGAATCGCGATCTTTGACATCGTCTGCCGTTTCCGGGTTAGGTCAAAATGCGCATGCATCATACTATATAGTCTCGCAAGGTCGCAAAGTCATAAACTACGTTAAGAGTGCGTGCCTTTAAAGGGATAGGGGGATTGGAGTCCAAAGTTGTGATAAACTTGGGCATCCAAGTGTTTTTCATGGTGTTTAAAAGACGAAATACACATTTGTATTGGGTTTTCAGTTTGTGTATAGTATATAGGACGGGAGATTCTCAAAGCATAATAATGGTCCAAATCGGTCTAAGAGTTACAGAGCTAGAGTTCATAGATCACGGAACTTAGTCAAATTTATTTGACATTTGACTTATTGACCTATAACCATAGGTTACATCACAGAGCAAATGTCAACTTTAGCCCAAGCTGAGAAGCAAGCTAGGGGAAATTACAACACTAAATTGAGACAAGATCTGGCAGCTAAATCTCTCTGAGCAGCAAGAAATATTGGAGAATCATCAATATCCTGTCTGGTAGAGAAACTCGCTCAGGAATCCCAGTTATCAAAAGGTCACCCATATTACAGTAAGGTAGGGGCGGCGCCAGGGTATTTCGAAATTGTCATCACGAAGAAGCTATTTAATGCAGCATTTTGGACCAGTGGTTCGACATTTCGCCGGTAATAAATCAACTAAGATTTTGTCAACCGCTAACTATGTGGTCTACTTTCAGGGTTATGAAGGTAATAATATGCCCTTGGGACATCATTATGTCTTTTGTAGTCTTATCATTATGTCTTTAGTGAGCAATTGACACATTCTTAGATGATTTATTACCAGCAAAATGTCAAATCTCAGGTCAAAAAAATCTTAAGGGAGTTAGAACATAATGGGTTCTAAATTCTGAGAAAATCATTATTTGACCACTATGAGTAATAAAAAGTATACCGTCATGTTTGCACCCTAGTAGCTCCAAACGTAAACTACACGTTCCTTGGCATGCTACAATCATAATGGTTAAAGTAGATGTTTTGATGACAGGATCCAGTAAGTGTTGCAATGATGTGCTTGAATCCACGTTGCCGGCAAAAAGCTGAAAATAAGTGATCAGTAAACATCAAATTAAATATCTCCCGTTAACCTACAGAACTATTTTGAATGTATCTGTAAGTTTAATGATGTATATAGTAATGTATGCAGGACAGGAGGGGTGAGCGGAATGTGTCGAAACAAGAGAGATTGGCACAACCTACCTTTGTCGATCGTACGGCCCTGTCTGGCTACGATCAACAGGAATCGCTCGTATGTATATTCCAAATCCACGCGACTTACTGATGGTCACATGACCTCGCATCGTGTTGACTCAAATATCGAAGATCATTGGAGACTTGTTGTGGCAATAATCATCTTCTTGAAACTCACTCTAAACACAGGCCTTACCTTTTCCTCACCAGAACCATCCGTAAACATAGTTTCACGATAGCTGTTCTGTACGTCCTCGTAACTGATCTTATATATGGTGACCCAACCTGAATTATTCGGGTCACCTTGGGTCACCACACCCGTGACTTCGGTGAGGGAAAGCAGTCTGACTTTTAACCATGGCGATGCATCACCGACAGCGGCTGACCATCCTTGTGGATTTGTTAATCTTGAACTGGAGGCAGACCCGTTGTTAGATGAGGCTACAAGTTGGCTGTCGTGAATTTCACCCATTTCCATACCAAGAGCCCACGTGCATTCTGTAAAAGTAAGTAAACATCATAAATATAGCTCATATTAAAGGTATATGACCCGCTCACTTTTTTTTGGAGCTATGGGGTTTTTTCACATCAATATATTTTGGTATCAGAAGAATCCCCATATTTTTCTCATTATGTCTGTAAAATATTATGGGCCAGAAATGTTTCATTTGGAAATTATAGGCTAAAATGTGGTGAATTACTGCCAAAGGTGGTGAACCACCAACCAGTCTGTGTACTACTCAATGGGTACATGTCTTTTGACCTTGCTCTTCTAAAAATAGAACCATTGGAGTTATGCAACTCAAACTTTGACATGCAACAATTTAAAGGATGACCTTTCATGTAAAATAGAAAACATCAAGTTGAAAATCGGGTCAGCAATCAGAACATCTACCTTTAATTTAATAAATACTTCCCCTATGGAAGACGTTACGTTATAAAATCTTTCCCACAGGGAGTGTGAATTTCAAATGGGTTACCTGTGAGACTGTATATGAAATATACACTCTTACCTTAAGCCGTCAAAGTCTGAGGGGCCATTTTGAGAAAATATTAATAGTATAGTCTTGAACCTTATCGTATCCTTACTGTTTTTAAAAATCGCCATTTTGAGAAAATATTAATAGTATAATCTTGAATCTTATCGTATAATATGTTAAAAATATAATTTCCAAAAATTCCGATGTTTGGACTTTTTTTTGCGATTTCAATGTTGGCCACAAAATATTTCACCGTACACAAAATATACGACGGCACTTTGAAGTCGGCCATGTTCATGACGTCATTGTGACGTAATGATTGGGATATTTGTTTTGGTATGTATGGAAAGAGGAGACATCCATACTCTGGTACCATACAGTGGCGTAGCTAGGTTATTCATATTGGGGTGGGGGGGGGCGATAAATAAAATGAACCGACAAGATTGTTATGAGTCAAGATATGCGCGCGTTTATACCTATTTTTGGCACGATTGAGATACATTTTGGCTCTAAACAAGCTTGTTCCAACGAATATTGCATTACAAGTTTTCATCTGTGTCCTTTTGACAATCATAAATCCATGATTCCGCTGGTCAAATGAACCGACAGTGCCAATCTCAACCGACACTACGTCAATATGGGGGGGGGGCGATCGCCACTGGGTACCAACATAATCATATTTTGCGTCTCTGATTGGATTAAATTAGGGAGGGGCGAGGGAGGGGAGGGGGAAGGGAAAGGGGAGGGGGGGGGGCCAGTAAACCGTGTTACAAACAAGGCTCAGTAGGACGAGGGTGAATATTTTTCTATTGATTTTTATTTTTTTAAAGATACATAAAAGTACAAAAATACAGAGTAATACAAATGCATATAATACGCTAAATAATCATATGTATCCAAATGCGACCCATGGTGATATACAATCATAAAATGTATCCAAATGTGAAAAATGGTGGAATACAATCGCTCTAATATGTATCTAATTGCGAAAACAACATAGTAAAATCCATCGGAAGCAGAAACATGGTATCATTTTAGATGGTTTGGGAGTATATCCCATTTCTGCATATGAATATCAAGTTTAGACCTTCTTTGTGCGCACTCACACTCTAGTTTTATCGTATCTTGAATTATATTTTTAAAGTCATAGATTGACTTTTGACATCGGCTCATATATATATATATATATATGTCTTCTGGCAATGAATATTATCTGATTGATAGTAATGCGGTGGGAAATCTGTTTGTCATATACACCGTACAATCTTTTAAACATAGATAATGTTGGTATACATTTGAATAAAGCTTGCATCTCGTTCCAGAACGAATTTATAACATTACAATCATTGAAAAGATGGTGGATGGTCTCTTCACTCTGGTTACAGAGGTTACAATAATCATCATTATACCGAGGGTGAATGCCCCTTTCAACAATATGTCAGCCATTTATACATTTTTCTTCGTATTCTGAGAGCTGATATGTTTCCTGAAAGTTATCATGATTATAATGTGCTGCTTTGAATATAAAATAGAAATGCGTCATATACTTACTGCCAACAGTGACATGTTTGTATTGCTAGACCGTGGACGTACGGAGAAGGGCTTAGCTTGATTTTCTGGACCTTTCTCCCCAATCCACGTTTTTAACTGTTATATCTTTTAATACCTTGACCTCGTGAGTCGTGACAAGGAATGTCCTATTTGGTCTACCAAGCAACTATCGTTGTATACGTACCTTGAGGAATATGACATCGTTTGCCCGTGTATCCGGTAGTGCAATGGCAGACGAAGTTATTACAACAGCCTATTACACATTTTGGCTCACATGTCGCGCCATTTTCACAAGTCACAGATGTACACTACCGTTAAAGAATAGACATAAGTAATTGTTGATATCATTTAAGTATGACTTATAGCACGAGGCAGCGTAGCTGCCGAGAGCTATAAGGAATTAAAAGCACTCATCGACAGTGACTATTTAGTGATGATTTATGTGGCAGAACTCTGCTGTACAAACCCCTGCACAGTAGGACACTGATAGAACTTAAAAGTTTTGATTCAAGCAACTGTTGATCAAGATAAACAATCATCTACTAAACACACACATACCAAGTTGTGATATAATTAATCAGGTTATTTACGATGTAAAATTTACAGCATTTTGAAGCTGTACAATAAGTGAAATTTGTGGAACTCTGGACTGGCTGTGTATGTGCTTTTATATGCATTATAGCACATACACAGCCAGTCCAGAATTCCACAAATTTTACTTACAGTACAGCTTCAGAGTGCTATAAATTTGACATCGTAAATAACCTGATTAATAACAGCTCTGTAATTATTACCCAACTTGGTGTGTGTGTTGAGTAGATGATTATTTATCTTTATCAGTGTTGCTTAGAGTTGTCCTACTGTGAAAGTGGTGTGTATATTGTATTGAAGCGTCTGAGTTGCAGGGGTGTCGATTAGTGCTATTAATTCCTTATAAAATGTAAAATTCAATTAAACTGAAAGCGCTAATGAACATGCATTCTAATTTCAACGCAGGAAACTCAATGCTACGATTTGATTGACAACAGAGGGAATTCATTTATTGCATCAAAATGTTGTTTGTTTTGTTTGGGAATGTTGCAGTGCAATCAGTATTGCATTCATCAAGTGCAACCTTAAAGATATATTATGTGATCTTTCCAAGGAACGCCCTCAACATCGAAACAAAATTGAAAGCAGATTTTCTTGCAGATTTACATTTCTGATCATAAATCGTACATACATTCAAAGTTACAGGGCGATACGATTCTTAATTACTTCAAAATCATGATTTTAGAGTGAAAATAACCTGTCGTGATAACACGACAGTTTATATTTTCACTCTAAATTCACTCTAAATCCATGATTTTGAGGTAATTAGGAATCGTATCGCTCTGTAACTTGGAATGTATGTAAGATTTATGATCAGAAATGTAAATCTGCAAGAAAATCTACTTTCTAAAAAAAAATGATGAATAGAGGGCGCTCTCTGGAAAAGATCACAAAATATGCCTTTAATAGTGTACACCCGGGGGGAGGGGTACTTGGATTTATTTTGGACGGGGGTGTGCAGCTCCAGCCTCAAAACCCATACCCACTTCCAAGGGTAATTTTGCCGGAAAGGGTACCCATTTCTAAGGATTTTTCTTCAAATGTAGACCCATGTCTAAGGGTTTCTAACCCGAGATTTTAAGTTAAATGGGTTGAATTCCACGATTCCGGGGTTGAATTTATCGAATTGAATTCAGGTTGATATTGAAAAACGCCCGGTAAAAAAAAACGTCGTCAACGATGTGCTCAAATCTGACCCATTGCTAAGGGCTTGTGTCAATAACAGGACCCATGTCTAAGGATTTTTCAGTTGAAAAGCCTACCCATGGCTAAGGATGTCTCATGAAAAAACGACCCACTGGAGCGGCACGTCCCCCGTATCCCTTACCCCCCCCCCCCCCTCCCCCCCCCCCCCCCCCTCCCCCGGGAGTGTACAGAACAAATTCAAGCGCTCAAATTCACCCACATTTCAAATTCGAAAGGTTATCGCACGAGTTTTCAAACTGTTCAATTGGAGGGAGAGGGGCATCTGGTCAAATAAAAAACGATTATTTTATCAATAACTGGGGACGGACAGAATCCGCTAATTCCTTTGACGCCCATCCATGAGTCACACTTGTTCTTTTAACCTTCACTGACTTTTAAGGGAGGGAATGAATTCAACCATACACGAAAGTTTATAGAGTGTATTTTCATGATAAACGAATGAAAACCTTATCTCTTTTCACGCAAAAATGTCATAACATGTGTCAAAACTATTGTATTTCATTACAATACTATTTGGAATAAACATGACAAATGCATTGAAATAATATAAAAAAACATGTCTTGAGACAGACTTTGAAAGTTGGGAAGGGTTTCTGAAACAAAATTTGTTTTAAATGTGGTAAAACTAACAGCCGCGTGGGAAGTGTTAAAAGGCAAAGTTACACAAATGCAACAATAAAAAACCCGATAGTATAAATAAAATTCCATTGAAATGGAATGGGGGCGATCCAAGAGAAAGAAGCATGTTTTATAACCATTTTGTGAAGCATCTGTTGCATACCAAAATACCAGGGAAATAGTGTATGTATTTTCCATAATTAAAAAAAAATCAAAAAAAAATCAATCAAAAAACCGCAGTCTAAAAATAGTTTAGGATACCAATAAAGATGATTTGTGTGCATGGTGGGGAAGGGGGGGGGGTGGGGGGGGGGGGGCGGGGGCGGGGGGGGGGGTACCGTCTGAAGAACAATCTAGGTATATATGACATCCACGACTCACCATTTATTAGACAACCCCATTAGTCAAACAAGATAAGCTATTATGTCTCTCTGTTGAGATTCTAATAACATCTCACTGATTGAATCATCAAGGCTAAACAAATATAGCTTTGACTCCATCACAGACATGCAGAACTGTTAAAATAAACTGCATAGGTACATGTAATTTTCAAAGACTACAAACATGGCGGCCCAACTTATGTCTAGAAAGACCTAAATGTGTAACTTTTAGCAATAACATGCTAATAGGGTGGCTTCGCCTCCCCCCCCCCCCCCCCCCCCCCCCCCCCCCCCCCCCCCCTCCAAAAAAAAAAAGATTAGCTCACTCTTTGAGCATGTTAACACATTTCACGCGGCTGTTGGTTTTACCAAATACAAAACAGATTTTTCAGAAACCTTTCTCAAATGTCAAGGTTTATCTGAATGTTTACTAGTCATTGTTTGTTCTTTTTTTAATGCATTTTTCATGGCGATTCCAAATATGATAATGAAATCCAATAATTTTGACATATTTAAAACATTTTGTGACATTTTGGAATGTCGGCTGCAGCAGACGACGCTGGCCACGCGTCTCGGACGACCCAATATGGCAACGGGAGTGCACCATTTCGAACTATTTTTAACAGTCATCGCTCGGTTAACAATGAAAATAATGTAATAAATAGCATTTACAATGGTTAGCCAACTCCAACCGTTTTGGATTGGAAAAAAATCTTCTAATTATAAATAATTTTTCAAATTGATAAGATTAACATTCGCGATTACGTGTTATTCTAATACGAATTCAAAATTTAGGTTTCGCGTGGCCACCGTCGTCTGGGCTGCAGCTGCCTGCCGCGTGAAAAGTGTTAGGTTTTTGCTCATGCTTATTTTTCAGCTTTGATCTGAAGAACTACAAAGGAAAGCTTCCACAAAACACCATAAGGCATTTTGTAATGGGTTACTAAATCTTACCTGGCCTGTAAACCTGTCGTCGTTCTCATAATGCACCCAATTTGAAGACACTATAATATCGTTTGGAAAATCCCTCTTTGCTGCACTATTGAGCTGGCAACCTTGGGGTGCTGTTTTTCCAATTAAAAGACACACAGCCTTCACTAGACCAACACTGTGCGGCGCAGTCCATTACTGCGCGAGCTCTGAATTCCCTCACTAAGTGATTGTGAAGTCTTTCTGAAGTGTGCCTATGGTACGTCCTCTGTCGACATGTTTGTGATGACAACGATGTACCTTTTAAATACACAATGAGGATCAATTGCAAACAACTGTCATCTCTTGGTACTTGGTAGAGTAAACCATATTCAGCTGTGAAGCTAAACTTGGATGTGGTGCAGCGATGACGTCAAAACAGCAATATATTGTGCACGTAATAACAAGGCGGCATATGGAGAAAGAAGAAGGCGTTCTCCTTCTCAATCCATTATTTTAGAGGCATTCATTTATAGACCATAGAAAAGTAGAGGAGTATTTAAATATGTTAGGATAGAATGTGCCTTCAGTATATTAAACAAATAACACCGAAGAAAAAGGGACAATGTGTGTGTTTACCTATTATAGCACTCCATCCTCAATCTTGACACATTTTCCATAATTTTCAATTATACGTATTTACACATTTCAATTACACGTATTTACACATTTTCGGGAAAATGGAAGACATTTTATAAAGCAGACTTGATTAAAGCCGTAAAGGTTGGGGCTTCTGTTTTTACAAACCAGGTGAGCTAGCCCATGTAGTAGCACATCCTTCACCTTATCCATCGATTGAGTGAGCAGAGTAAAATAAACATTATACGATAAATTATTGATCAATATTTTTAAAAACACAATCGATACATAACTAAAGTATGGCAAGGTCATGAAGGTACCTATATTGATTATACTATAGCTTTATATAAACCATGTTAATTAATTACTAAACATTAATATCAATGGTGCACTTTGATCCAGGGACTTTGATAGGCATGCGTGTTTCTAAAACATGCAGCACGTAATACAAGGGTCGGTCAATAAGTGATGAAAGTGATCATGGTATGGGATGCATGAGTGATTCTTTTGAGGGATAGTGTGATCAATACAAAGGGTGAACCTTTGTATTTCTAACAATCTTATCCAGAATCCAGAATATTTTATGGACGAAATCTTCAATCCCGCCTGTTCAATGAATCTCACCCTTAAGCCAAAATTAATTTGTCATATGATCTGATTTCCACTAAGCTTTCGGAATATTATTATGAACATCGATAGCTCTGCCATACGTGACGAATACAAGCTACGGGTTTATGTGCAATACGTGGTCCCCTCGTTTAGATATCTTATGACCGTTTACGAGCTCACCGCCAACCAGCTTCATTATTACGTCTTATCTTGGTATAACACCTAGAGGGCCCATCCCTGCTATTGTACATAGTCCGTGATGTCTTGCTATCCCTAAGATATCTGATTGTACCTTGAATCCCACTCCCTAGCCTACTCCAGGTGTATGCTAAAGGCTGATGATCGTGTTCTCAATACCATTCGTTCCAAAACTTTCAGAGAATGTATATAGAAACGGAAGACGGCCAAAATCTTATGCTAGTGAATCTAAATCAAAATGGAAGAATATTAAGGGACAAATCAAAAGCCTCCTCCTCCTCATCACCCGGCGTACAGATTTCTGGAGAGAGTAAATCCTCCTGCTTGTTCAACAAGGGAATTTACTTAAGCTCATTGAGCCCGATTACAGCGCTTTGATCACTTTGGAAAGGCGCTTTATAAATACTTATTATTATTATTATTATTAAAACTGTTGTTGGATGTCTAAAGTATGAATTATAACGTCATAGCATTAGCTTAAATTATGTATACTTTGGGTAGGCCTACTGCTAAATCAGATTTTTGGCGTGAAATTTGAATTGTTTGTAAGAAACACGTGGTGTAAAGAATGCATAACATGACACCAGAAGCAGGTAATTCCCGATTTGTCTGTGCCTAATTATGATACCTAAGGCAATAAATGTAAACACTGTGTAATTTGAAGTATATAGTATAAGAGGACAAAGTAAGGAGAAGCGATTGAAGAAAAAGTTTACGATTATCAGTATTTTACAAGGCCTATTTTCATTGAAAAATGCCCAGTCAGGGAACCAATAATAATATGGAAAATCTAAAATGTAGGAAAAAACCAAGAAACTAATCACTTTGGGAGATTCCATAGGATATTTAACGAATTGTCTGAACTTATTCACATGAAACCTACAAAAAATAAGCGCATGCGCAAACGGCAGACCATTATGAACTGAACACAAAATGGATATAATCAGTGAAATTTATAAGATAAAAGCTTAACTGTGCCTTCAAAATCTAATCAGAAACATTGAAAATGCATAAATCAATTTGAAAAAATTCAGAGTTGTTTACATGAATCAGTTGGATAGAGTGCTCGACCACATGGAAGTAATAATAAACATGATTGTGAGTAAACTTTATATTTTAATCAATGTGTACAATTGCTTGGTAATCAAAATGAAGATATAGTACATGAATTTATCAATCAAAGATGGCTGCCACAACCTCTCTTATTACTGCTATCTTTAAAGCTACTAGCTAAGTTTAATAATAAAATTTCATTGAAAAAGCTAAGTTTTGTTAAAGCAATCGTCACATAATTTCAACGGTTTAAGGACATTGTATATTCAGCTGCTTTTGCAATCACCACTATTATTGCTTTACATCTCACAACAATGTACTCAATTATAATCCCTCCATTGTTCTTTATTACAAACAAGCAAAGGCATTAAGTTGTGAGTTACAGGAGTTGGGTCCATATGGGATAGTCCATACCATCACCCCCAATGATAATACCAGAATGTGTGGTCATTGGTGCAATCGAAAGTTGTCTTGTGATTAAAAGGAATAATGGATTATCTTCAATTGGAAACAAATCACCAACTTGATCACCCAATGTGAAAATGAAAATAGAAACAAAGCATCATAATCTGAAACAACCCACTCAAGCGTGACGAACATTGTATACCATTGAAATTGAATCATTAGTTATATATATGAACAACCACAACCAATGACAGTTAGAAAGAGAAGGGAACACAAGGTTAGGTTGGCATTTTATAACGATATATATTTATGTAGTAATTTATCAACGAGAAACCATGTTATGACGCCATATTCATATTTAAAAATAATACAAAAATATCATTATTCAAATTAAAAAAACATTACTTACCTTTGTCTACCAATACAATAAGAATTACATAGAGTGATACACCGGTGATCAAGTTCATCTTTCCTGCTCATTATAATCCGGTTTTCTGAAAGACGAAGCCTGTTGCTCTGTTGGTATGGTATAAATGTGCTCGAATAGCTACATTCATGTACTGCACTTTTGGTAATCAATCGTCGTTGTTAAATAATTAAGCAACAACAGTCCTTTATGACAAAAAAGCAGCACTATTGAATATTTCAACATGAATGACTACACATGTTGTATGTTAGAAACATTCTCTAATTCTCTAAAAAAAAGAATTATTATACTGAGTATGATATCAACGAAATTATACTGACATCAGCTTTTGCAATTAAACAGATAAAGGAGGGGATGTTTACATTGACGCCTTTGTGACCATGGTGATGACAAAATCTGTATTTGCTGCCACGTATTTAATTTTACTTACCTATTTTAATTTGGCAATGGGCAGCTATTGTATACAGGGTCGTCTGGTACTAAAATATTCATAGTTTACTTCTTAATTATAATCATATGTTACTGCTGGTGGTACGGTTCTCGTTAAACTCAATCTGGCAAAGAGCAGCCATTTTACACAGGGTCTTCTGGCACTGAAATATTCATATTATAGAATGTTTTCAATTTTATCCATATATTTAAATAAAACATTATTTAGAGTCTCCGGATCCATGAGTAATTCACATGAGGGTGGTGGTGATTGGCAGCTGTAAAATGATGGTTGCTAAGCCAATATTCTGTTGTTCCCATGCAAATGATACCAACGAAATGTCGTGCTCGTTAAATGTGAAGTACATTTACCTCTCAATGCATTTATGTATGTCCTTGAAATTGATTATATTTGTATTTAAACAATAATAATATGATCATACTAATACATGAGACTAAATAAGAGCCTTACTATTTAAACAGCCTCAAGGCACAGGTCAGAAATGCGTACAGAGAAAGGTATACATGTATAAGCTACAATAGGGCCTAAATGCTGAAATATACACCAATAGACCGCCGTTTGACTGGCCAAAAACCTAACGCAAGTACGCCAAACTTCAGAATTCATTAGATAACATTAATCCAAACTTTATTCCGCATTTCCTCAAAATTAAAGGTTGTACGATTTGATTAAATTTGCCTCGAAAGTTGGCGTTCAGATTGCGGATTGCGATGTCGGTCAAAATTCGGAAGCTTGTCAATTAATTTACACGGTGAAATAATCATGATATTTAAAACTGCACACTTATTGGTCTTTTATTGCATTCCATTTACTGTGTTGATGTGCAATAAAAAAAGACTGCTTGAATACAAGCATGTGCAACTTTGGCATATAAAAAAAAGGTTTGTTATTCATTTTGAAACGATCAATTTATATCAAATAACTCATAATCATAAAATTAACAATCCCCAAAGGCGGACGACTGATGAATAAAATGTTGTCAACATTGCAAACATCTTGATCTCATTCATGTACATGCACTAAAAACTACATGTATGAGGGTTTTGTTTTATTTGGTTCTTCAAATTTAACCAATATTTTGTATCATTTTTTTTTTAACAAGGGGCTCTATAAATAGTAAATGCTCTCATGCTGTTTGGTTTACATATCGATTTTGGATGTCAGGTTCATCAAGTTCATCACAGGTTGCGAGAATATGTTTAGATTCTTCTTTGCGAACATTTGTGGATTCTCGATCAACCTCTAATCAATGGAGTGTTAAACTCTACTTGCGAGAATGGATTTTCACATTCTATTTTAATATCTACCCCTGTTGTGCAATTGTTTAAAACAGTTTGGCACAGTAATTCCCATTACTGTGATTCAGTTTAAGCCCTGATGCACATCGGCGGTATTAAATCTAACTTGTTACAATTTGGACACCTATTTTAAGCCCCTGAGAACTACCAGCCGATTGGTCAGAAAGATGGATACATCATTTATTGCACCAATCAGAGTCACAGTTAAATATTTGCGTCACGGACGGACAAGATAGAAATAGGGTTCTCTACTTTTACATAATCTTTCGTCATTTCTATCTAAACCATTAGTTACTCCCCAATGTTGTCTGGGCTAAACAATATCTAAGACACATGGCTTTATTACCTGATGCACAGTTATTGAAAACTTGCCTTTACGTTTACTAGACAGGGCTGACAATTTGTGTCACGGACGGACATTTTTGGGCGTCACGGACGGACACAAATGTAAACCACGAAAATAACTTTGAAATTGCTTCTTATTTACATTGTAACATGGAGAATGCAAGAAAAATGACATCATATACTTCAATATATGAAGAGCTTTGTTGCAAAAGGGCTATGGTGCATTTTTTCAAAAAATGAGTTTGATATAGAAATGTATAGGACAAAATCATATGTTTCAAGGAAACAAAGTCATTTTTTTTCAAAAATACCCACATCTTATTGTAAACAGCCATTGAAATTGTTGTTTTGTTGCAAAAGGGCCTTTATCCAGAATTTGGATACAGGCCCTTTTGCAACAAAACAACAACTTCAATGGCTGTTTACAATGAGATGTAGGTATTTTTGAAAAAAATGACTTTATTTCCTTGAAACATATGATTGTGACCTATACATTTCAATATCAAACTTATTTATTTTAAATGATTAAAATAAATGATTTTTTGTGTGTGGTATTTTTTCTTTATGTACAAACAGATGGAGTTTTGTTGCAAAAGGGCCTACATCCAAATTTTCAAAAAATGTAAACATGATTTTAAAAAAAATTAAAACTAGCACATTTAAACTTTTCAATTTCAATTAGTATGTAGTGTACCTCTTTCATAATCCATTCAGTTTTTCAATTGCTCAAATTGAATATTTAGAAACAGTTTTTGGACTTTTTCTCAATAAGAGCCAAAGTGGATGTAGGCCCTTTTGCAAAATACCTCTTCATATAGTGGGAGAAAGTGTAAAGTAGTGATTTATGGGTAGTAAAAATTACCTTGTGTACATGAACAACATATAAAATTTCAATTCAATATGCTAAATCCAGGTTTAGTCAAGCTAAAAAATGTGTACTTTAATTGGTTCTCATCTTATCATTCTTAAGGCCCTGTCACACATGGCCTGAACGTATGCCAACGTATGCGAAAATATCGTAAATATGTTGGTGTACTGTGAGATAGGCTTTTACGACGGGTATTCATAATATAAGGTAAAAGTTTAACGGGTTCGCCGTCGGACGAGTTTTAATCTGTCAAGCTTTCGTCAGGATTAGCTCTGAGTCATCTCAAATCATCGGGCAAGGGGCAGCCCAAATGATGATAACAAGAGAAGTGGCAATCTCTATGTTTTGTTTAATATTATAATAATTTGGTCCTGAAGAAGTCAGAGCTAATCCTGACGAAAGCTTGACAGATTAAAACTCGTCCGACGGCGAACCCGTTAAACTTTTAACTTATATGTTGGTGTACGTTGGTGTACGCTGATATAAGTTAGGGGGAAGTTGGTGATATGTCGTTAACAGTCAGCTGTAGAACAGGGCCCCGTTTCAATTGAGGGCGCTCTGAAACGACGGTTCTACGTAACCAAGGTAATGCACACCCGTCAATTTGCGCAATTATTGAATTTTCGCCTTTTAGCCCCAATTTTCTGCATAAAAAGTAACTATCCATCGAGTTGAGGCCAGCATAAGGTACCAGGACTCCTTGCGATATCCAGTTCGATGATTTAATTTAACCTTTGACCCCAACATCACACGACACAAGCTAAAATGATGTCTTTTTTGGCCGGTTTGCTGCGATGAGACCACCATTTTCTAGACGAGATTACACCAATCGGCAAAATCGGCTTTTTATGAATTTTGAAAATTACTGTGACGTGAGGCCGTTCCCTTGGAAACGCTGTCCCGTTCCCAAGCCCGCCCTCTATTGAAAAGTGGTTTTTGTTCGTATTCCGTCACCTTATGAATCGCCGTGTAAAAAAATGACGGCAGTGCGTCACTATACAGAGCGCCCTCAATTGAAACGGGGCTCCGTTCTACAGCTGGTTAAAGGCCCTGTCACACCATGGCGTATCGCCTGAACGTATGCGAAATATCGAAAAATACGTTGGTGTACGTTGGTGTACGCTGATATAAGTAAGGGGTAAGTCGGGGATACGTCGTTTACGTTAAGAGCACGCTGTGATACGCTGTGAACATTTGGAACACGTCGAGCCCGCGAAAAATTATTGAGCATGTTCAAAATTTATCGACGTACTCAACGTGTGCTTAGTACGTTCTGAATATGTTCCCGATAGGTTCGTGGTACGTTAGACATACGTTTATATTCGCTGACACACGTTAGACAAACGTTGACATACGCTTACATACGTTAGAGGTACGTTACTCGTAAGTTATAGGTTGGACTTATATATTTCTACAGCGGCATAAGTCACGTGTTCGTAGTACGCCGAGGATACGCTGAGCATACGTCGAACACGGCAGACATACGCTACGAATACGTTAAGCATACGTTGGCCATACGCTCGCATACGCTGTGATACGCTGTCATAAGTTTGTTATAAGTTAGTGATACGCTATCACTACGTTAGTCATACGCTATGTATACGTTCAATACGCTATGGATACGTCCATTCCATCACCGATGTCGACTTTTCCTACGCAATTCGTTGGGAAGTTGGACGTTCTTGGACGTTCTTGGACGTTCTTGGACTCTGACAATTTTCGAGCTATTTTGTTAATACGTCGGCATACGTTCAGGCCATACGCTATGGTGTGACAGGGTCTTTACGTTAAGAGCACGCTGTGATACGCTGTGAATATGATGTGAACATTTGGAACACGTCGAGCCTGCGAAAAATTATTGAGCATGTTCAAAATTTCTCGGCGTACTCAGCGTGTGTTTAATACGTTTTCTGCATAAGTTCCCGGTACGTTCATGGTACGTTAGACATACGTTAACATACGCTGACATACGTAAGAGGTACGTCGTTACTCGTAAGTTGGTATACGTTGATGTACGTCGGCTGAAAATAGTTATCTAATATCTATAAAAACAAAATATTGCAATTCGTTGGGAAGTTGGACGTTCTTAGACTCTGACAATTTTCGAGCTATGTTGTGTTAACGTCGGGATACGTGCAGGCGATATGCCATGGTGTCACAGGCCCATATGCAATTCGTTGAGAAGTTGGATGTTCTTGGACTCTGACAATTTTCGAGATATTTTGTGTATACGTCAGCATACGTTTAGGCCATACGCCATGGTGTGACAGGGCCTTTAGTAACTAAAGAATAACAATGTGAACACTGAGCAAAATATTCATATATACATTGTATCCTGCAAAGGATAGCTCTTCATTATTTCAAAACATTCTCACCACTTCCAGTAGTGTCCACATTAAGAAAATACCTGTAATGGTCATACAAATTCTAAAACAAATTATCATGTAACACTTCTGTTCCTTTGCAGTTTAATTTACATTCATGCATGTGCTGCCAATAATTCACTTTATCACTTGTAATATCTGAGTCTGAACAGGTTTATACACATGTGTGTAAAAATGCACTAGCTTTAAGTATTTCAATGCCATACAAGTAGAAACCAAACTTGAACTACTATAGAGTTCCCATTATGAAGAACAAATGAGGCTAATCAGTTTGTCACGGACGGACATTTTTGCAAAACACGGGAGGAAATGGATTATTAACACAAACTACTTCCCCTAAAAAATGTTTTATGTATTATGTTGAAGAGTGTCATCAACTTCATTGAAATTTATAAAATGTTGGTGGGTATGGTTTGTTACTTAAAATAGATACAGTGAAATATTTGCGTCACGGACGGACAATATAGAAATAGGGTTCTCTACTTTTACATCGTCTTTCGTCATTTTTATCTAAACCAGTAGTTACTCCCCAATGTTTTCTGGGCTAAACTAATTTGCATAAGCACACTCACAGATGACAAGTCCATTTTTAGTAAGAGGGTGGGCTTTAACTATGCAAAATACTCATAGGCTTGAATAGTGTCCGTATGTGACAAAATGTGTGTCCGTCCGTGACAAGTTTCGTAATTGATTTTACTTATTTGATGGTGGCAGTGTTAGACAATATTCTTGCATGGGAAAGGGGATATAAAGGGGAGATAGCTCACAATGTTTTAGTTTTCTTCTTTGCCCTTTAAAGTTGGTAAAAAACTTTAAAACTTTTTTTGTGTCACGGACGGACATGTCCCTCATCGAAATGTTAAATCAAGGGTATTGTAACTACTTCCCAGAACTTTCTTCCACATATTTTTTTAATTATTTAATAGACACATGTCACATCTATCAATATAACATAAAAAACCTGAAAATTATGCATTAACATAAAAATATGGTAAGGTCATCTTCTACTTATAATGTCCGCTTGTGACACGTTTTGTTTTCACCGCTCCAAAAAATAAAACACAGTTTCAGTTAGCCAAGATGTTGTTCAACATAATGAGGTATAATTCAATTTCAATATAAGAAATTTATTTATTCACACCTATGTTAACCTTAAACCGATCAGCCTCCACTAGAGTATTGCAACATGAGGTAATTTAAAGTCCACATTGGGCTCATTTTTAAAACTAAAATCTGATCTAGCAATACTACATCGACATTTTTCTCGAAATTTGAACTTTTTATTTTACAAAATCTGAAACAGCAGTAGTTTTTATAACAAATTGAAGGTCAAAGTATACTTTTATAACATAACCAATGATAAACTCAACATTTTGGGCTTGCTGCTCTACCCAACTTATCATCGAAGGTTGAAGCTATTTATAGAGGGAATGGAACATGACATATTTTCTAATACCATAACTTCGGATATATCCCACCAATTTTGCTCGTTTTAAAAAACAGACTGTGCTATTTTATATAATGTATTGATTTGTGTACTTTAAACCACGAATATCAACAAAAACTGCATTGATTACATTTCACAATGACCCCACTAGTGTGACGGCCTTGCTACAAAACACCGAGTCAAAACCTGCGTCGGAAAGTCCGAACGGCCAGAGCAGGTACCCAAAGCGCCGTAGACCCTAACAGCTGGTGCAATAACTCAAAGAGTTGGAGTGGGTCGATACTTATTACAACGGATACAGCATGGAAGCCGTGGTTAGGTAAGTTTGTAAATATACAGGGAACGGAACCGTAATGGTCAAAATGGCAGCGTTCAAATGAATTTGAATCTGTACAAAGTGTCCAATATCAAACACTTCAGTGATTATCATCGTATTTCAGAAAGTATTTAAAAAAGTGTTTCAAGAGCGCTTTGGCATACCAAATGCATAAAATCATATTGTCAATACTACCCAGACGCAAGTGAAACCCTTATTTCTTTTTGTTGTTGAAAGATTCCGGTTCTAACTCAAACTTAAAACCCATGTGCGTCCTTAAACAATATTACTCATAATTCCAGCAAAGAACGCACTGTCCTTCAAAAAAGTTCAAGTATTGAGAAGTGAAGCTTAAAAAGAGCGTATTAAATACCAATACTATAGTAGATTCATAAATATTGGAGGATCGGTTTTTGATTTGGACCTATTTCATTTAAGGTTAGAGGAACCATAATGGACCAATCACGATGATATCGGCATCGTGTATTTCCAGATTTGATTTCCAGATTTGTTACTTTGGGGTTACTTTATGGTAATCAGCCGAAATGTTGCGAACTGCCATATCAGTCAGTACGTTGGTTTACTAGAGATATTGTCCAGTCAACATTGCAGTGTAAATAATAAATTTTCCAACTCCGAGGTCCAATCCAACTTTCCAAGAATGTAATGGCACAATAAATTTGGAGCAATAATCTCCCTTGAAATACTCTCAGAAATGATTCAACTTAGTTAGCATGTTTAGTAGAACTTTAAAATCCCCGAAGCTATACAGAGATGCGCAATAAACACAAATTCCTAAGCAGAAACGTTTTGTATGAGCGTTACATCCCATAAGCGATGCATTGTATAATATGGTTATATTTCCAATTCAGTTGTCAGTACAGCTGGCAAATATAGTATCGATTCCCATGTCAGATCATCTTCCAAACGAAATTTGTAAGTGATGGTTGGTCGCTTTTACGCTGGGAGAATAAATATCATCATAACATCAGCTCTTCCTGTATTAGGTGTAATCGAAAATAGATGAGGGGCTGTGGGATTAGGGGGTGGGGGGCTTTTTAATATAAGTTAGTTAACCCTAAGCTATTTAGGGTGTAAAACGTCAGCAACCCACGATCACGTGTGTCTGTACACTATAAATTGAATTTAACTGATACGTGTAGATTGAAACGAGGTTAAAGCTAAAAGCTAACACCGGGTTCTTATTGGAATGAGACACCATATTTCTTGTAAATTAAACAGCCCGAACTATAGAAGGCAGACAAACCATAGTGTATCATTGGTGTAATATATTCATGAATTACACTAGATTTAAGACGTTATTACTGGATAAAGCTGTATAATCCTTTAATCCGTTCAGAAAGATTTTGTGCTAGGCTAATATAATGCATTCTTACACCAAATATAACACCATACCAGATGGTATCACGAATATCGCCGAAATTGATATTTTTGAATGCTAGTTCAATTGATTTAATATTTCCAAACATCACTAGGGTGAACTATCCTTAAATCGTCCCTATTTCAACAAATTATTTGCCAAATTTCATTGATCACTTTTTCATCTTTAAGGGGAGACTAAAGGAGGTTACTCTTTAAATTTGGTGAATGCTGTAAATTGAACTATGACTCAAATGTATTAAAAGTATACATTTTTTGAAAAGAAATGGATCAGAGAATCCAAAGTGTCCATTTTTTTCTCACTCTTTTGCCACTTTTTGGTCAAAATTTCAAAACATATTAGATAAGTTTAACAAATGAGAAATTCGTCCCTAAGTGTCTTTACATCATAATCAAGCGATTTGGGCATTTGTTAGCTTTATTCAAAAAAAATGTGGGTCAATAATTACAGCGCTCACAAAATTAAAAAAATCAATTCAAAAACTTCCTTGAGTCCCCCCTTAATCCTTTTTACAAACAAAATACCTTCGCATCCGAGAATTTCAAATCGCAAACTAATGTGTCCATGCCAAACAGTTGGACGTATTCTGATATACCTAGTCCTAACCAGTGATGAAAACAAACTTGAAGAATGTGTATTTCTATCGGAGTTTCCAGTAAACACCTGTTGATGCAAAATATTAAGATAAGTATGGCCGCCACAGTCGTAGAACACCAAGTAATTGATGATGTCATATCTCGAATGGAGCAGCTGGTGTTGTGGCTGGCCAAATACTGTGGAACACACGCCACCCACCATAAGATCCATCAATAGTATCATAGCTTTCAAACGTAATATTAAGACTTTTTTGATTAATTTAGTGTACTTTAATCTTCTCGTTCCTTCCATCCCATTTTAATATATGATGTCCTGGTATGTTGTGATGTTTATATTTTATATCTTTGGTTGTTTCTGTGAAGTGCCTTTCTCTCATCTTTGTTGCAAAGGTCAACATTGGGTTTTTTCATTGTTTGGTTAGTATAGCGTCTTACTTGAGTCTTTTCTTATCATTCCGTCAAGATTTGTTTTAAAATAATCACCACAATTGTTTATGGAATCATTTTACTTTATTGAAATTGAAGCGATTGTTAGGATGATAATTCATAATTTGCCTTGTCAAATAAAAAAGATCTAATTTGATACAGGTATTTTCACCATTTTCTAATTATTAAGCTATTGCTGATAGGTATGGACTTAGTTATTAGATCTCACCATGTCATTTTGGCTAGCATCTTTCACATATTGCCACGAAGTACCATCGTAGCCGTATTCAACTTTGTATTCCAACAACCACTGATCGTAGGTTTGTCTTCCTTGCGTCACAATCCCAGACACATATTTCACCGCACCAATATCCACCTGCAACCATTGGTTGACATCATTGGTTCCGGCAACCCATCCTCCTATTCCCAGTAGAAGATCCAATCTAGCGTATGGTGGAGAATGGTGTCCAGCCCAAATACTTGATGCGGTTATCTGACTGTCTTGTATGGTTCCTTGTTTCATACCAAGTGCATTTACACAACCAACTGAAACGATAAGATATGCAGACTAAATGACAAAAACCTTGACATAAGGGTGCTTTCGCTAAAGGTCATAGTTTAAATAATCACCAAGAAAAAGACAGGCATGAGCGAACATAAAACAAAAAACTAATCACTTGGTTCAAATTTTAATAGTTTAACTGATGTTTAACTGATGGTTGTTATTGTACGTATGCAATGCATTTGGGATGTCTTCTGGAAGATAATAATAACTAATGACATTCTACTTACAGGTCCTTTTCAGCGCGATATACTGTGCGAAATGCGTGTGTGCCCCCATTATTAAGGCGCCAGAAACCTTTGAACTGAGTTAAAATAAAACTTATTTATGTTCCGATATTAACAATATCACAACATTACTTTTCACCAACATTTTTGTACTTGACGTCAGAGTTCACCATTTAAAAAAAACTCAAACAATACGTGATACAATGTCTACGTACTTAATAGGTTAGTGTCTTTGTCATCGATCATTAAATCAGTAGAAACACTGGTGGTGGAAACAACACATTTAGGGGGAGCGGATCCAAATTTCGTTTTATAATATTGAAAAATGGACCCGAAGAGCGTATAAGTTTTCATTTGTAGACTTAAATGGTTCAGAAAAGTATTCAATTTTTGTGTGACATTTTGAGCTTAAATTCAAGCTTAGATTAATGAAACTGAAACATTGAAATTAATTCACAAGAAGTGCAAAAACAGACAATTCTAACATTGAAATGGTCAGCATGGCACTGTGTTATTATGGCCTAATAGGCGTCCTCCAAAATGAAATATTAGTAGGGTGGGTGAGTGTCTCCCCCTAACCCCCCTCCCCTCCCCCGGGTGTTTCGAACTCAAATGATTTGTCACCATTATCATTTTCTGAAATATCTATTCTAAAACTGCATTTATTTGAGGGAAAAGTAACCATTATTTATACTGAAAACAACTTTTAGTTTCTTTATTCAATGTCTGCATAACCAGCATGGTCACGTACACGTGCGATACAAAATATGTATGAAATCAAAAGGGTCACTTCTTGAATGTAATTTTGTTAAAGATTAGGACAATGTAAACTGTAAAGCCTATTGGTATTGGCTGCATTGATCAATTGATGCATCCCCATCATCATTTTATTAAGGACCGCGTGTGTTGTCTACCAGTAATCAATAATCTGCCTATTGCTACACCGAGGCTGCTTTATAGAAGAACCAAATGCTAAAACGGACTTGGTTTTGGTTTATTCAGTCAATCTTCAAGCGTTTTATCTCAAATTATTTTACAATTTCATGTTTTAATATCTTTACGTAGAAACTATATAGCTAGTTACTCTTTTTGGATTCACACCACTAAATAAATAATGGAAGAGTCCACGAAAGGCCTGTGGAATTGGTTGGGATGACACTCCTCTAAGTGAAATATATAAAAATGCTTCAAAAATAGTGTTGTTGGCCAAACTTTTGATCGGATGATTATTAAATGAAGATTATCAAACAATATCAGTGCAAATTTTCTTCTTTGACCAAGTTTTTATGATTTTTTAGTCATTTTAGAGACTTCAGATAATTGATTAGAATTGCTTAGACCTAGGCTAGGCCTGGGCAATCTACAAACATGTGTATCTTTGACGGCGCATATCTCGAAAATTTTGCCTTGAACTTATATATTGTTGTTGTTTACAGGAAAGCCAAGACCATGATCTTCACACAGAATGCAAAGTTGAAGCAACCAGTTGCTTTATAAGCGAGAAAATGGCGAATAATCATGGTCCATTTTACACAGTAAGCAATGGGGAATTTATTAGTGGTGTGTACTCTTTTGAGGACTGTCCGGTGTGATTAAAAACTCAAGGGCGAAAATGATAACGGCACTTTGAATCATTCTTTTGGTATAGCGTTTATGTTTGTTATCCGATCTTCGCGTAGAATGTCTCGAATTGAAGACTAGATCATGTTGTAATTTAATATTCTTAAGTTTAAACCATACTGGTCAATTACTTTTTAAGGACCGTTGATAGAAACAGCCAAATAGGTTTCTTCCATTCAAAGAGCGTACAAAATATATAATACTAAACGGTTTTCAATATTCGCTGAGAAATTGCTGCAGGTATGGCCGTCGACGTCCGTACATACTTGCAAGACTTATGAAATAGTAAACATCCCAAAGAGTTAAAGTCGATATTACTTGTGAACAAAATTCAAATGTGATTTATGTCTGCTTCTTAGTAGAAATCAGGACTAACTACCGTTAAATACACATTTATTGAAATCTACGGTAGTACATTTTATTTGCAGTATGCTAAATGTGAAACTTGTGTGTCTAAAAAGCACATAACTTGTTTTGAAAGCTCATGGTTTTAATTGTCCACACGATATTCTAATCCTCTATCAATGATAAGTCTATCCAGAATAAATTACATTAGTCGATAATATTTGTCTGGCTTCGCAGTTCATTATTTAGACGATGACCACAGGCCTTTTTGTCCGAAACTGATCAGCACTTTCTGCGGATCCCTTCACCATGCTCTCAATGATACTCATCAGGCATCGGCTCTAACAAATTTATGTAGTAACTGTACAAGGACTCTTGTAAACATCCCGGTGTTGTGGATTGTTGGCTATGATTTAGCCAATTAAGTCTGTGCGACAGGCCATGGTCGGACAAAAAAGGCAAATGTATGCGATCAACCGTTTTGATACCTGTTACTTTGTTTAAATCAATGAAATTCATTCTGCATTTACCTTTATATATGTCATTCCAATTGCTTAAGGTGGGCTGTGCGCTGTATAGTATAACGGGATAATTTTCAATCGTGCTGACTTGTCCCCATGTACACTGATCAGTATTATCGAGTACACATAGCCAGCCTGCGTCATTCTGACACCCACCGTAGTTGTTATTAATGAAGAAATGACGTGCCCGTGACGAAAGGCTGTTAATATAAAATAAAATGATCAAAAGGGATTTTTCAATAATATTCGTTTGTATATTCGTTTGTATTAACGCACACAAATAAAATGAGAAAGAAAGGGAAACGAGAAAGAAAGGGAAAAGGAAAAATTACAGGGAAAAAAAGACACAAAAAAAGAGAAGCGTTAAAGGTAGATGTCGACACGATCACATTTTCATAACACAGATTTTTCTCAAACATATAGAGATTTTCATATCATATGAAAGATCATATTTTTCTGATTAACATACTGAAATTTGACGGTCCAAATCAGTATGATTACGAAGAAATCGGTGAAATAACATCGAATTACCGCGAAAAGTGGTAACCACCCATATAGTTTGTATACAACTCAATGGGCACATTTCACGGCATCTTGTGCGTCTAAAATAAGAACCATTAGAGTTATGCAACTCAAACTTTGGAATACGACTTTTTTGAGGATGACCTTTCATGTCGAATAGAAAACTTCAAGTTGAAAATCGGAACATCTACCTTTAAGGTTAATACTGAAATCGTACTCCATTAGGCCTACATGTATTATAATGCGTATCAACATTTTAACAATTGTTAATTTAGCAATATCTTATTGAAATGTTCGCTTATAAAGTTCCAACTATTTAAATTTCACCCGTTTTTTGCTTTTAAGTGAGGGAAATGATGTTTTTAACATATAAATTATACTATATATTAGAGTTAGGACCATAAAATTAAGATATTTGTCAAAATGGTGTTTTACAAAAATCGGAAGTTTGCAACCACCATCCCCAACCCTAAACTTTGACGGCTTACCCTTACCCCAGGTAAGGTGGTACCCTCAATTGTTTGTGTCAAAATGAGCGCAAAGGATGTAAAAGTGATCACCTAGACGCCCCCTTTGCGTTTTAGCGCAATCGGAAGAGGGTTACATTTGAATGTGGCTGTATTTCATGTGCGGCAATGTAATTTAATATCTGAAACATTACTTCGTGCATGACAAGTTCCCAACTAATTGTCTGTTGAGCTCAATTGTGTAACGCTTCTTTGCAGCCTTTCCCATATCCATTGTGTTTAGCTACCATTATCAAAAGTCAAGATAAGGTGTGCTGTTTGGTCAAATATGTTGAGTAAAATATATTGGAAGAGAAACAAGTAGTACCAAATTATACAGCATTGAGAAATCAGGATACTAGACACTGCAGTAAAAGAAACTTTTACTCTAGACCTGTGCCGTGCGATTATGCAAGGATAACGAACGGAAACGTTGACATGGCACAAACGAATATTGAGGATCGTTTGTATGATGTGGGAGGCAAAACTATCTTGAAGTATTCGTTAAAGTCTAGCGTAAAAGTAACTTTAACTGGATGACGTACAGTTTTACATAGCGCCTCTTACCTAGCTGTATCCCCTACTAAGGAGAAGTAATTCGGCGATGCGGTTTGTAAATCGCTCCACCTCGTCGTCGTCAAAAGTCTGGACTGCGTGAACCAATCGCTATTTGTTGATCCCACCCCGTCAAATTCAATTTCATTGAGGACAAATCCAGAATAATCAAGAAGAGTCAATTTAATCTGTCAGGAGAAGGAAAAACACACATTACTACATGATATACATGTAGTCAAAATGTACGTCAATACTATTCGTAATGCAGCGTTCAGAATGATTTACTGACCATTGCCATTGATTTATGATTTTGTTCTATAAAGTCGTAATAAATAGGAGAAAACACACCGACATTTGACAACATTCTAGAAATATTCGACGAATTTCCAGAAATAAAAATCAATGACAAAAAATCATCAAATCCTTAATCGACTTCCCTCATATGGGTTGCAAGGCCCGTTGCAAGGCTTCTTGATTTTGTTCGATCATCTTGGTCGAATGGTAACGAAGTGTATAATGTGTGTATTGCGTAATGATAAAAGACCGGATATAATATTGTGTTGTTTAATTCCCCGCCGGTGAATGTCCTTGCTTATTTTTCCTTGGGACATTCGCCGGTGGTTGTTGATATTTGTTGTTATATTGTCTATAATTGTAAACACCGTGGGTTGGTAAACTGCTTTATATTATATTATATTATATACATTGTATGATATAAAACATTATTATATGTGTTAACAATGTCATTTTTTTGCTAAACGGATCAACATTGGGTTCATTTCTTCTGGCTCTGAGGTTTCATCGAAAATTGAAAAAGTAGATACACTGTACTTCTCTTTGCCAAATGACCGCGTCTCTTTCTCAGTATGTTAGAACCGCTCTTATACTTCTATAATTAACTCGATTTGAGGATCGTTTTGTCTTATTGATATGCATAGATGAAAGGAAATAACCGTACCAATTAGAAAATGATTAGAACAAAGTAAAAGAAGGGTCACCTTTCGAATGATTATATTATTCCATGTGTTGTATATGAAATTGTCTCTGTAATTATCGACGCCGTTATCAATGAGTTGTGCGGTGTCTTCGTTATTGAAATCTCCCGCGTGTGTCCAGTCTGTTAACATGTTTGCACCGTTTCCAGATACACCTTTGAAAGCTAGCATCCAATCTGCAATATTACAATACCGTTATACTAGCCAAAAGATGACCCGTTAATAAAGCACCGTAAACCAAATTGCAAGCAACGGGGAAATTCAGGTAAAGTTATCCATAGCTATTACAAAAAATATATACAAATTGCACTAATAAGTGCACTTGATAGGGAACTGTTGTGGGGATTATGGTACACTATATAGAGTTTGTTATTTCATTGGGGTATCAGGGGCCAAGCCTGCTTCCCTTCTAGTTACGCCCCTGCTCGTTAGACATTACTGCTTCACACATGCTTTGTGAACTGATAGTGGCCTATCTGGACATTTGAGATCGACATGAATTCAAAAGCCACGGGTCATCTTCTAAAATAGGTAACGAGGAAGTCCCAATTCTAAGAGGTCACTAGATGATCTCTTGTGTTACTATCCTGAATGACCCATAATTTGTCACTTCACTGAAGGGGCCCTTTCGGAACTAACGGGGCATGTCTTTTTCTTGGGTAGGCGGGGGTGGGGGATTGGGGTCCCACATATTCTGAATGTCATATTTGAGGGTCATAAAACTAATGCCATTGAAATAGGGGGGTCCAAAAAAAACTGACATTTTTTGCGCGTTTCGAGCGCATTTTTTAACATATATCTACCCTCATTTTTCCATTCAGCATCAACTGTTTTCTCAAAATTCAATAACCATAACTAGACAGGCTTTATGAGTATAAGATTTGTGAGTATGATTGTAAGTAAGGGGATCATAAAATAATCGCATTCGTTTAGGGGTTTATAAAACAATGATGGCGATAAATGACATTTTTTGGGACCCCTTACTGAAAAAAATGAACACCCCTAAATTCGGAGTTCTCACTGGCTAACATCATTTTATGGCTTTCTCACAAAACAACAACATTTGTGTGGGTAAAACCTCATTGCATGATCCCAGCTTTGAGTCACTGTTAATCACGTCATTTCCAAAGTTGAGTGCCCTCCCATAGAAAAGTTTATAAAATGTGTGTGCAGTTTTGTCAGTTTGCTAGAAGTACATTCAATTTGTCTATACTCTAAGTTCGAAAATGGGACAATGTCTGTTCACATGTCTTATTGTCTACTTACCTGACACGATTGCCTGAATTGCATACGCCCTAATGCGATAGTCATCGGGAATCACTGTATCGTTCACCTTCAGACTCAGAGGATCATCATTTAGCAGCAAATGAATAAAGTCAACGTTATCGTCGTCATTTATGTACTTGACAGCCGGTCTATTCCACGCAAATCCGATGACGTCACCCTTATGTGCACAAATACGTTTATCATCAGGTACTTGATACGTAACGGCTTGCTCTACAGCACCCGCTGGAATGTCGTTGACGCCAACTATGTCGTATTTGGTTTCATTTATACCTTGAACTTTCCTGAAAACAATAGCTTTGAAAGGTGCCGATTGACCCGACCAGTATTGCCACTGAGTAACGACACCATTGCATTTGATCTCTTTTGACGTTATCAATGTCTGTTTGTTGTTGGTCATACCCTTGTGAGGACGATTAAGAACTTCCCAACCAATATGAGCTTCAGTTTCGCTACACCTTTCTAAAAAGTAAAATAAGAAGAAATCAGCAAGTGTTTCAGATCAAACCTGTACATATTAAATAATCTACATTATTTATGGTGTATGCTATGAAAAAGGAATGATTCAAAAAGGTATCGATGGGAAGATGGGAAGCCAATACCTGTATCCGTCTTTAGAAGCATGGTAACAACGAGCGGGTTCCAAACGGAAAGAAGGCGAACGACACACACCATCATATTACCCAAACCTCTCACACATTTTAAATACGACTCATTAGTGTTTTCCAATAGAGATGAATATGTCATAAAGCAAACGGAAAGGGATAAAACTAAAGTAAGTGGAAATTGTCCACGCTTTATCTCCAGAGCGATAACCCTTCTGACCCGTTGTTACACCAGGGGTGTTTTCTCTAACGTTATGTATAAATGGCATTTCACAAATTCAGAATAAAAATTAGCATCATCTAGTTGCTAAACCCATAGCGCAACCTTTAACCAAGGTACATAAAACATTGATAACATTTAATACAATTGGAGACAACCGTAGGTGGCTGGGATGGAGATAGTTCTTATCATGATTAGCATTATCTCTGATCATCCTGATATACAGTAAGTATCACATTCTGAAATATTTGTGTGTAAATCTGTGTGTATATATACCTTCCAACGGTTGTAGGGGTGCATGTACCACGGCTTGAATAGAATATTCCCGCTCTTCTTGAAGGATACCAAAAGTGTGTATGTCATCGGTTTGTAGTCCTGCGTGTAAGTTCCCGCCAAACCAACTGATAGTTGATGTCCCTATGGCATCAAAGGATATAATACCTGATCCAAAGGACCATCCGATTCTGTCACCGGCCGTCACACGAATGCGTTCATTTGAGGGGACTTCATACGTAACCTGTGTGTTAATTGAACCCGCTGGTACATCATTAATACCAACGATTTTGTACTCGGATGATGAACCAGTCACTTGTCTCCATACAATGGCTCGAAATGGATGTGACACTGCACCTCGGTAACGCCATTCTGAAATCTCCCCGTCGCACGCTATAACTTTGTCTGGGGATACGGACACCATCGTATAACCGGGGCTATCCGTACGCGTACGACTCTTTATTTCCCATCCAGATACACAAGCATCATCTGAACGATAAAAAGAGATTATATTAGCAAATACATATCGAGTCTAAAGGGTAACTAGTAGGAAAGATAAGCTCTATCGAAAATATAAATCATCTCCGACCGCTGCAAACAAACTTGCACTGTCTTATTATAAGAATAAGCTCACCTCTCTTTATTCGAGCGTCGAAAAAAAAATCATTTTTGTAATTTACTGGATGTGCATAAACATGATCTCAAAATGACCTGGAGAGTTCTGATTTTTTTTGATTTTTTATTAAATCATTCCATTCCAATTTTATTAATAAACATAAACATTGGAAAGTATAGAAATAAAGCCAGACTAGAGGATGGATTTGGCAATGAGCCTTTTACCATCATCCGCAGGCATTGCATAAAATACATTACAATCAGACACATACAAATGAAAACAAACATAGCTGGAAAAGAAAACCAATTTAAAACCGTGGGATAAAAGGACCAAAAGGGTCAGGAAAGCCTGCTTTCCATAATAAAATTATTGCAGTAAACATGAATATAAAAATTTGGCAATGAAATGTGCCCAGAAAACACTGAGAGGAGGATATTGCACTGAGTAAGCAAGATATAATTAGTTGATGCTCGATGACCATTGTTTGTCATAATATTTGGAATAGAAAATAGAATAGGAACATGTTATTGCACGCTGACTCAAGGATTTTAACATTTTTGTTGACGCCTGTGTCCTAATTTTTTTTTTTGCTGATGGAAAGAAGGGGGAAAATGGATTGAAGGGAACTCTTATTTGAATTTGAGATAAGGCCTCTGGAACAAATTTCAACACATATGAGCTTGGTGTCATAACCCTGTTCTCGCAGGTCACTGGCAAGCCCGGCGTATTTATTGAGTTTGCGATCATGAGCAGAATATTGATGTTACGCTTGAACGGGATAGTGAGTTCAAAAAAAAAAATCGACTTTGTGCCTTGATTGATGAGAACAAGATCCGGTCTTTGTTGGGTAGGGAGGATGTCGGGCGGAATTGTGGTCCCGGCAATTTGTGTAGCCCCTTGAAGGTCACAGAAAAACCTTCCATGAGGGATCACTAGCATCACTAAGGGTGTCCAGGATTATGCGGAGAACAGAGTTATGACGCCAGGTGTAGCGACCTTGATCTAACATGGTTTTACAATTATTTAAAACATGGTGAAGTGTTTCTTTGTAGCCACAGAGGTCACATTTAATGTTGGTTCTTTTACCCCTGCAGCTCCGATTGTGTTTTGGTAGGGAATAAATCCAGAAAAGATTGGAAGATTAAAAACATTAGACTTCCAGAGGTGGTCTGATGTTTCCAAAATAGCAATGCGAAGCATGTCCCCTTGGACAACGAGGATCTTGATGTGACTAATCCAAGTTTCAGTTATTTCCTCTTTGATTTGGACAAGATGGATTTCGTTTTTTTGAAAGGTAAAGCTGGGTCATCAAGTTATCAAGCTTGTTTTGAGAATAAACTGTGACAAAGAACTTTTTGGACCAGCCCTTTTCTCTGTCAAGACATGAATCAAGAGCATTGTTAACTTTTGAATCAGCTTTACGTCTGACGATAAGTGAGCAGAAACATGGCATTCGAGATATAGTTGATTTATTGATTTTATGTCAGTGAGGTGGGGAATGTGTAAAATATCGGAGGCTCCTGATCTAGCAAGCCCACACCAACTCTTCAAGTACGAGGGGGTATCAAAAAGTTCTTGAAATCACCCAGAAGTGAAGGAGCTATATCGATTAAACTTTGTCAGTGTAATCCCTGGTCCTTAAAAACATTATGGTGCAAAAATGGTCTCATAAGCATGTTTACTTTCTTTACAGGTGGCGCTAGATGCCAAGGCCATGGAAATCAATTATGTCTTTTAACGGTGCTATGTACATGGTAAATTATAATGGTCCAATAACTGATCCTTGTGGGACGCCTTCCAGTGGAGTATGAGGCTTATACATTTGGTCATTTACAGAGATAAATTGAGACCTACGAGTGACAAATGACAAAATTTAAAACAAAATCTAAGCCTAATATTCTTCTAGAAGGCGTCCCATATAGCTCCTCCACTTCTGGGTGATTTCAAGAACTTTTTGCTACCCCCTCGTACCTGTGAACAGTTGCATCAAGAGCATGAAGGTGTGTTTTAGTGATGTCATGGACTGTGAAAATAAAGCGACAAGATGAGAGGAGATAGTTTTTGTAGATCTTAACCTCTAACCTCTAACCAAAAGTGTATCGATCCGTTCCTTGATGGAATTAACCTCATTATCACCCAATTGAAAAATAATTGGGGTGGGTTTACCACTGACATTTGCAAGGGATTTACACTTCACAGGCTTGAGCTTGAGATTCATAGATTTGGTCCAAGAAGATATTTCAGACAGAATACGTTGGTGAGTTTTGTTGTTGGTGGTAATGAGGTTGAAATCATCAGCAAAAGGGGTGGTAATATATATTTAGTTTCATTGATAGAATAACCAAACGACTCACTTTGAAGCAGTTTTTCAAGTATTGGGTTAAACACCGCTAAAAATATAATAGGAGACAATGGGTCGCCTTGAAAAACGCCTTTGTGAAATCTGAAATTGGTGGATTCCCATCTAGGGGTAACCACTCGCCCTTCAAGGCTTGAGTATAGGTTTTCAATACAAGATTTAATTTGAGGTGGAAACTTAAATCTGGACAAAGAGTTATTACTTATAAGATCATGTGAAACTGAACTGAATGCATCTTCGAGATCAAAGAAAGTAACATGTAATGTCCGTTTGTTAGCCTTGGCATGAGTTGTAAGTTCATTAGAAACTGTTCGATTATGTTCGATTACACCATTGATACCGCGGATAAATGCTGTTTGAACTGAGATGTCAATCACGTTGTTTAAAGTCAGATAGTCTGTGGTGCGAGATGCCAATATCTGGTAGAATGTCTTTCCCAACACACTAGATAGAGCGACCATGCGAAAGTTTTCTGGAAGGTTGTGGTCGCCTTTCTTGTAAATCAATGTGATGGTTGAGGAACACCAAGAACTTGGAGGCACTTGGGAGACATTTAAAAGTTTAGTGTACAATGTAGCAAGAAAGTGGTGGATGCAGGGGAGTTTCTTTAGAATACCATAGTGATTGCATCAGGACCGGGGGAAGATGAACTGCTCTTCCTCTGGATGACTTTCTTGACATCGCATGGGCGGACTGGGTTTATGTTGTAAGGTGAGTTGCACGTAGGTACATTGGGGAACCAAGAAAGTTTTGTCAGGTCGGGGTTGACAGTCTGTGAATATTTACCAGGTAATATAAATCAGCAGTTTCCTTGGTGAAGCAAGGTAAAACAGACTTGACGCCCAGAGAGCCATTGCAAACTTGTTTACAGAAGGTCCAAAAGTTCTCCCTGTATTGTGACTCTTGGTAATCAACCGATTTATTTTGAAGCTCTTTGTCTTTCTTGAGACGATTGTGTGTTCGTAGTGCTTGGATGAAGTTTTTTCGGTCATCAATTGAGTTATTTTCTTTCATGTTTTACGGTAGTGTTTTTTTAAGTTTCTTTGCCTTTTCGACCAGTTTAGACTTGTTTTGCTTAAATTTGGTACTTGATTTCTTGATGTTGAACTCAGGTTTTGACAATAGGAAGTCCCAGCGCAAAATGAAGGGGTTTTAAAATGTCCCGGAGTTTGTTATTGTATGATTGCCATTCCTGTTGACTGCATAGAGAATCGTAGGCTAGTTTCTGTTAATGGTAGTGAAACAGAGCAAATTGCAAGCCCAATGCATAATGCAAATTCTGCAGCCTTTCATAGTAAGCTTTTTATAGTTCCATGAAGTGGCAAAAAGAAAGTCAGATTTTGGTGCCTTTTGACAATTGAAAATGGTAGCTGGTGAAGATAATGAGTACAACATGTATAGAATGCAAAACAAAGTCTAGATAGATGCTCCTGATGCGGAATTTGCAGAGGCTTTTAAGCCGTAGGTGCAGCCATCTTGGCAGGAAATAAAGGATTTTAGGAAATAAAAAAGGAAGACTTTGCGTGATTCTTATATCATGAATTACTCAGTCGTTTCGGATCCTCAACAAATTACTGACAGTCTAAATGATTTCTTTGTTAATATCGGACCTAATTTAGCTAACAATATTCCTTCAACTCCAACAACTTTCAATGACCTCCTCACTTCAGCTACTTTACCAATGAATTCATTCTTTCGATCTCCAACTTTTTTTCTTTTCTTTTTTCTTCTCTTAGATCTGGAACTAGTAGTGAGTTTGATGACATTAAATCCGATATTGGTAAGGCTGTAATTAACCTAATTAAAACCCCATTATGTCATGTTTTTAATTTGTCGATCACTTCTGGTGTTGTTCCAGGTGAACTTAAGATTGCCCGTGTTGTTCCCATTTATAAATCTGGTGATTCTACTTTCTGTACTAATTATCGTTCCATATCAGTCTTACCTGTTTTCTCCAAACTTTTTGAAAGAATTATTCACAAAAGATTATATGGTTTTCTTGAAAGTTATAATTTATTAAATGATTGTCAATTTTGTTTAGGCAAAAGCATTCTTCCTACATGGCACTCGTATGTGCATATGATAAGATTGTTAATAAGAATGGGTAGGGTATTTTCTTGGACCTCTCGAAGGCCTTCGACACCATTGACCATCACATTCTCCTAACCAAACTTCATCATTACGGTGTCAGAGGAAGTGCCTTCGAGTGGTTCAAGAGTTTCCTGAATTATAGAACCCAATATGTTGTATTCAATGATCATAAATCATCTGTTCGTTCTATCAAATGTGGTGTGCCACAGGACTCGGTGTTAGGCCCTTTACTCTTCATAATCTTTCTGAATGAAATTGCATTCTCCTCAAATAATTTTACTTTTGTAACTTTTGCTGATGACACCAATGTCATTGTTTCACATGCCAATCTCCCTGATTTGATCACTATTGTAAACCATGAATTGGAAAATCTCTCTGTATGGTTCAAAGCTAACAAGCTGTCATTAAACATTAATAAAACCAATTATATTATGTTTAAAAATAGACACGGAAATCGAGTGTACAACGATGATGACCTTAACATATGTATTGATGGAGTAAAGCTTTCTAGAGTTTCCCATACTACATTTATGGGTGTTCTTTTAGATGAATCTTTAACATGGTCAAACCACACCTCAAATGTTACCAACATCCTTTCAAAATATTGTGGTATTCTGTATCGTCTCAGAGATATTCTCCCCTCCAAAACACTATTTACCTTATATAATACTCTGGTTTTACCACACCTATATTATTGAAACTTAATTTGGGCAGATTCTAATAATACCAATCTTCACAAAATTCGCCTCAAACAGAAACGAATTATGAGAATCTGCTCAAATTCACACTGGCTTGAACATACCTCTCCGTTATTCAAAAAGTTCAAAAAGGTTTATTTATGTACAACTATTCTTCAGATAACCTTCCCAATATTTTTGCAGATTACCCTACCCGTATTTCGTCATTATATCGTCCGCATAATTTCAATGACTTAGCAAGAAATACAGTCATAAGAAAAGGCCCTTTGCATTGGAATAATATTATTGATGACTTAAGGAATGCAAAATCTATCAACTTATT
This sequence comes from Ophiura sarsii, assembly GCA_035610835.1. Classification (NCBI taxonomy): domain Eukaryota; kingdom Metazoa; phylum Echinodermata; class Ophiuroidea; order Amphilepidida; family Ophiuridae; genus Ophiura; species Ophiura sarsii. The sequence goes on along the minus strand of CM069450.1, from coordinate 34,955,664 downwards.
CAAGACTAATTATAAATGCTTTGGTTTGTCTAATTATAAGTAATTCCTTTGTTTAATTGTATAGTACGAAACCTATTTTTCATGTATATATTATTATTGTAATTTATCTAATTGCCATTATCTCTGCCAACGTTTGTGTTTGTCTCCACATGTCCTGTCCGGTTCTGTATTGCACAAATCCTGTCCTGTCCTTCGTTTGTACCCGTCATGTTGATATAAACCGTCCGAAGGTATAATTATATTTATGTATTCCTGTAACAAAACTATTGGGTGACCATATTTATCGAGCTCTGCTCTTTTTGGTTTTCCCGCCATTGCTTTTGACTTGTATAATATATATTATGTGATGTTGGTAAAATAAACTGAAACTGAAACTGAAACTGTTAATATACACTGTTATTCTCATGTGTAAAAAAACGTTGTGTAAAAAGATTTTTAAACAACCATGTGTAATTATCAAACAAGGTTGTGTAATCATATTCAATTGTGTTAATACTAGGTTGTGTAAAATGTAATTCGATTATATAAAATTGATTTGCCGCGATAACGGAATTTTAAACAGTTGTGTAGACTTTGAAGCACGTGATAAGAATTAACCAATCACAGATCACCCTTGTTGTGACCGAAATTGCTGAAAACGAAATGGCGGACGTGTCGGTGTTGCGTGAGCGAGTGGGTTTTGGAGAGTTTATTGAAGTATTTGACGGTAAGTATATATATGTTTCACTTGAAATATTTCAGTAAAAAATACGAAGTAGTAAAAGTATTCAGTGTGTGTGATTCTATCAGTTGGGTTTTTTTTGGTAAATTAGTTCAAAATTATAATAACTAAACTTAAGCTTATAAGCTTACACACTTTACAGTTTACACTTCACAGTCACATGACGATATCATTTTGCACTAATCTACCAACAAAGCCAACTGATAGAATCACACACACTGACTATACTTTTTACTACTTCGGATCTTTTACTGAAATAATTCAAGTGAAACATATACTTACCGTCAAATACTTCAGGGCAGTTCCAAGCAAAACAGGACATAACAAAATAGTTGAAAAAGGCTGTAAATTTACAATTTAAAGTACTACCATCACATATTTAGTATCAAATGAAAGATATTGTCAAACTCTTTCAGATGAGCTATTTTAAAAAAAATTTTGTTGTTGGAAAAAACATGATTTTTGGTAAAAAACTGTGATTTCTTTTCTGAAAAATGCCAATTTGTAGCATCCTTCTCTGACCCCTTCTTATGCTTTTATATAAGTTTTGTTGCTTTGAGTTGCTAACTTATCACTTAAATTTTCATAAATTTACATGTTTAACATGATTTTGTTTTTTCTTATGTATATATTTTATTATGAATTTTGCATTGTGAACAAAACGTCATTCCGTAACGGTCATTCTGTAACGCTCTCATTTGTCGGTCTTTACGTCATATTTCAAAAAATATTTAACCAATTCTAATCAGGAAGTTGTCATATTGTAGGTAAAGGTATTCAGAATCACCCAAAAGTCAATAAAACGTGATACATTTCTAAATATCACAAAGTTTTATGAATGTCTAAATGACTAGAAAAATCATGTCCATTTTGTGTCATTCCGTAACGGCAATTATAAAAATCAATATTTCATTAATTAAAAATCTGATGGTCAAAATTTGTACCATATCTGAAAGTGTTTAGTAGTTGCTATTAAAATATATTATTAGTTTGGTCAGAAGTAATAAAGTTTTCAAGATATTATGATTTCAAACATAAATATGCTTTGTGAATGTCATTCCGTAACGCTTGGAACTGCCCTTCAATCAACTCTCCAAAACCCCATGCACAACTACTGTGTGGAAAATTAACCAATTGCTGTGTAAACCATAAAATGGCCATTCCACAACCCAATAATAATGCACAACAATTGTGTAAAAAATTATCTAATTGTTGTGTACACCATTTACACAACCTAGTTGTGTAAATTAATGTTACAGATTATTGTTTAGAAATATTACACAAATGTTGTGTTGATATTACACAACTAGGGTTGTGTAAACTGTTTACACAACAGTTGCTAGGTTCCTATAGTAAACAGCGGTTCCACAACCGTAATAACAGTGTACAGTCAGGAAAAGGGCACTTAATCATGTTAATCTGTTCTTATTGTAGAATGGTTCTTGAGTGGAACCAAATAGGGTTATTAAGATACCTCGAAGAACCACTGGCCTCTGCAGAATCTCAAAACTTGTTTTAAAAAAAACCTAATTGAAACTTGTATAGGAGAATCTGTTTGAATGTTCTATGAGAAACATCTTTCTTAAACCTTCCAAAAAAGGTTTCTTTACACTTTGAACCATTTAATGAACCACGAACGATTTTATATAAAAAAAATAAGAGATAAATACAATGAATTTAAGTCCTTTAAAGAAACAAGTTTATTTCTTCTTAGGGTTCAAATCAGGGATGAGAAAGGTTCCATTAATTTCTAAGAGTGTGTACTATTGCTTACTACAGGGTGTATCATAATGAACTGTACCGTGTTTCTAAAATACATAAAAAATACAAACTTAAAACACCTGCATTATAAAGGTGAACATGTTTCCTATATTATATGTTAATTTCATTGATATATCTCCTTTTATTCTCGTGTGGCAAGACATAAACGAAAATCGATAAAAAAATCGTGTTTTCAATGTCAATCAATCCTCTCTACCACTACCCCTACCATTTCACAATCCTCTCTACCACTACCCCTACCATTTCAAACAATGTAGCCCACACCACATAAGCAATATTCAAAAAATCCCGCCAAAGAAAGGAACGTTAAACCACTCAAGCAGAACCAATCCCGGTTAAAAATCAAAAATTATTTCCAATTTCAACCCACAAAAGTATGCAAATAATAAAAGTGATGTGAAAAGTTGAGATGTGGCGACCAAAAATAAACCCTGTCCTATGGACGGATGGATATATCAGGTAGGGTTAGTAATTTCACAGATTTTTTAATCATTTCGACCAAAATTGAAATCTACCATCTTTACCAGAGTGTCTGTATTTTGCATCAGAAATGTCCGATTTCCACAAATATGATACACTCTGCATGAGAACGATATAATGCCTACCTTGATGTTTGCATCCTAGTAACTCCAAGCGTAAACTGCATGTTCCTTGGCAAGTTACAATCATAATCGTTAAAGTTGATGTTTTGATAACCGGATCCAGTAAGTGTTGCACTGATGTGCTTGAATCCACGTTGCCGGTAAAAAGCTGAAAATAAGTGATCAGTAAACTAAGATATATCCTGTTAAAGGGGCATTCAGAGATGGAAGTGCGCCCTCAATTATCCTGGAAATCAGTTTGTTACATCAAAGTAATACTTAGGTATATACTAACTACCATCTGAAACAGTTTAGCAACATTCGCCGTTTATCATATAAAATTTCATGATTTTCTTAGTTTCGATATGATCATATTGAAACTCAGGTGCTGAATTCGGAAGTTATGCATCGTTTTACTCACGAACATTCGCGGCAAATCTCAACCCGGAAGTGCCGTTATTTGCTTATTTTAGCATAAAAAGGCGATGTCGGAATTGTATGATATTTTGGATTTGGGCTATGTTGATGATTATCTTTACGTTATTTGCTCATTTAGAGTATCGATACATCTCTCGATGCCCTTTTAACCTACATATAGCTAGTTTGAAGTTGTCTGTAAGTTTTAAAAATAGAACAAACTGAAATGATTCATCGCCGAGTTAATCAGGTCCCTCTTCACTATCGCAGCGATGCATAACCAACTAGACCACATAGGCTGTGTTTACGTGGGTGACAGATGACTAGCATATCGGCAATCCACTCAAACAGCGATCCTTTTAATTCAAATATTGAGTATTGAGAGACAACAATAGGCGGTACTCTGCGCGTGACGATGGTCAATATATTAATTTATTAATTGTCTGGAAGTTTAGCCGTATTATTGATCAAGACCGTAATTGTCGTTTGCTGGTCGATATTTGACTTATTTCCTCATTTGTACAAATTAATTAATTGATTAATTAAAATACTCATCAATATGGATATTGGTCATCATCCCCGAAGTGTACATTAACAATTTCCTCAAAATAAGTCTAAACCTGCACAATTTTTGTTTCCGTTTTTTTATGAACCATAAATTGAGCTCTGTAACCATAATCACAATACACCTAGCACATAAAGTCCCGGACCAGGTGCTTTGAGGTTAGCTAATTCAAAATATATAATCGGTATCAGAAATCTGAGATATCTACATTAAATGAGCAAATTTCTTCTCCGCAGTTTGATACCTCATTCAACAAAATCGAATGGACACTTTTAAAGTTATGGCGATTTCAATGACCGCTCATAACAACAGCAAAGTTGCACAAACGTGATATATATATGTGTTTAGACTTGTTTTGTGGTAATTTTTAATGTACGATTCGATTAGAACAAGCAAAATCCACATTAATGAGTTGTTTTAGTTAATTAGTTTAAAACAAGTATGGCTTTAGTTAAATATTGCCCGGCACGCGTTAGTTTCAAATCCGCTAAACCAATAGTGTCGATAAGCATGAAGTAGATTTACACTTGATACCAATAAAGGTAATTGGTGTGTCGTGCTTTTCAAGTGGCTATTATATCGTCTCGCCGGAGCTTGCTAAATCCGACTTGCCGATTTGAAACTCTCTTGATTGCATCTAAGATGGTAGCTTGACAACTGAACTTGCAGATATCTTCAAAAAAGTTGCAGATTTGACCTTTCCGATTCCATTTAAGATACCTAACAAGCCTTTCCGATATGTTTGTACGCCTCCCCTTACGACCCATTGTGTTTCTACTTTAAAGTATCAAGGGCTGTCACTGTGCTTCCACTTCCTTTGAAAACTACGAGTGGCCATATTATAAACAAATACGTGTAAGGTCAGTCATCTAAGATAACATCTTACACGTCGTAGATGAGCAAATACAGTTTACAAATAGTTTTTATTCCGTAAATAGCATAAGCTTGTAGGATATCCCAACCCTCCACTCCCCCTGGTTTCTTTGATTAATACTTGTTTGCAAATAATCCAAAGTGTCACAATTGGAACGGAATAAAGCGAGAATGCTATATTAGGCGTCTAAAGGCCCTGTCACACCATAGCGTATGGCCTGAACGTGGCCTGAACGTATGCCGACGTATTCAAAAAATAGCTCGAAAATTGTCCAAGAACGTCCAACTTCCCAACGAATTGCGTAGGAAAAGTCGACATCGTATGTCTGCCGTGTTCGACGTATCCTCAGCGTATCCTCGGCGTACAACGAACACGTGACTTATGCCGCTGCAGAAATTGAGTTTCGTACACGGAAGTAAACGCAGCCTAGATGATAACTATCAAAATATCTAGAAAATAAATATATAGGTCCAACCTATAACTTACGACGAGTAACGTACCTCTAACGTATGTCAGCGTATTTCAACGTATGTCTAACGTATGTCAGCGTTTGTAAACGTATGTCTAACGTACCACGAACCTATCGGGAACTTATGCAGAACGTAAGGTAAGCACACGTTGAGTACGTCGAGAAATTTTGAACATGCTCAATAATTTCGCGGGCTCGACGTGTTCCAAATTTTCACAACGTATCACAGCGTGATTAACGTAAACGACGTATCCTCAACTTACCCCTAACTTGTATCAGCGTACACCAACGTACGCCACCAACGTACGCCAACGTATTTTTCGATATTTCGCATACGTTGTCATACGTTCAGGCGATACGCCATGGTGTGACAGGGCTACCGTACAGCTAGCATATGTACCGTACAGCTAGCGAGCATTCGGCGTTTTGGGAACTTATGGAGGGTTTGAGTATATAAATGGGTCCCTTGAGTATATCATCCTCTTCATGGTCTGTCGTGCTGAACACATCAACCCATCATCATACACTACGAATACGCTACGCTACGTTAAGTATACGTTAAGCATACGTAAGTCATACGCTCGCATACGCTCGCATACGCTCGCATACGCTGTGATACGCTGTCATAAGTATGTTATAAGTTAGTGATACGCTATCAATACGTTAGTCATACGCTATGTATACGTTCAATACGCTATGGATACGCTATGGATACGTGACAGGGCCTTACACGATCGCCCGGCATAAGGTGAATACGTGATAATACGTCGAAACTCGTTGGAAATACGTCAGGCATACGTTAGACATACGGCACATATACGTTATCAACTCGTTATCACTACGTTGGCTGTACGTTTCCCCGTCAGCCTACGTTCATCAACGTATACCAACTTACGAGTAACGTACGAGTAACGTACCACTAACGTATGTCAGCGTATGTCAACGTATATTTAACGTACCACAAACTTACCGGGAACTTATGTAGAACGTATTAAGCACACGTTGAGTACGTCGAGAAATTTTGAGCATGCTCAATATTTTTTCGCGGGCTCGACGTGTTCCAAATTGTCACAGCGTATCACAGCGTGCTCTTAACGTAAACGACGTATCCCCAACGTACCCCTAACGTATATCAGCGTACACCAACGTACACCAACGTATTTTTCGATATTTTGCATACGTTGGCATACGTTGAGGCGATACGTTATGGTGTGACAGGGCCTAAAGATACATCTTAGACGTCTAACCTTACACGTACTACGTGTTACCTTACGTGTGTTACGCGTACTACGCATAACATTAGACGACTAACACCGTGTTCAGAAAGTATTGTCGCCCCCGGTCTGGCACCCTCGGGCGCTAATGCTTACAGGAGGAGAGATTTATAAAAACCTAACACATGTACGTGCTTAGCTGTTGGAATTACCTTTCAAACGCTGTTTACCTGAGTGTGATCGGATGTGTATAGACAGGGATACATCGATTTCAATAAATATCAATATATTTAAAGTTCGCAAACCTCCAAAGACCTTTAAAAATGGCAGACAGACGCCCGACTTAAGTCCATCGAGAATATGTGGTCAATTTCAAAGGAACAAGTATGTGAGCCTCCATATTGCAAAACAGTAGACCAACTTGTTATCAGGATGCAAAATGTATGGACACAAATTTCAAAAGAAATCCTGGCTGGCATTGTCCATAAAGCCAGCTATGGTTTCTTTAATATTGGAAAACCCGTGTATCCGACATATTGACCACTATGTGGAGAATAATGTCCAATAAAGTGCTATTTTAGGTAGGTTTAAATGTTACCAAACTAATTAAAGATAATTAAAAGTGGAAATTGTGTAGAAATATCAAGTTTGATCAATCTACTAATGAGTTATATAATGTTTTAGCAAAGTTTGTGTTAGGGCGACAATACTTTCTGTACACGGTATACAGGGTGAATCAAACAAAAAAATTGCACGATTTGAAACGGCCATTTGACCTTGATGCGTGCATTGAACCATAAAATGTTTGTTGTTTGTATAAAGCGTTCTTAATCTAGTTTATCCTCCCAAAAATTTCGTAAACTGACCGAGTTTTTCGTCATTCTAATTGGATTTTCACACAGTAAAATTGGTTTTGCTTAAAATGTTCATTATCATCACATTAATTGTCAAAATGTTCCTGAATAATCATTCTTTCACTCTGGGATAAGTAATTAATAGTCTAATAACGAGTTTTCAAATGAAAAGGCAAATCTGAATACAAGCATCACCTGTTACAGACCGAGAAGACAAGAAGTCTTCAAGAAGTGGAGGCACGTGTCAGAGCCGAAGTGACAGGCTACACCGCAACAGGGAAATGGTTAGACGAGCTGTTCGCAACATGTTGGACAGGGCACACACATGTCTTCGGCAATATGGTGGCCATGTCGAAGGAAAGCTTTATTAAACAAAACCTTAATAATAATAATAATAATATTAATAATAATAATAATAATAATAAATAACATTTATACCGCGCCTTTGCCTAGGGATACAAAGCGCCAGCAAACAACTAAATTATTTCTATTTTAAATTGCAAGGAAGCTAACATTTTATTTTATGTCTTAAAACAAAAACCTTTAGCAGAAGACCGTAACTCATACACCGTATTATTTGTGAACCTAAATGCAAATGTGAATGACTTTGCAGTGCAATTATCAAGAAACAAAGGGTTTTCAGAACATTCTATTTGTGCAATATTTTAAGTATTATTTATTTCTGCAATGTTTAACCACCTCTGGCTCATTTAATATACCAGGAACCTGTAATAAAGTACAGGCACAACAATGCCTTGCTTGTAGACTCTCACTCCATATCATCATGCTGCAGTAATATTCATGTCGTGTAAATCCCATTGGAATGGCGAAGATGCAGACAGTTTAAAAAACGTGTCACAGTTTGCTTATTTTTTTTGATTCACCCTGTATTTGTTTATACTATGGCCACTCATAGTAAACGTTCTTAGTGCGTCCATGTAGCTGTCGGCGTTACGAGTACGTTCTCTGCGATTGCACGAACGTTATTAGATTCAAATCATCCCCCAAGTCTATCTTAGTTGAGGTATTACGTTAGGTTGGGGACTTCACTTTTCTTCCTGCTTAAGTGGATCATAGCCATTCTAGGGAAATCCTCCGATGTATGAGGATGAAATATTAATATGTGAATCGGCTTTACACAGATTATTTACTTCTATGAAATTCAACAAACATGATGAATTTTTTCACCGATGTGATCATCATGTTTTTATGAATTATGAATGCGATAATATATTTCTTCAGTCTCAAATATCGGATGTCAAGGAGATCAGCTGTTGTGGTAATAATAATATTTTCGAAATTCGAACATAACGCCGCACTTACCTTTTCATCACCAGAACCATCCGTATGCAAAGTATCACGATAGCTGTTCTGTACGTCATCGTAGCTGATCTTATATATGGTGACCCAACCTAAATTATTCGGGTCACCTTGAGTCACCACACCCGTGACCTCGGTGAGGGAAAGCAGTCTGACTTTTAGCCATGGCGATGCATCACCGACAGCGGCTGACCATCCTTGTGAATTTGACAATCTTGAACCAGAGGCAGAAGCGGAGTTAGATGAGGCCATGAGTTGGCTGTCGTGAATGTCACCCATTTCCATACCAAGAGGCCATGTACATTCTGTTAACGAAAGTAAAACTAACAACATAAATATAGTTGAACCATCATATATTAACTTATATTTTCACGTGAAGACATGGATTATTTCAGTTAAAATCCCTACACCCCCTTTGGAGTGTGAATTTTCAAATTGGTGTGTGAATTTTCAAATTGGAGTGTGAATTTTCAAATTTGGAGTGTGAATTTTCAAATTGGATTACCTTCGTGACTCCATCTGTGTGGAAGATTACGGTCATGTCTTCCAAAGGGGTTGTAGGGATTTCAACTGAAATAACGTAATTTCATCACTTGAAAATGTTAGTTAATATGTGTTGGTGGAATAATATTAAAATGAAAATGTGTCTTTTGATCACAAGAATATTGTTCAGCTAATACCTCATTACAATCAATAATGGAATATTGCTTAGGTCTCTTGACATTCGTACTATATCGCGATTCTCTGTCTATCTTGACTTGATTAAGATCAACATGATGACCCGGTGACTCATTACCAACAGCCGACCGACACTTGTCACACATGATGTGTTTTCCTATTAATAGCAACTATCGGAAGATATGAAATATTTTTTGGTGAGTCCTTTCAGAAGAAACATAGCATAGCTCAGTACATACATAGGACAAAGGAAAACATGTCAGTACATACATATAATAACTAACAAGTAGTCACCGATATTTCTTTGCTTGTTAATTTCAGCACTGATACGTTTTCTGAAAGTACTCGTCTAAAACATGTCATTAATTTCAATTTACTTTGAATATAAAATAGAAAGACATACATTATTATATTATATTATTATTTATATCAGACTTTTTAACGGTACAATAAAACTGTGTATTCAATATTGTTTAACCAAAGTACCCGGATGCATCCAATATCCTAAAAATATTGCCGTCCAATATTTTTTAGTCTCATACCCATCATTTGTTCGTTACGAATATTCGTCTATACCATTGTATACAAAGGAGCTTACGCGTTTATTAAGCATGCAGTCGAGACTAATTTTCGCTGATTGCATGTGTTTTGCAAATACGTGTTATCGGCTTAATTAAGCAGGATTACGTGGGGAACCACTACGAAAACAACAAATCAACAAGTTTGCAAAATGGCGAAACCGCAGCAGACTCCCGGGAGATTCGCTTCTCTAGTCCAAGTGATGATGATTTTAACGAACTTTTGCGGAACAAAGATTCGGCAAATACAATTAAATCAACACACAACGCGGTCAGTCTTTTCCGAGCATACCTTCAGGAAAATAGGTACTCGGATAATTTTGAAGATTTTGAGAAGTTTAGTCTGGCAGCAAAAGTTAAAAGATTCTATGCCGAATCAAGACGAACATACGGTGAATTCTACAAGACGGCTTCAATGAATGGGTAACAGCCTGATATAAATAATAATAATAATATTGGATGTCTTATTTTCGGGTGATACAAAAATATATTGCCCTCGCTATAAAAAAAAAAAAATTATAGCTCGTGCAATAATATTCTTGTATCATCCAGCCATCCAATATTATATAATTATATGTTTGTGTAGCGAGACCTGGGACGTAGAAAAGGTTGGTTTGGTTTTCTGGACCTTTCTCACCAATGCACGTTTATTTTAACTGCCCTTCTCTTACCTTCTCTTACCTTGACCATGTTGACATAGAATGTCCCATTGGCCTACCAATTCACTATCATATTATACTCGTACGAACCTTGGGGAATGTGACATCGTTTACCAGTGTATCCGGTAGAGCAGTGGCATACGAAGTTATTACAGCACCCTACTCCACAAATAGGCTCACATGTCGCGCCATTTTCACAAGTCACATATTTGCACTACCATATAAGAAAAGAGAAAAACACTTGATAGTATTATTGTTTGATTTGATGCAATTGGAAATACATAGTGAGAATTCATCAAGTAACCAAAGAAGAATAACAAAGAAATTAGTGTTTCTTTTGAACAACAATATCTACTCATAGTACGACTTGCACTTTTTCAAAGGAGTATAGGCCGTACTGCTAATAGTACGTATGATAAACAATATTACTAACCACTCCCAACTGAAACCGTGTAAAGAACCACAATCAGGATACCCGAAGATATAACGAGGGCTGAGCACAAATGCAAACACAGTATAATAGAACTCAACCCAAATGAAATGGGGTATACACAGGAAAAAACAAGCGCCTTTGAATGTCCAAACTCGAGAAAAGCAAGGATATTCACGGGTGCGGGACTCGAACCTACGATCTCCCTTTACTAGAACAGGAGATCAATGATGGTCTAGTAACGAGATATCGTGGGTTTGACTCCAACGCCGGTGAATGTCCTTACTTTTTTCGAATTGGAACATTCAGCTGCACTTGCTATGTGTTTATTACGCCCTTTCATTAGGGTGAGTTCTTCTTCTATTGCACTGCAGTTAGTACAGGGTGTCCCAAAAGTCTATGCACGACTTTGAAGCTTTGTATTTCACAAAATATAAGTCGTATTGAAAATATGAATACATATTTAGAAAGAGGAGATGTGGGAAATAATTTTGATACCAAACATTGGAGTAACATCTGTTTGTAATGCCACCCTAGAAGTAAAATATGTATTACTGCAAAAATGTAATTTTATACGTCGGAGGAATAAAATTCATAAATCCATACCTATTGAGATTAACAAAAAGACGGGTAGAGTTGGTTACACGGAAAGTGATCCTTCAATTGTAATGTTTAAACATTTTACATTACAGTGATCCCATCATAATAACAAACTATATCACACATAGTTTTCGTTTCTATAGTGAAATCTAGTTTAAATGTTTTCCATTTATACAGAGACGTGTGCTAATGCAAAAACACAGACCTAAAAAATTAAATAACGTAACAGAAAAGTGAACACACACATCACACAGCGAATAGAACTCTTTGCACTTTTAGCTGATGCATGTCTTGTGACTTGTTGATCTACCAGTCTTTTTTCTACCACATCGAGACAAATCATGCACAATTCCTGTGTTCAAAAATGTATCCACCAACTTAAGAATGGGCATTCTTCCTGGTGCGCGTTTCACTTTAAAATGTTTTCTGAACTTTTGTTGAGTAAGTTGAACTGAATTTGTTTCAGCGTAGAACCATACAATTTGTATTCGCTTATCTATGCTGTAAACCATCTTGAATGAAGACTTTTGCTGTGCAATGTTATCTACTATACCTATTTATGTTGTGAGTGACCGAGTTTGGTAATAACATTAATGTTGCAAGGTAAGCAGTGAACTGTGACTAATGCGCAACGTTGCTTTCATATCGTTAATTTATGCGCACCTGTTTTAGCAATAAATGTGTGGTACTTGGGTGGGTCTCACATGGCCAAAAACTTTCAACCAGTTTTATAATGTTGTGGGTTCACCAATAGGGTTGTGTTTGGTATCAAAATAATTTCCCAAATCTCGTCTATCAAAATATGGTTAAATTGATACCATATGATTTATATTTTATGAGATATGACTCTTCAAAAACGTGCATAGACTTTTGGGACACCCTGTACATATGACTCATACGTACAAGTAACTTTTACGTACGATTTATACGATTGGTTCAAAGTAATATTTTGCATCACTATTCGTACAAATACCCATAAAACAGCCAATAGAGTTGTAGGGTTACGAGAGTTGTGTAATAATGACATTGTAAACATGTTAAGTGTTTTCTTTGCAACTTTCGGCTACGCATTCTTACCTGACCTGTAAACCGGTCGTCGTTCTCATAATGCACCCAATTTGAAGACACTATGATATCGTTTGGTAAATCCCTCTTTGTAGCACTATTGAGCTGGCAACCTTGGATGCTATTCTTCCAATTAAAAGACACACAGCCTTCACTAGACCAGCACTGTGCGACGCAGTCCATTACTCCGCGAGCTCTGAATTCCCTCACTACGTGATTGTCAAGCCTTTCTGAGTTGTGCATATGGTACGCCCTCTGTCGACATGTTTGTGATGACAGCAACGCACCTTTCAAATATAAAGAATTGAAGTGGAATTACAAATAAATAACACTTTCAATCCATCTTTTCAGAGCCATCCATTAGATCATATAAATGTGGGAAGAACTTACATATTTTATGATAGAATTTACCCTCAGTATATTAAAAAATATAACAAAAGAAAGATGGACAATGTACAATTTTTGACAAATCCTCTGAAATGTTCATAACACATTTTGGGGGGAAAGCATTTTATGAAGCAGATTAAACCTCTATTGTTTTACAAAACGTGTGCAAGGTCGACCCCATATGGTAGCACACCGTTCACCTTATCAACTCAATCGATTAAGTGAACAAAGTGAAAACATTATTTAATGAATTATTGATTAATACTAAACACAATCGCTAATACCCCTATCTTACATACGGCGATCAGGCACTGCGCTCAAAAAAGTATCAAAATATTAATAACAAGCAATGAGAGCTCGGCAAACAGTCCGGAATTATCCATTTTTAAATAAAGATCACTAAAACCCCGGGGGGGGGGGGGGGGGGGGGGTACTCGGATTTGGTTTGGTCGGGGGTGTGCCGCTGGAGATTCAAAACCCATACCCATTTCTAAGGGTGATTTTTCGCGAAAATCGCGAAAACAGGACCCATTTCTAAGGATTTTTCGCGAAAACAGGACCCATGTCTAAGGATTTTTCACTGAAAAGCCTACCCATGGCTAAGGATGTCTCGTGAAAAAACGACCAACTGGAGCGGCACATCCCCGTATGCCTTACATACGTGAGTACCCCCCCCCCCCCCCCCCCCCCCCGGGACTAAAACGCTTTCATATTCTGCTGCGATCAGGCCGGCGCTTTGATTACGCTGAAACATTATCAAAACGCCAAGCCAAACGCATCAAGATCTCCACGAACGCCTCGGTGATGCAGTGACAACTGACTGGGACGTAAGAGAGGGTTGTGAGAGAGTCCCCATGGTCGCCCTTGTGCGCCAGTGCACCGCGCTTGTTTTTGTGCATGCACAAAACAACCGTGGAGGTTCGGCGTTCTTTTCGGAGCGCTGTAATGACTCTGTAGTGTCGCCATCGCAGCGCAAAGCGAATGACGTGAGTGTCCCGTTGACGTAGCAAGGACGCAGAGAAACTACTTGTACTCTTGCGACTGCAGTAAGAACAATGGAGCTCTCACCCTGTGCGTCACCCTTGTCCTTCATCGGGTAATTTTACGTCATGTATCTATATTAAAATTGCTGATTAATAATAGAATAGAGTACAATACCAGAGACCAAAATTAATATTTATTATTAGAAACAAACACTATATCCACTCGCGATTTCATACTATGTCCATTGCTTGCTTACTTTTGCGTATTTGTTTGTTCTTTTCTATTTATTTGTATTTCTAAATGTCTGTATTTTTAATCAATATTAGTTTGTAGTTTTTTATGTTTAACGGGACGCGACAACGCCAGGCATGGTTTGTCCTCCATCATTTAAATTATTAAATTGTCATTGTATTGTGTCTTTTATGGTATGATGGAAAATAAAACTAAATATTGACATATTATAAAATATTAAAAATCGACCTCGATGTTTGGGTTTGGAATTGTTTATAAATACATTAAGTTATTCGTTATTCATTCATTTCAATTTCCATGATAATACATAGAAGAATGGAAATAAAACTATGTCTTTTTTTAATTTAAAACTAATCATGCTATATTAGAGCGGCTTCATTTCCTTATCCTACCAGACTCCCCAAACGAAAAAATGGATGTATTCAATACAGAAATAATATATTAGGGTTCCACATGCATGTCGTGGTAGATGAATTGGGCGTATACTTTTGACATGATATATGGACATTTAGGATCGAATATTCGATCTGCTATTTTTAGCAAAATTAGCCAAAGTGTATGCCTAGCCTAATTTGACACGCAGTTTGAAACAATATTTAACGATTTTCAACAAACACTTGGCATCCTCTGCGGAAAGGGAGCGCTCAATTGTGTTCAGAAGTTTTGGTCTTCACACATACGCAATTACTCATGCTCACACACGTACTATTAAACTACCATCTGAAATCATTGACTTTGTTAGCACATTCAGTTATTTGGCACATACAGGGTGAGTCACAATATTCAGATCCCGAAAAATACTTATTTGTCAGATGTCAAAAATTTGCCAATTTCTTCATTGATTATTAGAGTAGAAACACCTCTTCATAGTTAGTGAAATTTTCAAGACAATACCTAATTGCTCGCCATAATTACATCATATTTAAGAAAAAGCACGAAATCCAAAGTGTTCCACGGACACGTGAATGAATTCAAAATAATGGACGTTACCACTTCTGCAGTTCTAATGTAGCTATTCCATGGTTATTCATACAACACAACAAACTTTAAACCTGTTGACATTTTATGAATAAAACACAATTTATCTATTGCACGATTTCGGGAGAGAAAAAAGTGAGGTTTTGGATCCTCACTAAAAAATCACTAGACAGTCCTCAATGTAACACCTCCCAAAAAGACAATGTTATTTATTATAATTTATTATTTTTCGAAAGTGAGGAAAAAAAGTGTGGTTCTAAAAATTCACTTTTAAAAATGTAAATTTCTTATGTATCTTATTATAGATTGAATCTTTTTTTATTATTTATTATTTTCAAAAAGTGAGGAAATGAAGTGATGTTCTGAAAAATCCCTTTTTTAAAACGTGAATTTATTCTGTATTTTATTATGTATTAGATACTCTTTTGTTTTTTAATATTTTATTTTGAAAGTAAGGAAATTTGATGAGGAGCCGAAAAAACGCCCACTAAATTGTTCATTTATAATGTTAAAAAGCCTTATATAAATAATAATAAAATATATTGAATTTTGTTTTGTTATTTATTATTTTCAAAAAGTAAGGAAATGAGGTGCGTTTCTGAAAAATCATTTTTTCAAAACGTGAATTTCTTTAGTATTTTACTAAGTGATGAAATTTGGTGAGGATCTGAAATAAATTTGTCATTTCTTATGTTATCTATTATAATATTTGATTTCTTTTTATTTTATTATTTTTAAAAAGTGAGGAAATAGGGAGGTTCTGAAAAATCACTTTTTTTAAAACTTGAGGTTGTTTTGTATTTTATTTCTTATATTGAGTTTTTTATGTATTTTGTTATTTCTTATATTGAGTTTTTTATGTATTTTGTTATTTTTGAAACAGGAAATAAAGTGAGGTTCTAAAAACGTTTCTTTTTTCATTTTATTATAGGTTCATCAGGATTATTCAATGGTAATTGTGGACTTTGTTTTTCATCTTAAGGATTCATGTCAAAATATGATATGTCTTTGAAATTGCCTCAAATGGCTTCTACCCGATTGTATCATGTCTAGCATGAACAACCTTCAAAATCAACCATTAATGTAACCTGGAAGCATAGTGATGACCTCCCTAATTCAATTAGCGGTAACGTTTAATAAACAAATATGCAAAGCATTACAGTACCCTTCAAGAAAAGATGAGAAATGTCTTCCCTTTCATTTGTATCGATTTGTTTTTGTAGAAATCATATCCCACAGCTCAACCAACGCCCTTCCATGTCTTAATACTTCTCATCTGCTTATAAGATACCAGCCATGCATGTACCTTCTTTGGACTACTGCTATTATTCATTTGATCACCCATAGTGCCCGTTCTTTCTAACTCACCCTGTAATTGAAAAGAGTGCTATTTTAAAAATGGATTGAATTTTATTTGAAACAAAATATTCAAATTATGATAAAGTGAATTTAGAATGGACCGAATTAATGATTTATCACCTGATTTGAATAGCGTTTAAATCAAACGACATTTCTGGATCGATATACATGTAACTCGATAGTTGTAATAAATTAATCTTCTAAGAAGAAATGCTTTCCAGTTATGGTATAATTATACAATTCATGAAGTATTTATTACGCTGAAACATTTGTGAGCACTCTTGATGGTGTTGAACTTTTAAAATCAAACCAATTGTCAGCGTTTGAAATTACGTAGATATACAGGGTGTATCAGAAAGAACTGTACCGAGGCAATATGATTTATTACGGTATGAATTTGATTGATATTGTTCAAACCGTTTTCACATTTATCTTGCGCAAACGCCTAGCTTTCATAAGAATTTTAAATTTTGAAATTCGGACATTTCTGATGGAAAATACAGACTTTCTGGTAAAGATGGTAGATTTCAATTTTGGTCGAAATGATCAATTTAAAAATCTGTGAAATTACGAGGGGCGGTCAGTAAATAATGAAAGTGATCATGGTATGGGATGCATGAGTAATTCTATTGAGGCGATAATGTGATCAATACAAAGTATGAACCTTTGTCTTTCAAACATTACACTTTTGGATTGTTAGATACCTTTGGTTATGTAACGTCATTAACATAAACACAATAGGTTTCAGACACTGACTGAAATCTGTCAATTATTTGGCTGGATATGTAATATGTTGAATATGGGTTGATTGATACATTTGCGTATATCTCGGCAGTGCAAGCATAAAAACAGATAACACTTGGCACATGGTTAGAATACACACTTATCTCTGTTTGACACTCTTTTTTAGATCTGAATGTCTTAATACGAACAAGAAGGGACCATCTCAAATACGCTTTTATTTAGCAAAATCCACAATAATATACCTTAGAAAACAACAAAGGATAAAGAACAATGGAGGGATTATAATTTAATAAATTGTTGTGGGATGTAAAGCAATAATAGTGGGGATTTCAAAAGGAGCTGTTCATAAAATTTCCTCAAACCATTGAAATTATATGACGATTACTTACACAATACATATCTAGTAGCTCTAAAGATAAGAGTAATAAGAGAGGTTGTGGCAGCCATCTTTGATTGATACATTCCTGTATATCTTCATTTTGACTATCACGATATGTTTACACATTGATTTAAGCATTTTTCATTATTTCTGATTAGAATTTGAAGGCACAGTAAGCTTTTATCTGGTAAATTTCATGATTTTAGCCATTTTGGGCCCGTTTCAAAATTATCTGCCGTCTGCGCATGCGCATTTTTCCTGCAGGTTTCATGCGAATAAGTTCGGATAATTAGTTACCTATCATATGGAATCTTCCAAACTGGTTAATTGCTTGAATTTTTCCTAAATTGTTTGATTTTCCGCAATATTAGTGATTCACTGACTGGGCATTTTTTAATGAAAAATTAGCTATTTGAAATACTGATATTTATATACCTTGTATTCAATTGCTTCTCCTTACTTTTTCCTCTTATACTACACATTCCAAATTGCACAGGGATTAAAGTTATTGTCTTTTGTATTATATTTATGCGAAAAAAAATCGGGATTTACCTGCTTCTGATGTCATGTTATGCAATCTTCTTACCACGTGTTTCATAAAAACAATTCAAATTTCCCGCCAAATAACTGATTTAGCAGTGTCCCAAGTGTACTTACTTTGAGACAATGCTATGACGTCATAGTTCACACTTAAAAATTCAAAACTGTATTGTTTGAAAGACAAAGGTTCATACTTTGTATTGATCACATTATCCCCTCAATATAATCACTCATGCATCCCATACCATGATCACTTTCATTATTTACTGACCGCCCCTCGTACTAACCCTACCTGAGATATCCATCTGTCCATAGGACAGGGTTTAATTTTTAGTCGCCATATCTTAACTTTTCACATCACTTGTAACTATTTATTATTTGCATACTTTTGTGGGTGAAATTTGGAGATAAAGTCTGATTTTTAATCCGAAAATAAACCAGGATTTGTTCCGCTTGAGTGGTTTTAACTTTCTTTTCTTTGGCGGGAGCTTTGAATATTGCTTATGTGGTGTGGGCTACATTGTTTGAGATGTTGGGTAAGTGGTAGAGAGGATTGATTGAAATTGAAAATACGTTTTTCATCGATTTTCGATTATGTCTTGCCACACGAGAACAAAAGAGATATCTCAATGAAATTAACATATAATATAGGAAACATGTTCACCTTTATATTGCAGGTGTTTAAATTTAAAACAATAATCATTTTGTATTTTTGATGTATTTTAGATACACGGTACAGTTCTTTCTGATACACCCTGTATGGTTTCACACCTCTAAATAACGTCTGGCCCTACCCCCTTTGAGGCAATAGTCCAAAACCGGCCCGTTTCTATGCCGAAACGGGAGACGACCTATTGTAAATTACAGTTTAAAATTAGGGTATTTACTACATGCTATGGCGAAATTAATATAGTGTGAATTTTGACAGACACATCAGCGTTCTTCAGGTCCAAAAAAATTGATGCAATGATGAATTTTTTTATATTTTAACAGAGACATTTGTGTTCAGGTCATTTCCGGTATCTGACGCCATCATCTAAAATCTAAATCAACAATTGCGTGTGACCAGGAAAACTCAACTCGTACTTTTTGAAAAGGCTCTAGCTCTAAAAAAAAAATGCCGGTTATCCCCCATACAGGAGTTGTTGAGTTAGTAGTCATGGCTTTCATCTTCAAGTTGAAACCAAATTTCAAGATACCAGTTTCTTATAACGTCGAGAAATATCCATTTTAAAATTGTGCATTACACGTGTAAACCTATGGGAGATGTATTTGGTGGTGTGCAACCATATGTATTTTTAACATCTTAAAATTTTAAAATAAATTAAGCATCACTTATTCAACGATTCTAGTACTTACCGCTTGCTAAACTCCAAACTACCCCCATCAGTTAAATAGTGTAAACGGCACTTTTTAACATTATAATGTAGCACTTTGTCGACGGGAAATCATGTTACGACGCCATTTTTTTAACCATTAATACAAAAAATGTCCGTATTAAAATTGTTACTAACCTTCGGATACCAGTAAGATGAGAATTAAATAGAGCGATACACCGATAACCAAGTTCATCTTTGCTGCTCATTTATCGAGTTTACAGAAAGACGATGCCTGTTGCTCTGTTGGTTTGGTCGCATACTTCTAGATTAGTTACAATCATGTATTGTACTTTTGGTAATCGATCGACGCTGTTAAATAATTCAGTAGCGTCGTTCTTCATGATGAAAAGCAAACTGTTTAATATTTGAACATGCATTTCTACGCACGTTAATTGTTAGAAATATGCTCTGGCCTACTTCTCGTCTCTATACTATTGATGTTCATGATCAAATATAATTTTGAAACCATTTCAACATTAGAGCTGGTAATTAATTTTGTCTCAATGCCAATGTAGTAACCTGCCAATGGCGTATCCGGGACTGTTTTGATGGGGGTGGGGGGGGGGGGGGCAAAAACACCTGAAGCCATTTTGTTGATCTTAAATATTGAAACGTTGAACCTTATACGCGCAAAAATTGTGATTTTAACACTAAAAAGGTACAGTATGACGTTGTTAACGTCCGTCTTCACATGATATTTAAGAGTATTTGGTGTGGTTTGAGGGCCATCATAATATTAAAACCGCTAGAAAACTTTTTTAAGTTTTTGAACTAAAATGGTCATAAAAAACTGTCCTTAAGTTATCTTGTTAAGCTTAAATATTGAAACTAATACGCGCGCGAAGTGCGCAAAATATTTGCATTTCTAACACTTTGAAAATAACGTCCCCCACATATTATTCAGAATTGTTGGTGTGGTTTGAGAGTCATAATAATGTTAAAACCTGTAGAAATTGGTCATGGAAAACTGTCCTGAAGTCACCTTGTTAAGCTTTAAAATATATTGAAATTAATACGCGGAAGCGCGCAAAAATTAGCATTTCTAACACTTAAATGGTCCAGTATGGTGTTTTTAACGTCCCCCATATAATATTTAGAATATGGTATGGTTTGAGGGCCATTATAATGTTAAAACCTGTAGAAAATATGCGTGCGAAGCGCGCAAAATTCTTGAGTTTGACTAAAATGGTCATGGAAAACTGTCCTGAAACCACCTTATTAAGTTTAAATAATGAAATATTAAAATTAATACGTGGGCGAAGCGCGGACAAAAAAAGCATTAACTTTAATGGTCCAGCATGATAATAACGTCTCCCACATAATATTTAAACATTTTGTTTAAATGCGGGATGTACGCAAAAACTTTTACTTTTTGAACTAAAATGGTCATGGAAAACTGTCCTGAAGCCATCTTGTCAAGCTTGTATATGAAATATTGAAACTAATGTGCGAAGTACGCAAAAATTGACATTGCTAACACTTAAATTGGTTCGGTATGACGCTCTTAACGTCCCAAACATAATATTTAGAATATTTCGCATTGTTTGAGGGCCATTATTATGTTAAAACCTGTAGAAAATATGCGAGCGGAGGCGCGCAAACATTTTCAGTTTTTGAACTTGAATGGTCATGGGAAACTGTCCTGCAATGCCATCTTGTTAAGCTTGAATAATGAAACATTCAAACTAATGCGGGATGTACGCAAAAATTGACAGTTCTAACACTTATGTATGACGTTTTGACGTCCCCACATAATATATAGAATGAAAATTATTTGGTGTGTTTTGAGACCCATTATAATGTTGAAATCTGTTGAAAAAGTGAGCGCGAAAAAACCCAGTTTTTGAACTAAAATGGTCCAGAAAAAAACGTTCCTGAAGCCTTCTATAAGCTTGACTATTGAAACATTGAAACTTATACGTGCAAAGCGCGCAAAAGTTGACATTTTTAACACTAAAAAGGTCTAGTATAACGTTTTTAACGTCTCTAACATTAAAATTATGGAGACGTGACCCCGTACCCCCTCCCCCATTTGCGCCGCATATGTCCCTACCCTTCTTCCTCACTCTATACCTCCTTCTCGTCCTCCTTCTTATCCTCTTCCTACTTCTTCTCCTCTTCCTCCTTCTCTTCTTCCTCCTTTTGTTTTTTTACTCTTTTTTCAATGGGGGGGGGGGGGGGGGGGGGGCATGGCCTGCTGGGTCCCCTGGATACGCCACAGACAGGCAGTGTCTTAATATCGATATTATGAGAGTCGTTATTTAAAGCTATATCGGGTGTAAGAGCCACAATGCATATTTCCAATTCCCACAACAGCTGCCAGGTGTCCGAGGGTAGTCTATGTTTTATATCAACGAAATGATACTGAGAGCAGCTATTGTAATTAAACGGATACAGGAGTCTGTTTTTTGTGACCATGGTGATGTAAACAGGCATACCTGCAATTGCTGCCACGTATTTACCACTGGTAATAAGGGCAGCCATTATGTACAAGGTCTCTGATACTAACATATTTATTGTTTACTTCTTTTTTATATACATATTTTATTTCTTCACGACAAAGTGTTTATGTTGAAAGGCCGCAGAAGCTCCAAAGGTCTGGAACGTGTTGTTCTCCATTCTTCGTGCAAGTACAATCATAAACTCATTCAAAAAATGATTCAAAACTTATTCATTCAATGCATCTTGTTAGATAAACGATCATCATCTCAGTGTGCCATTCAGTGACTTCAGAGAGACCAACCATCATATTACATCGTCCAATCACCACCATCACATGTGCCTTACTTATGGATCAAGAGACTCTAATTCTTTTATTCAAATAGGGATACTTTTAGATAGATTTGAAAAATGCCTATAAAATGAATATTTCAGTGCCAGAAGACCCTGTGTAAAATGGCTGCTCTTTGCCAGATTGATTTTTACGGGAACTGTACCACCAAACTTGACATTGTCCTTAATCTTCATGATATGTTTGATGTATTAAGCACATAAATTATGGTAACCCTAAAAACTCCGAGATATAAGCCACGAGGCTAGACAACTGGTGTAGCGCCCTCATTTATCAGAAGGTTGAGAAATATTGACACTTCAATCTAAATTCATCCAAAAAACCTTCAAAATGCATTGAAATTCTGCATTGTGGTATTAGGTAATAGTCCTAAAATCAGAATTGAATTACAACTTTAAAAAACAAAGCAATCACATTTATGAACAATAGCAAAAACAGTAAGGATTGAAAGGGCAATGGATTAAAATAAAAATGAATAAAACAAAAGAACGCAATGTAACGTGTCCCATTAAATGATCGTTGACGTAACGTTTGGTTAAGGTCTCGGGAGCCAGATTTATTTAAACTGAATGCTGATTTTAATATTTTAAATGATAAAAATGAAAACTTTCAGCGTTTCAGCGAATTGAATCTCTACAAATGTAATACTGTTTGTTTCTATCCATTTGAATTGGTAAATCGTATCTGAATGCTTATTTTGCGAAAAAGATTCTCGCGAAATTGAATACACACAATATTAATTTGATTTATCAAAGTGCGAAATTCGCCAATAATACCTAGACTCCATTCAAACAAACCTGTAAACTCTTACATTTTACAGGACAGGTCCAATGTAACATTCTATAAACACACGGCACTATTTCGGAAATCAAAAAGTATTTTGAAAAGGTGTTTCAATATCGCTTTGGCACGCATAATGCCAAATGTGTAAAATTAATTTTCAGTACTAGGCCTACACCCAGATGTACATGAAACCTTAAATTCTTATTTTGAAAAAGTACGTTTCTTTAATTCCCCTTTGAACCCTAACTTATTGGTAGGGGTCGGTAATAATTGGTACCGTAAATGTCTGTATAATATCCGTCAACCCCTGGCTAATCGTTTTCTATAGTGGCATACTGCCCTCTTTGTTACATATCCTGGGAGTCAATAAACATGATTAAAGCAATAGAAACGATAAGATTATAATGAAAAACTGTATGGCAACGGTGTCAACAGAAAAACACACCTCTTTCCTGTTTCATTGTTTTAATTCCGAATATAACCGTGGTCTTCATTCTGCAAAAATATCAGCAATACCAATATGATTTCATTCTTTTAATTCACTGACATCAAATGTTGACAACAATTACACTCACTCATATATTGCATAGGTTTTGCATGGATGCAAAATACAGTGCACTAACACGCACGCACATGATCATGTTACATTCCAGTAGTACGCATTATTACACCAATGATGCTGTGACACTAATCTAACCAGGTTTTATTATACACAAACAGGTCACAAGTCAGGGGGGGGGTTCAAAATAAAAATCCCTAAATCCCGAGAACCGCGAAACCCTAAATCCGCTCTAGTTCCATGTCAGTTGACGCTTGGCAGACATAGCTTCGACTCCATCCATTTGAGTAAAGAACGTCAGATCATCTTCCAAACGAAATTGTAAGTGATGGTTCGGTGCTCTCTACGCTGGGAGAATAAATATCATCATAACATCAGCTCTTCCTGTATTAGGTGTAAATCAAAATAGATGAGGCACTGTGTGAAAGGTTACTATCACAAAAGTAAATGTTATTTAGGGTTTATAACATCAGCAAGCGGTGACGACGTGGTCACTGCACTGTGTTGTATCCCTAAATTATGAATTCAGTTTAACTTAGACATGTAGATTTAAACGAGACTACAGCTAACGCTGTTTTTTATTGGAATGAGACGCCATTTTTCTTGTAAATGAAACAGCCCGAAACAGCGTACACAACAGGTGGTATCAATATATCGCCGAATCGATATTACTCGTGGAGCAAATCTAAATGTGATGTGTATCTGCGTCTTAGTAGAAATCAGAATATAACTACCGATAAAAACATGTTTGTATTCAATTTGCGGGGTTTTTTTCTTACAAATGCCCATTTATTGTAGTCTATAGTAGGAAAGTTTGTTTGCATTTTGCTTAAAGTAAAACTTGTGTGTCTCAAAAGCACATAAGTTGTTTTGGAAGCTCGTGGTGACATTTTCCACTCGATATTCCCATTGTCTTTAGCAATTGTAAATTCATCATTATTTGCTTTTCGCTGTTATGCGATCAACCGTTTTGATATTTTTGTTACTTTATTGATTTTTTTAAATCAACTAAATTCATTCTGCATTTACCTGTAGATATGTCATTCCAATTGCTTAAGGTGGGCTGTACGCTGTATAGTATAACGGGATAATTTTCAATCGTGCTGATTTGTCCCCAAGTACACGGATCAGCAGTATCGAGTACACATAACCATCCTGCGTCATTCGCACACCCACCGTAGTTGTTATTAATGAAGAAATGACGTGCCCGTGACGGAAGGCTGCAATAATAAAAGTAAATGATCACAAGGCATTTTTCAATGTTATTCGTTTGTATTTCGAAACATAGGCCTACACATCACTTACACGATAAACACATCACTTAAACACGATAAAAATTCGTACTCCAATGCCTACATGTATAATACAAATCAGCATGAATACAATTGATGAATTGAAAATTTCATTTGATTACAAATAATATGAGGAAAAAAACACCAATTGAACGTGACGGCTATTATTATTTATATGGGCCTCCCAAACGCTACAATAAAAAGGTAGAGCTTCGCGCCGTCGCCGAAGCCTTCTTTTAAAAGGTGAAGCTTCACGCCGTCGGCAAAGCCGCCGAAGCCAGAAAAAAAAACCACCTTCCCGCCGAAGGCCAATTTTAAAAAGGTAAAGGTTCGCGCCGTCGCCGAAGCCCTCTTTAAAAAGGTGAAGCTTCACGCCGTCGGCGAAGCCGCCGAAGCCAGAAAAAACCCACCTTCCTGCCGAAGGCCATTTTTAAAAAGGTCAAGCTTCGCGCCGTCGCCGAAGTCATTTTTAAAAAGGTTAGTCTTCGCGCCGTCGCCGAAGCCGCCGAAGCCAGAACAAAAACCACCTATCCACCGAAGGCCATTTTTAAAAAGGTAAATCTTCGCGCCGTCGCCGAAGTCATTTTTTAAAAGGTTATTCTTCGCGCCGTCGCCGTTGCCAGCGTTTTTAAAAGGTGGAGCTTGAAAATGGTGGGGTATTATAAAGTTTAGCCGTTTTGACTTGCCTCAATTTTCTTTTGTCTTTTCTTTATTTGCGGTCATAACCTTTTTGTTCAGAGTGTTTCAGAGT
This sequence comes from Ophiura sarsii, assembly GCA_035610835.1. Taxonomy (NCBI): domain Eukaryota; kingdom Metazoa; phylum Echinodermata; class Ophiuroidea; order Amphilepidida; family Ophiuridae; genus Ophiura; species Ophiura sarsii. The sequence goes on along the minus strand of CM069450.1, from coordinate 34,929,679 downwards.
ATGAGATTGTTTGCTTCCACATCCGACCGTTTAGGCCCGGGCATTTAGGCTCCAATACACCCTAACTAAAGGCCTGGGAAAGATCACTGTGTTTTAGGGAGGCTGCGTAAGAATCATCAACATAGTAGGAGGGTCATAAAATTAATCACTTTTGTTGGGGGGGGGGGGAAGAGTGACGACGATAAGAACATTTTTAGGACACCCCCCCCCCCCCCCCCCCCCCCATACCAAATAAAATAAAACAGCCCCTTGTTTAAAGCATTTTAAAACCAGTTCTGTAGTGACCAACCCCTTTGAACCACAACCTATTTAATAGAGGCCTCCTCCTCAATGTTCTCCCAGGTTTATTAAAATCGCTATATAAATACAAGGGCGAATTTCCTGGCGAATTTGTACAAAAAATGTTTTTTAAAAGGCCTCCTCCATTTTTTTTAGAAAGTCCCTACGCTAAACATGTTCTAATGTTTGTATTTGCCTAATCTTACCCACATACCAGCAGTAGTACACTGCCCACTTGAGCTTCTATATCGCTACACGACTGTCTGTCGTCATATCACTCGATTTAGCGTTCAGGTTGAAGACCGTCGTGTACATAGTCTGTGCAATTTCGCTACACGACAGTCTTTTATACTAAATTTGCATCTACGCATGCGTTAACGACTGTCGTGTATAAAGTCTGCGCAATTAAGCTACACGACAGTCTTGTATATAGTTTCGGCCTTCCAGAATATATGGCGGCGCAGACGATGTGCGCGTGAGTATTTATTCGCAGATGATTCAAACAAGTATTATTTGTAGATCAGCGCTCCAATTTCGCTAATATGTTGGTCAGTATGGGCTAATTCATTTTTAAAAAAATCCAAACACTCTGTTATAAATAATAATTATACTGAATGGCTTAGTTTCTTGTGATACAAGAATGCACTCGATATAACAAAAATATTTGTCTAGCCCGTGCAACATATTCTTGTATCAAACTCAAAGGCAAATATCGGTAGCGTATTCTTCGAACATGTCGATTAGGCTCAATTGTTTAACGCTGCTTTGCAGCCTAATCCCACATCCATTATGCTAAGCTACCATTATCAAAAGTCAAGCTATAATGTAATGTTTGATCAAATATGTTGAGTAACATTTCTCGTTTTGGAAAAGAGACAAGTAATACCTAATTAATCATAATATGGCATTGCGAAATCAATACGTTGGAATACAGAGTAAAAGTGACTTTCACGATAATGCAAGGATAACCTATTGCATTGACCAATGAACAATCTCTAAATAAAAATTGACATAGCTTGAAGTCTCCTTAAAAGGCCAGCGTAAAAGTCACTTTTACTGTATGGCCCAGCGTACTGCTTTTGCAACGCCTCCTTACGCAGCCGTATCCCCTTCTATGGAGAAGTAATTCGGCGATGCGGTTTGTAAATCGCTCCACCTCGTCGTCGTCAAAAGTCTGGACTGCGTGAACCAATCGCTATTTGTTGATCCAACCCCGTCAAATTCAATTTCATTGAGGACAAATCCAGAATAATCAACAAGAGTCAATTTAATCTGTCAGGAGAAAAAAACACACACGCAGTTTATATGATATACATTTACATCTATTCAAAATGTACGCCAACACTATCCTTACGGCAGCTTTGAGAATAATGTTATTGCAATCATTAAGGTATTAAGGGGGTGTGGACCCTCAGTATAGCCTCCAAAAAATGCCGTTACTTCTTCATTATTCATTTAATCTATATAAAAGTATACATTTTTTTTTGCAGAAAAGGGTTCATTGAGTCCAACCATGATCATGAAATTTACCATTTTGGAGAAAATTCAAATAAAAACAACACGTTTTTTGACCCAATTTAGGTTCTGCAAAAATAACTCAATATTTGTCAAATGTTGTCATACTAGTTTTATTATAGTCCTTATACAATTCACTAGCAATTCAATTTTTTTTTTTTTAATTATAGACCAAAAAGTGCAAACAAATGTGATTTGTTACCTCTAAAATCATGAAAATCACATTTTTCATAGTTGAATTCATTGAACTCTTTTCTGCCAAAAAAATGTATACTTTTATATAGATTACATGAATAATGAAGAAGTTACGGCAGTTTTACGAAGGCTATACCTCAGGGTCCACACCCCCTTAAGTGATTTCTAAACAAGAGTATTATTCATAAACAGTCATACTTTATACATTTATTTAATCAAAATTGAAACTTTATTTTCCCACATTTGTCAAATGTTACCCCTGTTAGTATCGAATAACCCCAAAACAATCCATCCAATCCCGTGCGGTGAGTACACCAGGCGTCGGCGTAATGCGCCATATATCCACGCAGGAAACTCGCAGTAGACGCACTACAGAAGTTCGCTTTATGGAAGAAAATGTTAGTTGCCACGCAATGTGCGAGGGTGGTCACGCTAATTAATGTACTTGCAATCATTAAGGTAAGTTGCCTGATATAAGTTGCCTGATATAAACGACGCCGGTTTCTCTGCTTTTTTTTAATATCTTTCTTCTTTTTTGTAATTATAGACCAAAAAGTGCAAAAATATGTGATTTTTAACCTCAAAAATCATGAAAATGGGTCAAAAAGCGTGTTTTGTTATAGTTTTCTTCAAAATGGTCAATTTCATGATCATAGTTGGATTCATTGAAGCCTTTTCTGCAAAAATATGTATACTTTTATTTAGATTAAATGAATAATGAAGAAATTATGGCAGTTTTACGGAGGCTATACCTGAGGGTCCACACCCCTTAAGTGATTTCTAAACAAGAGTATTATTCATAAACAGTCATACTTTATGCATTTATTTAATCAAAATTGAAAATTTATTTTCCCACATTTGTCAAATGTTACCCCTGTTAGTATCGAATAACCCAAAAGCATTATATCCCGTGCGGTGAGTACACCAGGCGTAAATGCGCGTTATGATGAAAATGTTAGTTGCCACGCAATTCACAAGTGTGGTCACGCTAATTTATGTACGCCATGTTAAGTTGCCTGACATAAACGACGCCGGTTTCTCTGAGAACCAATGAGAATTTTTTAAACATTCTTAGCTTGAAGAATTTCCTATAAAACCATAGGATCTACTGAAAATTGCCATGTATGTATCATTAGGCCTATGTTTTAAAGTCGTATTACTTCACTTTGCCAAATGACCGAGTGTCCCTTTCATTTTGTTTATGAACCGCTCTTATACTTCATGATAAAATAAATTTCGGCATCGTCTTGTCTAATTGATTCGCAATTTTCAAAGTAAATAACTGAACAATTTAGACATGCAAGCAAATACCTTGTAACAATAATAAACAAAGAAGGGTCACCTTTCGAATGATTATATTATTCCATGTGTTGTATATGAAATTGTCTCTGTAATTATCGACGTCGTTATCTATGAGTTGTGCGGTGTCTTCGTTATTGAAATCTCCCGTGTTTGTCCAATCTGTTAACATGTTAGCACCATTTCCAGACACGCCTTTGAAAGCCAACATCCAGTCTGCAATATTACAATACAATACCGTAAATACTAACCAATTAGTACATACAACCGGTAAAGTCATAAGGTGAACTATTATTAAGATTTCAAATTGCTGTGATTTATGATATACAGGGTGTAACAAAAAAAAGTTATCCAATTTTGAGAAAATTAATACAAACAATTTGAAAGCAATTTCGGTTTCGATTTTTAATGTCATGCAAGGGGAATTTCCTCAGCTTCTTAATAAGCTTTGTTTCATGAAAATCGGTGGTCAGGAAGCAGAGGTATGATCAATTGTCTAAAGTAGTCGTGAAACCATCTGTGCCACTTTGGCTAACTCACTAGGAAGAACAGTATGAATGGAGTCAAACCATGAATATAGGAATAGAGCGCTCTTGTGAGACAATGGTTCATTTCATGTGTATCGTCTGTCGGCAGACTTTCCAAGGAGACTCCAATAAGCGCAGTGGCTAGAGCTGGGTGCGGCAGGAAATATGTTTGCATGATATTTTCATTGGAGACGTAGCAATCTTTCCTATTGATAGCAGAGTGATCACCAGTCTCATCAGCCATGCTCACAGGAATAACCCCTCCACTTGATTTCACTTCGTTGGTAATGGTACTTTGATTGGACATATATTCTTTGATTGGAACATGAATGCTTAACTCTACCTTGATCTGTTTAACAACACGGTGATACCTGAGTTGTTAACAAATGAAAGATACCAGTTGAACCAGATAGGCTCCATATCTTGTCTATGGTGGTTTCAGGATGGGTACCATGTTAGTAGGAATAATGAGCAATTTCATTTATGAACTCAACGAAATTGATCAACATAGTATTATTATTAATTGAAATGCATGAATTTATTTATTGAAATGAAATCAAACTAATTAACTAAAAAGAATGATGACCCCTCTCTTCATGTCTTCGAGTGTTATGATGCTATCTACCGACCAAATGACGCGTTTCTAATAACCTGTTATTGATGGGACCCTTTACGGAACGAAATTCGGAGTTCTCACTGATTGCCGTCATTGTATGGCGATCTCGCTGAAAAAACACTTTTTGTGTGCAAGACCTCTCACCTAATGCCCTCTAGCTTTGAGTCAAATCATCCCAGTCATTTCCAAAGTTGAGCGCCCTCCCGGTGTAAAGTGTGTATTGTTTTGTCAGTTTACTACAAATATATTCCATATGTTCCACTCTTTTCAATCTCAAACCTAATATGGTACAAAGGTTTGTCCCCCGTGTCTCATTGGTCTACTTACCTGAAACGTGTGCCTGAATTGCATACGCCCTAATGCGAAATTCATCTGGAACAACTGTATCATTCACTTTCAGATTCAGAGGATCATTATTCTTTAGCAAATGAATCATTTCAACGTTATCATCTCCGATGTTTCCTTCAACCACGTGCTTCACAGCCGGTCTATTCCACGCAAATCCGATGACGTCTCCCTTGTGTGCACAGATACGTTGATCATCAGGTACTTGATACGTAACAACTTGCTGTACAGCGCTCGCTGGAATATCGTTGATGCCAACTATGTCGTATTTGGTTTCATTTATACCTTGTACTTTCCTGAATACAATAGCTTTGAAAGGTACCGATTGACCCGACCAGTATTTCCACTGAGTAATGACACCATGGCATTTGAACTCTTTTGACGTGATAAATGTCTGTTCGTTGTTGGTCAAACCCGTTTCAGGAAGATCAAGAACTTCCCAACCAATATAAGCTTCTGGTTTGCTACACCTTTCTAAAAGTAAAATAAGAATTAGAGCTAAATTGTAATCATATATCACGGACCTTAGTCGATTTTGATTGACATTTTAATTATTGACCTATAACCGTAGGTCACAGAGAAAGGTTTGACCTATTCATATTTTACAGAGAAAAGCATGAAAGCTATTTTGAATAAATCAGGTAGTTTGATATATTGATTTCTATTTCCCCCTTACTGATCTTTGAATCGTCAGACCAAGGCTAAAACATAATTTGATTTTAAAGGAAATCTAAAGTTTTGACTCAGCCAATAGAGCCACCTTTAAATGTTGCTCTCTTATCTTCAATGACCTATAGTGACCCCCGTATGCAGGGTGAGTAAAACAAAAGTGTACTCAAAGAAAATAATTATTGAAAATATTTGTTATCAGAATATGAAGGCAGCCGATATATGCGACAATAGATGCATTTATTCACTATCATCTGCAAAACGAATAGCGGCATTCCATGCTACCGTTTACTAGATATGACTATTTTGGTAAAGTTATTGCATTTTGAAACCGAACACAATATTGAATATTTTACTAAATAATGCTTGATATTAATGAACACGTGGGGTCATGTATGGTACACAATAGCCAACTAATAAAGGCAAATCAAACAGTCTCAGATATTTTTCAAACATTAAATGCGAAATAATGACAACACGATGTCATTATTGCACGAATTTAGCAACAACAACAACAAATTTGGCTTTTGTGATAGTCGGACCCAATTCGGACTGGAGTGTTGACCGTTTTCAATAGTGGAATTCAATAGATCTTATAAGAGAAAATATCGCAAATCTTGTTCGGTTTATACAATGTTCACTTTTACGGAAATGAGCATAAAATATGTTTACTAATTTCAAACAACTAAGATTCTTAAGAAAGCTAATAAAATGGTCCGTCTGCCTCAATAACAAATCTGTACACATTTTGCACAGATTTTACGATATCAAAATCCCAAAGTTGAGTACACTTTTGTTTTGACTCACCCTGTACACTTTGGCACATTGTTCTTATCAATGCTTAGAAATGCTTCGAATTTCGAATACAATCAAAATAAATGCCGTATCCTGATTAATGACACGAGAAACACATAAACAATTATAACATTTGACCTCTTCAACGAATTTACCTTCCAAATTACAGTAGTAAAAAGAATATGTCGATAACACGGAGAGCCATCCCGGGCGCGTGATCTTTTTCATTTCTCTCAAAACAAGACAAACGCATTTATTGACCTTTAAATAAGTATCAAATGCTAAAATATTCATGAGCAAATCTGTGTATATATTTACCTTCCAACGGTTGTAAAGCTGCCTGTACCACGGCCTGAATAGAATACTCCCGCTCTTCTTGAGAGATACCAAAAGTGTGTACGTCATCGATTTGTAGGCCTGCATGTAAATTCCCACCAAACCAACGGATAGTTGATGTCCCTACGATATCATAAGATATAATACCTGATCCAAAGGACCATCCGATCCTGTCACCGGCCGTCACACGAATGCGTTCATTTGAGGGGACTTCATACGTAACCTGTGTGTTAACTGTACCCGCTGGTACATCATTAATACCAATGATTTTGTATTCGTTTGATGAACCAGTCACTTGTCTCCATACAATGGCTCGAAATGGATGTGACACTTCGCCTTGGTAACGCCATTCTGAAATCTCCCCGTCGCATGCTATAATTTTGTCTGGGGATACGGACACCATCGTCCACCCGGGGCTGTCCGTAAATGCCCGACTCTTTATTTCCCATCCGGATACACTAGCATCGTCTGAAAGATAAAAAGGGATTGTCTTATAGCCATACCGAATCTAAAGGCACTGTTAATATGTTCTCTATTTGGAAACAAAAACACCTTGGCATTACAAATGGTATTCTCTCAGTCAGAAAAAGATACCTAATCTGTTCTGTTAATGGAACTGTCATTCAATGGTTCTCTAAAAGATTCTTACATTTTTAATAACCTTTTTGAAACTTCTATGAGTAGATGAGGAGAATCTTGTTAAAGGTTCTGTGAGTTATCTTTCTTAAACTTTTCTAAAAAATTCCTGGAAATTTGAGATGAACCATTTCAAGAGCCACGAATGATTCCAAAGAGATCAACAGGTTTTCTTTGAGGCATTTAAAGAAACAAGTTTGCTTCTTCTAAGGGTTCAATAGAACAATACAGAGAATAAGAAATGTTTCTTTCATTTCTGGGATTGCATAATATTGCTTACTATACAGTACTATAATGCCTACCTTGATGTTTGCATCCTAGTAACTCCAAGCGCAAACTACATGTTCCTTGACATGTTACAATCATAATGGTTAAAGTTGATGTTTTGACGACAGGATCCAGTAAGTGTTGCACTGACGTGCTTGAATCCACGTTGCCGGTAAAAAGCTGAAAATAAGTGATCAGTAGCTAAGATATCTCCTGGTAACCTACGAAACTAGATTGAAGTTGTCTGTAAGTTTTAAGAAAGTTGCCTGTAACTGTTGCTCATGGAAGATGTAACGTGATATAACAAGGATTGGTTGTACGTTACACCGCAAATAAAAGTCCACACTCATGAGAGACATACACTGCAAAGAGGTTGCTTAAATATTTACTCAACATTTTACACAACGTTGTTGAAGTATGCAACCGCTCAACAGTTGCGTAAAATTTACCAAAACCGTTCGATAACATGTTTTCACCAACAGTTGAACAATTCCAGTTACTCAACAGTTGCACAATTTTAATACACAACAGTTGGGTATTATTAATTAACCATTTGTTGGGCATTTTAATACCAATTGTTGCTTAATTTGTGAATTGTTTTCATTATATATTGAGCGTTTTTGTATAGCAACTGTTGCTTAATTTATCAAATGTACACATATGTTGGGTTGCTTATTTGTGACAAATTTTTATTATATATTGAGCATTTTTGTATAGCAATGCGGGTCAGGCAAATAATGGGAATTATGGGCGATGCAGCAGAGCTACATACATCACTTCCTCTCGGTAGTGAACCGGTAACTTGTAATGGGAATTCTGGGTGATGCAGCAGAGCTACATACACCACTCCAGGGACTATATAATGTAACTATGAGACAAGTATCTCGAAAAAGTCAAGCCCGCCTACCTATACGTTAATTGACATGTGATGGTTCGTTTGGGGGCGAACTATCATGTTCGTAGCAAACCAGACGACTTGAGACGTGGTGGTTTTTATCGGCTCAAAACACGACTTGTGGCACAGAAATAGCACATCAATGGTAACAAAAAGCTGATTATGATTTAGAGTGGCACTGATATGCTTTGACGATTCCATCTTCTGAGGCTATCATAACCCCCGATTTGCAAGCTTATCGAGGGTAATAAACCTTCCACCTCCTACACCCTTTCTTAGAGTTATTTCACACCACCTGCTACCCTACCATAGCTCTCTCCCAAGCATTGCCCAAGGCGCTAGGCTTGGTATGGTTCCTTGTATAATATCCTGGGTTGAACTAGAAGCCCAAAATGTTACTTTCGAAAAAGGTTGTGTTCAAAATTCAAACTTTGAACTTCGATGTGTTATAAAAACTAGTGATATTTCCAATGTTGTCAAATCAAAAGGTCAAATTTTGAAAACAATTTACAAAATCATATCCCTAGAGCAGATTTTAGTTTAAAAATTAGCCCAATGGGGCTGAAATTCAACATGAGTGGGAAGTCATCAAGTCATGTGGCAAGATTGTTTTTAGTCTGCCCTGGTCATCACTAAGGCCCCCTTGATGCGGTCAATGGTGTTGGATCGACCAATTCTTGGGTGGAACTAATAGCCCAACATGCGACTTTTGAAAGTTTTTGAGTTAAGAAATTAAATGTTTGAACTTTTTTCGAGAGAAGTTACAACATAGAGAAGATTTTAGTTCTAAAAATAGCCCAATTGGGCTAAATGTCAACACATGTAGAAAGGCACATCATAGGAGTGTAGACTGCCTTTTGGGTCAGTTGGTAGTTGGTACATGGTGTTCACACCATTCACACCACGTTTACACGCAAATACTAGCTTCAAGGCCAGTTCAACCTGTCAAAAATATCTTAAACTCGGGCTCAAACTATACAGGTATTGTGAACGTATTGTTACAACATAAAAGAATGCCTCCAATTCAAGGGATTTTTCGACATAATTATTTGTTTCGATTTTCATCATAAAACATTCAGTGGCGCCGGTCGTAACCGGAAACACTGTAAACAACGTTAACACGGTGTCAAACCGTGTAATTTTAGTTGACGATCTAAGAGAACACTCAGGAAATAAACTGTCCTGGTACCAGAACGTCTTATTTCAAAATATGATATCAAAGTAATTAAGAAACGTATTGCTTCTTAACTTATAAGATATTTCAACATATGCAATTCTAGGGAAAAAACATATATAGAGGGCGTTCCATGAAAAATATCACATAATATGCCTTTAATATTTTATACGAGGGGCATTCAATAAATACCTGCAACCTTTGAAAATCTCTGAACCGTGACATGTGTCAATAAAATAAACTTATGATACTTAAACTGTAAGTCTTACCCCTTTCTCATGGAAAATTTCAAACATGTGGGTCATTTTTATCATGTAATTTCAGTACTATAAACATCACTAGCGGCGTACCCTCGCTACGCTCGGGCACTCGCTAGCTGAGTATTATCTAAATTAGATACCTTCATGATTTGTATCAAATGGGCGTAGATAATGAGTTCAAAATTGTAGATCCCTGAATTTTTTTTTCTCATTTGAAATAGACTTTGTTCACAGAAATTGAGTTTTGTGATATCTTTGAATCTCGGACCCAATTTCAATTCCCCATTTAGGAGGGAAGCAATGTTATAGTTACCCCATTTGTTGGAAGTGGCTCTTTTTACTTCAGGCTTTTCTTCCATCTTTTCTAACTTTCATTTCATTCAGCCAGCATGCTTATATAGGCTTTTAAAGCCTGGCCCGAGCATTTTGCTTGAGCCTTGTCCCTTCAGGACCCAAGCGTGTGTCCGTACGGACCGACGGTTTAAACAAACAAACAAACAAACAAACCCAAAATGTGCAGTACCAACCCCATACCCCATATAGTGTATACATGGTATAGAAGATAGTGTGCGGTTAGTCGTCAACATGATCAAAGCGTATATAGGCTATTGTGTAATAGCAAGAGGTCCTTGATACTCAGGTGCCCTTAATCCTAATATCGGTGCCACGGCGCCCTTAATAATCCAGGGATCTTAATAAGGCCTACCCAGAAACGCTAACTATTATTAGGTATCCCATAATAAGACATGAAATAACCACTCTGGTAGGCCCTACCCCATACATCCTTAAAATCCAGTTATGAGGTACCCTTAATATTCCATACTCCAGGTACCCAGTGTACCCTTATAATCCAGACAGGCCTACCCACCCCATGTGTTCATACACACGTGTAGGCCTAGATTTCACAACCCCCTTCGCGGACGCCCCCGCCCCGCCCCCCCCCCCCCCCCCCCCCCCCCTAAAAGTTGCCAAGTCTCTCATAGAACACTCTGGTAGGCCCTACCCCATACATCCTTAAAATCCAGTTATGAGGTACCCTTAATATTCCATACTCCAGGTACCCAGTGTACCCTTATAATCCAGACAGGCCTACCCACCCCATGTGTTCATACACACGTGTAGGCCTAGATTTCACAACCCCCTTCGCGGACAACCCCGCCCCCCCCCCCCCCCTAAAAGTTGCCAAGTCTCTCATAGAACACGCCGCCGCTGTATTAACATATTAAATAAATTTAGGTCCGCGACGCCACTGGTTTTTTTAGTGGTTTTATTAAGTTTTATAGTGGGTCTTTCATAGTTGGCGGGAGGCGGGTTCTCACCATGATCACTTTGTACCTACCCAGTTCAGTGTTAGCCATCCGTTTATTTTATTGTTCGGCCTATTGACATTAAATTATTTCTCCAGTAGGACTATTTCTGCATGCATATTTACTCTAACAGTTCCGTGTTTATTTATAGGCCTATCCCCCATGTATAATATGTTTTCTGGCCTATCTATGTTTTTATATAGCGCGCCCTGCCCATGGCCCGCATTGTGGATGGGTCCGCGATGGGACTGAGGCACTGTCGTATAAACGCATTTTCCCTGTCACTATTATTAACACATGTTATCCTGGATGCAGGCCTACGGTTTGCGCCTTATACGGTTTGCGCCGGCCTTGCTCCCAGTTCCTTCAAAGGGGTTCTTGTATACCCTGGCTATATGATTGACTTTTTGTTGTTGTCTCATCATGCCATTTTCTTGTACTATAGGGTTTGCACTATGGAGCAACGGATGCTTGCCGCCTTTACTCTACCACATAACAAACTACGCTTTGCGCCACTAACGCGTGTGCACCTACGCGTGTTCCGGTATCGCCCGATTACGCGTGCGCCGGCAATCGGCGCCTGACTACGCGTGCGCCGGCAATCGCCTGAATACGCGCGCGCCGACAATCGCCCGATTACGCGAGTTGTGCGCCGGCCATCACCATGGCGTGCTCAGCGTATACGCGGCGCGTAGCAATAACGTAGCAACGGGCTAAAAAAGCCCAAATTTCACGAAATCTAACCCAAAATAAGAAAATCAAACATAAACTGGACAATTGTGGGGCCCATACGCACTCGCACAGAAAATTTGAAGTCAATCGAAGGTGCGGAAAGGGGAGAACATCTCTGGACAAAAATGGGCAACTCCGTATTATATATAAGATGGTCTCTGGGCACTGAAAATTGACAAGAATCAGCATTATAAATCAAGCGCCAATATTAACACGGTTTACGCACGTATGTTATTGCATACCATAAACTTGTCTTTAAAATTTCCCGCCATTGTAACATTTAATTCCCTAACCAGTGCCCATGAGCACGGTATTCACAGTGCTTCGAAAATTTCTGTTAGAAAAGAGTAAGACTTACAGTTTAAGTATCATAAGTTTTTTTTACTGACAAGTGTCACGGTTGAGAGATTTTCAATGGTTGCAGGTATTTATTGAATGCCCCTCGTACATCGGAGGATTTCATGAGAAAGGCAATGATCTACTTTGGCGGGAAGAACAATCATCTTCAGAAATGCCAGTTGGTTTTACTAGTGAATCATATTATTTGACGGAGTAAAACAAGTCCCCTCGTCTCAGTTGAGCGTCTGGTCCCCTCTCTTTCTGATTTCCATCGCCTCGCGTATCTCTCTGGATTTTCTGTTATTCTCGGCCTAATGGTGGGCATTATCCCAGTTTATTACATGTATAGGGTTTGCCCTAGCAGCAAGGTCCAAAAGTTGCTGATTTTGCCTGTTGCTGCTCTGAAACCTTTCTATCTGATCTAGTGTATTGTTGGCGTTTACTTTCTTTCCCTCAGCTTGATGTTCTGCTACGCAGACGTCGACAAATCGAGAGGCATCACCTACATACAGTCTTTGAGAGTATTTCTTTTATCCTTAGGGTGTACTGGAAGATGTCTCAAAGTGAAAGGCTTCATAGCAATAATGATGTACTTTTTATAAATCCTCTGGATCCTCTCAGTGATGCATTTGTATATATGGGACAACCACCATGCCTATCGTGTTGACTCCCTCGTTCTTCTTCCTCTCCTTGTCCTTGTTATTATTTCCTTCCATTTGGCGTGTGACTTTATTTATGGACTATCCACGTGTACCGAGGGATTGGCGGATCCTGCTGTTTGTCCGCGTCTTCGGTGACAATATTCTTCTTCTCAAAATTCAACATAACGCCGCACTTACCTTTTCATCACCAGACTCATCCGTATGCATAGTATCACGATAGCTGTTCTGTACGTCCTCATAGCTGATCTTATATATGGTGACCCAACCTGAATTATTCGGGTCACCTTGGGTCACCACACCCGTGACCTCGATGAGGGAAAGTAGTCTCACTTTTAACCATGGCGATGCATCACCGACGGCGGCTGACCATCCTTGTGGATTTGACAATCTTGAACTTGAGGCAGACCCGGTGTTAGATGAGGCTACGAGTTGGCTGTCGTGAATGTCACCCATTTCCATACCAAGAGGCCACGTGCATGCTGTTAAAGAAAGTAAAATATTAACTTATTATCTCCCACAGGGGGCATTTTCAAATTGGACAACCTGCGTGACTACACACTGTGTGGAAGATTAAGTCCATTTTGATCAGGTCGCTTGCCATGTAGACCTAAGCTGAATCATTAAAGCCCCTTTCGTATTATATCGCAATGCACGATTCTTTTAACTGTCCTTCTCTTACTTTGACCATGTTGACATAGAATGTCCCATTGGCCTACCAATTCACTATCATATTATACTCATACGAACCTTGAGGAATATGACATCGTTTGCCAGTGTATCCGATAGGGCAGTGGCAGACGAAGTTATTGCAGCATCCAACGCCACAAATTGGCTCACATGTCGCGCCATTTTCACAAGTCACATATTTGCACTACCATATAAGAAAATAGAAACGCATATTGTGTCAATACAATTCTTCAAAAGTGAGAGTTCATAAAGTAACCAAACGAAAAAGAAGAAAGAAAAAAAAACTAAATAGTGTTTTTTATGGAGTAAAGGCCGTACTGCTAAACTATTACGTATGATATACAATATTACGAAAACCACTCCCAGCTGAAACCCATAGGTATACCGAGGGACGAGCACAATGAAAATACAGTATCACTACTAGAACTCATACAAACTGAAATGGGGTTTACACACATAACAAGCGCCGCTGAATGTCCTAACTCGAGAAAAGCATGGATATTGACGGACGCGGGAATCGATCATACGTTCTCACTTTTACTTTGTAACTTCCGGTTATATGCACTATATAAAATAGGGCTACACATTCTTACCTGACCTGTAAACCTGTCGTCGTTCTCATAATGCGCCCAGTTTGAGGACGCTCTAATATCGTTTGGAAAATCCCTCTTTGCTGCACTATTGAGCTGGCAACCTTGGTTGCTGTTCTTCCAATTAAAAGACACACAGCCTTCACTTGACCAGCACTGTGCGGCACAGTCCATTACTCCGCGAGCTCTGAATTCTCTCATTAAGTGATTACCAAGCCTTTCTGATTTGTGCACATGGTACGCCCTCTGTCGACATGTTTGTGATGACAACAATGTACCTTTCAAATCCAAAGAAATGAAGATTAATTACAAATAAATATCATTCTCAGTCCATTAATCTCAGAGGCATCCATTAGACTATATAAATGTGGAGAGGATCAAATATTTTAAATAGATTTTTTGCCCTTAGTAGTAAAATATATATAACAAAAAAGATGGACACTCAAAACTCTATCCCCAATCTTGACAAATCGTCTGAAATTATTGACACATTTTGTGGAAAAATGGAAAGCAGCATTTTGATAAAGCAGACTTGATTAAACCCCTCATCAACTCAATCGATTAAGTGAACGAAGTGAAAACGTTATTTGTTGAATTATTGATCAATATTAAAAAAAATCGCTAAAGAAAAGAAGGTCAAGGTGTTTAATAATTATAATATAGCTATAAACCATTGCACTGTTAATTAATCAATATTTCTTCAATTTATTAATATTATCGGCGCACTTTGATCGAGGGACTTTGATACGCATGTGTATTAGTATTACACGGAGCACGTAATATGAAATGTTTAGCTTGTGTCTGCATTTGCATAAAATAAAAATATAAAAATAGAATAAAAATCTTTAAATGTGTTTGTTTTGCAGTAGGAGGTAAATACACTAGCAACAAATAGTCCTAAACCACCTTGCATGCTACACATTGACAGAACTCCTGGGAACCAATTGAACTACTGTGTTAGATTCTTTTGTATGGTAGGTTTACACATGTTAACAGTTCTTATAAGTTTGTTTATTTTTGAGACGTTATTAGTATTTAGGGAAAACATTTATAACAATATTCAGAGAATTAACATTTTCTCTTTGATTAATTATATATAGTTCATTTAAAGTAAGATTAGCTTTGAAAATAATACTAAGTAATGATAAAATTAATATATAACTGTGTAGAATGCCCAGTCCCTGTGCTTGCAATGAACAAGTATAGGAAATTTGGATGGTTTGCGGTTTTCTAAAGTCATGGTGTTAAAATAAAAACCTTTACAATTCCCCAAAATATTCCTTTTTTAAAGATGAATAACGAGATGAATTAAAGATATAGGGACAATTTTGGGATTCGTTTCACTTGATTGAATCCATTGACAAAGAATTGCGAAGGTTATTGTGCAAGGAAGTCAAAATTTACACACTGCCTGCAATTAGATTGCATTGACTATAATGAGCTATACATTATTCGTGAGCTATTTTCAATGGGAAATTTGAATAGGGATTCAACATAAGCAGATGTTGCAGGAAACAGAATTTTGTTAATGAAAAGAGATTTAACAACACATTTAACTCATAATGAAATATTTACACTATAAATATAATATTTGGGATAATTTGGACACCATAACCAAGTGTCCTAAGACCTTTGGTTGATAGTGTATCAATATATAAAACCAAAATAATGGTTCAAAATCATGACATGCATAATGAATGACTGGACTCTCGTCGCAGGTGACTCCCCATGAACACTACTTGCTAACAGTGTTTTGTTAATTACAAGATATAATCATTTGAATACCAATCTTTATAAGGTGTATAATTATTCAAATAAATCAATTTCTCTGATTGGTTAAACAAATGATGTATCAATCTGTATGACCAGCCGGTAGATATCATGGGTTTCCATACAAATGTAATACTGGTAGGAAAGGAAATGTTGTATTCTATCACCGAAAACGGTAACTAGAAAAGTGCTGACGCATTTCATGTATGACCAATTTACGTTTTCATATCATACGGTCGCAGTGCAAAACTCGTACGTATGTCTCAGTGACTTGTACGTAAGACTTATACGATTGTCGCCAAAGTAATACTTTTCATCGCCTTACATAAGAACCATTAACAATTGAACTGAGACGACTCTTTATCATAACGAAAATATTAGCATTGGTTTCAGTTCAATGTGTAAGGGTGGTTGTACGAATGGTGGCACAAAATATTACGTTTGCGCCAAACGTATAAGTCTTACGTACAAGTCACTACGCATGAGCCATCGCTCAGGTATTGCAGTGTGGCCTAAGTAAGCTGAAATGGCTTAATAAAAGTGTAGAAAAAAATTGAGTAGAGTGCAGTTAATACAATCTTTGACTTCTGTCAAAATATGAAATGTCTGCCTCAAATGGCTTATACCCAATTTATCAACCATTAATGTAAGGCTGTACGCAAAGTGAGGACCTCCCTTATAATAATGTGGGGTGACGTTTGTATACGAAAATATGTAAAGCATTATAGTGGCCTTGAGAAAAGATAATTTGTATTGATTTGTCGTTTGTAGAAATCATATACCACAGCTCAACCGACGTCCTTCCATGTCTTAATACATCTCATCTGCTTCAGCGATACCAGCCATGCATGTACACCCTTTGGACTACTGTTATTATTCATTTTATTGCCCATTTCTTTCTTTTTTAAGGAATTTCTATTAGTATTATCATTGGGTTTGAATGTGCAGGACTGACATTTTCAGTGGCGCTTTTGAGAATAACATTGCTCGTTCTTTCTGACTCACCCTGTATTTGAAAAAGAGTGCTATTTTAAAAATGATTGAATATAATTTGAATCAAACCAAGCTCGTTTATAATGAACCGAAATAATGATTAATCCCCTGATTCGAATTACATTTGATTCAAAACGACATTTCTGGATAGATATAACTTGACATTTGTGATAAATGAATGAAATGTTTTCAAATAATAAACCGTATATCTAATTTTACAATTGATGCAAGTACATATTATGCTGTGCTCTGGTGATGGTTATAAACTTAAAGGAAAACCAATGCACATAATTATGCTCCAATTCTATGTATTATTCTTTTTTCCAGCGTTTAATAGATAAATGAATGTTTTATATCTTGACACATATTTATAAATTGAGCATCAATTATTTAACGATCCCTGTATTTACCGCTTGCTAAAATAAAAAGTAGGGAGAGCGGGGAGTGTACGCCCTATGGGCAAGTTCGACCACCACGTGATTCTCATCTTTGCGGCCACTGGTGCAGTAGTATGTTGCAAGCTTCCCACATTAACGTTACAGATCACCGTAACATGTTTGTCAACTTATCATCCCAAAACCAGTTTTGCCTCGCAAAAGGGTATTTTCTTCCATTTTTCATATTGATTTTTTCCAAAGATATTCGCAAAAAAGGTTTTAATATAATTTATCATTAGGTAGGTATGAGATTGATTATGGATTTGATGCAGTTAACAACCCATCCATGTATGTGATACATCCATGGTACGGGTCAATGCACTTATTGCGCTATATGGGGCACATACGCCCTATGATGATGGGGCAGATTTGCCAATAGGGATTTATATAGTTATGATTTTTTCATAATTTCAAAATTGTAATTTTCCTATTGCAGGATAATTTTAATTATAAAAATAGTTAACAGGAATAGAGTAACACTAATATTAGAGGAGAATATTTCAAAATGTTGTATTTCTTATTACTTTTAAATTCTAAACGAGTACATGTACAGTATGTTCCGCAAAAGTGCCCCACCCTATATTTTGGACCCCTAAATGTTGTTTTAGAATCAAATAACGACGAATAACGAATGTATTGGATATTATGTATGCATTTGACAGCTTGTCTGGCGAATGCAAAATTTGCCATTTGGGACACCCTGTATTTTCGGTTGGTCACACTTTTTGGGGATGAATTGAGAGCATTGTAATTTAAATCACCCCCTTTATCGACCAACTCGCCATATGCGGTTGACTGCCCATGCGTGGCTGTGTACCGAGGTGAATAGTCGTCTGGTTGTGACGCCAGCCAATCAAAGGCTCTCTATTCTTTCGCGGTTTATTTCGGTTGCGCTTTGCTTGTCACATTTTCGGTTGAGACCATCAGGGCTAGTTGGTAAATGTCGTGCTCTGCGCTAAATACGTAATTCATTGCTGGGTGATTATCACGCATTGGAAAAAATGTCAAGAGTTTAACATCGACTGTGACTGTTGGGTTGAACCAGAATTCTTCAATTTATTCCTTGGTATTATATGCCATGACTTGGATTTGGCGAGGTAAGATTGATTTTAAAATTGTACATCTTTAAATATCATTGTTTTTAGGGTTTAGTGTGTCCACTATTGGCATGATGCGTTCGGTCGTTTAAATATGTGATATGGTTTATTTACGTGCGTCCGGTGGTTACCTTCATCATCTGTTCATCGGAATTGTTAAATTTGTCATGGTGTGTGCGTAAAATGTGTAAAGTTTAATCTTCTGGGCACAACTTTTGCCTAGTAATCGCCTTTAAAAGTTAGTTTTAATATTGTGGGGTTTTTTTTGCATTAATATAAATTTGCAGAATTGTTTGTTGATTATGTTCTCTCTTTTTTTGTCTTATCGTGAAATACCTCCTGCCGAGTACAACGGCATCATGTAGCGTGAATTTGCCAGAGACATCAAATGCTTCCGCCATTTTGTTGAGGCTACCTGTACTTCCTACCATACGTTGCAAGGGGCCTAAATCGGCGATGCTATCTTCTACAGGGAATCCAGGCGCCACTGCTTTTGCGCTAATAATTGTCAACATTTATTCGGTGAGCAAGTTATATTTTTCCACACATCAGTATCATGTCCTGAAGGGCCCCGCTCACTTTCCTACACCATAATGTGTACCATATTGCATCCTTAGATCTATTGGTCCAATATTTTGGCGAATTGGTGTGAATATTGCATTGTTTGTTTTTTGGTGATATGAAATTATTGTTCGTATGATAAATGAGGCACTGCTCATTTGTATCCAGGGATTTCCTTGATGCGAGTCATGCGCCCGGTCGCAATATTATTTTCCGTATACTACTTGTGAATATAGGGTGTAACTCATTCTTTATCGCGTGTACATGGCTCATCCCTTGGGTCAATATCTAGTTTTCGTCCTAAGTGTGCAAGATTGATTTCCGTTCAATGCGTTGTATTTTATTTCCCCCGTGCATTCATACGTTTTTAATCGCCTAATCTTTGGTTTAATGGTGTATTTTTTCTTTTGATATATTACACATTTTCTATAAGTGTGGTGTTGTCACATATTTAATCAATGCTGGTTGGAAGGTACACATCTGGTTATTGATTCGGGAACCTTCGTCCTTTCAATTGGCTCATTCATATTGTAATCCTTATTCATTCAGGGTTTTTGAGTGGAGAGGTAATCTTCTCTGATTGATATTCTCTCTATATTGAATAGGCCTAATTCGTCTCGTATCCTCGCACCTGTTGAATTGGGGGATTACCGTTCTATTTCTTAAACCGTGGACTTATCAGATAAGTCCATGATTATAAACCATGCATCATGGGGTAGGAAAATAATTATTTAATGTAATTTGACCATTTAATTTGCGCACAGATCTATAACGTCAATTTAAATAAATTCTCGTATGTCTTAACTTGTGCTGTTGGGGCCGTTCATTATAATAATAATTAAAAATAATCGGGTATGATCAGTGGCAGTTTGTATTAAATTGTATGATATGTTTGAGCGTCTTTCCAATAATATTAGAGCAGTGTACAGTAATGAGTACACACTTTTAACACTGGCAATAGTTAGATGATGGATTTTTAAAACAAATATTGTTATGATTCTGCTAGTGATTTTGATTAGGCCTACTTTTTGATTGTGACGATTCTTTTATTCAGTGTTTGGTTATGTTTGATTATGATTGCAGTTTTGACGTAATTATGGTTAACTTATGGTTGTGATTAGGTGAGGACTTAAATGTTTTTAGGCAACATCGTTTACTGATATAGCGCTATATTTGTAGTGGTGTGTTTGTGCATTTCACTATCTTCGGTATAGGCCTAGTTTTTGGTTGTGATTTTTTCCCCTTGAAGGGTGGTTTTTCCACTTGACTCATTGTTACGTGATATTTCTGTCGTTGTGTGTGCAGTAATGTTGTGGCTGTGTATATTGTTGTGCAGTGCACAGCAATTCTTATTGCTTGTCCTAGTATATTCTCCCTTGTTTTTTCCCCCGCACCAGTTGGTTAGTTTAGTTTTAGTTTTTATTTCCAAGTACTTGAGGCCATCGGTCCAAATACACATTTATACTATTGCCACGTTTGGTATGATTTATACCATTATCAAATTCTTAGTAATGTCAGTACGTCCAGGTAAATAAATAACAATAACATTGATTTTATAACGATTATAACAACGATTATCTCCCATTCAGGTTTCTGTATCTCTGGGTGAATGCGTTGTAAACATATAAAGCATGTGATTTGTGGGCGTACACGATTAAGACTCGTTGATATTTATAAATACGACCCGATTCAATGGTGGATATGGTGGTGATTTTTTACAATCATTATTCAATCAGTCAGACAATGATTTTATTTTTACTGCACCGTTTTAATACCAGGGATCTGAGTGATAGTGATGTGGTTATGTTTGTGATCGTCTATGTTGAAAATTATGGGTTTGGATTGGTTTTGTTGTTTTCGATTACGATTGAGTATTGATAGAGTGGTTATGATTGCGATTTATTGTGGTTTTGGTTGCGATTATGATAAGTAATAATGCGAATTGTGTCCTGTGTGTGGGGGGGGGGGTGTATTGTTACGTGAATATGATTATTTTTGTTTGCAGTCGGGGTTTTGATAACGGGTGTGATCGTGTGTGTGATTGTGTGGGTTTGTTTAGGATTATGATGGTGATTATGATTTTTTTTTTATTTGATTTTTTTTTTATGATTGTGTTGGTACGATAATGATTGTGATTGATCGTGTTTATGCGGTATTTCGAGATTATGATTCTGATTCTATTCTTTTTACATTTTTACATTTTTTAGTATCATTACTCGAAAGGCTGCTTTCATGATTCGTAAGGGGCATCATAATAAATGACCATGGGTATTGTTCATCTTCAATTCTGAAGTAAATTATATCCAAATGAAATTTTCAACACTACTGTGTATCAGGGGTAGCACTGGCTCAAAAATGTGAGGAGTCCCATTTGCATTTTTCAGGACCCTTTAAGGACTGCAAAACCTAAGTTTAAGTGGTCCCCCAGAAATATAAGGGGTCCTGAAGTTTGAGCCTTTGAAAATGGTCAAAAAAATTTTTAGAGACAAACAGTCGCTAACACAGATACGCACACTAGCGTAAGATCATGTAACTCATATACCTATGTCGTGTCCATGTTAATCAGTAGAAGATACTTAGAATGTTTGGAAATCGCTTGAAACTTTTGCGGAAGCAATTCGGAAGCGATTTAGTGTGTTTAACAACTTTTAAAAATAGAGGATTTGCATTGTATTTATCTTTTACGGACATTAATAAATTTAAAATGTAGGCACAGGATGGAGATTGACAATTTTCAGAATGTCCACGTCCATATATCGTCAGATTTAAGGGGTCCCTTTATTTTCGATTGGGACCCGTTAGTGAAGTTCAATATGTAAACATACGCGTCCATTATCGTCCAACAAGAAAATAAGGGGTCCTAGGACGCGAGGACGCGCAAGAACGCGAGCCCTGCTGTGTATCCCTTTAAGCCTCAGTAGGCGGATAGTATGAATAGTTATCTCATTGTGGTTGTTTTGAACCATGTAAAATGTTATGAATGTTAAGATATATTATCATTCGCTTGATACAGCATGACGCTTACATTTACATACGAGACACAATTGTCAATTTCATAAGGTATGATGAATAAATGATCAAATCATTATGGTCAAAGCAATGTCGGCCTATTCTGTAGGTATAACTATAAGCACTATTGGTGTTTTTAGTATTATTGATGCATCATTTAGTTATCTAACACGTAAATCGGTATTTTTGTCGAACTATTTACTTGGGCTTGCCCAATTTTGTTTTTGTTTGAAATAATCCTTACAGTAACGTTCTGGATCGTTGGTGATGGCTGTTGTAGCTATATACGCTGGTGACCCACAGCCCGTGTGAGTGCCGAGGTAACCCGTTAGCAGTGAGGCGTTGTGTCGGAAGTACTAAAGTGGCATGGACCAGGAGGCCGATGACGCTCAATCTGTTTGTGACATTGATTCATATGATTTTCTTGTAAACAGCAATAATGCTTTGTGAATGAGGTCGTTCCAAATTGCTATTGTGCAAATTGCCATTGGTGGGTCGTTTCTGAGCACTCCGGTATAGAACATTGAATGCCTTGGTAATTTGAACATCCAGCTAATCAGGCAAATCGTTGCAAGTTGCCTTTGGTTGGTTTATTCTGAATATTTCAATAAAGACTGATCAGTAAATGCCGTATCAATGAAATCGTGGTGCTATCAGGCAAATTGTTCAAATGTTGATTGAGTTTATGCCACATATTGATTTCTAATTATTACTTCATCGTATGTCGTTAGTCATGAGTCACTTATCCTAATAAGTGGTACATTTCATTCATGTTGGTCTATTGAGAATTCAACACCGAATTGGCACGGGATAGTGTAGCAGCGTTTTTTAAAAACGAAGCCAAATACTATGTTTCTCGTTTTCTCACTGAGTTTTTCGAGTTTTACGCAGCCGGCTACTATCAGTTGAATTCTTAATGGTTGTCCCACATCGTGTATCCAGTTTGGGCGTCCGTTAATCTGTATGTTTGGTTTGTTTTTGAAAAAGGCGGGGGGGGGGGGCTGTCAAGTGCCCTCCTGCAGTCGGTCCCTTGTGTGGCGTGAAGTGGGGGTCGGGCGGAGTCGGGGCGGGGGCATTTTCCGCGTCACCACTGATTGCGGTGACTGAGTCTTCCGTTGCTGGTCTCATGGGAAGTGTTTTCGCCCCGGCTCCCTCCGGCAACTATTTCTGTCATGTCCACCTTGTGTTCGTCGTGTACACCGTTGTGTTCCTTGTATATGTCATGTCTACCTCGTCTTCGTATATCCTGTTGTCCATAGTAGTAAATGTTATAAATGAATGTGTAAATGTCATATTAAAGTCGTGGTGATATTTGATGAGTATGTCGTCGTCGTAACCCATATAAATTGGGTTTGTTCTACAATAAAACTGTTCCAATGGTCTCAGCCAGTCCTACAAATTCCTATCTCGTGTTTGTCTTATTGTGTTTTACGGGGTGGCATCTAAGGGCAAGGTACTTAGTGTAGCCTAATTTTGAGCCTAGTGCGAACTTGCCCTGGCCTATGGGCGAACCTACCCCGGCATCGGGCAAGTTCACCCTTTTGAGACACTTATATTTATCATTTACTCTTGCCTTTGCAGTGAGGCTAGAATACTGAGATCATGGTCGTATGTAGCAAAGATATCAATCTTTTACATAATATCAATAGGTCTATTCAATCTTGAAAATTGGCGTCTCTAGACCTATTTAAATGAAAATGGGGCGAACACTCCCCGCTTTTCCCTATCCCCTTTGTTAAATGGTGTACACCGCACTTTATGTAACAGTATTATGTAGCACTTTGTCGACGAGAAGTAATGTTACGACGCCATATTTATTTAATGCAAAAATATCATTAATAAAATTGTTACTTACCTTCGGATACCAATAAGATAAGAATTACATAGAGAGATACACCGATGACCATGTTCATCTTTGATGCTTATTAATCAAGTTCAGAGAAAGACGATGCCTGTTGCTATGTTGGTTACATTCACGAATGGGACTTTCCCCGATCAAACGATGCTGTTGAATAATTAAGTAGCATCAGTCCTTAATAATGTAAAGCAAACTGGTGAATATTGGGACATGAATTTCTAATGACACATGTTGATTGTTAGAACGCTAGAAATATTCTCTGACCTGCTTCTCGTCTCTATGCTATAATTGATGTTCATGATCAAATATAATTATTTTTAATCCATTCCAACGTCAGAGCTGGTAATTAAGTTCTTTCTCAATGCCAATTGATTTCCATTCTACTGAGTGTTTATAGCTCAAAAATCGATGAGATAATGACTATTATATTAAATGGAAGGTTATTAACATTTGCGTTACCTTTATTAGTTATGATGAAGTCACCGGCGGCGTCTTGATATCGATATCGGGGGTGCAGGATCCACAATGCACTATTTCCAATAGCTACCACAAATGTTAGTACAACAGCTGCCAGGTGTGACATCGAGGATAGTCTTGATATCAACGAAATGATACTGAGAGCAGCTATTGCAATTAAACGGATACAGGAGTTTGTTTTTAAACCGGCGCCTTGTGACCATGGTGTCGGGTTAATGTCAAAAGGCATAACCTGCAATTTGCTGCCACGTATTTTACTTCTGGTAATGCGGTTTAGGTACCAATTTAATTTAGCAAAGGGCAGCCCTGTTACACAAGGTCTTCTGGTACTAAAATATTCATAGTTTACTTCTTTTTTATATTCACATTTTACTTCTGGTGGTACGGTTCCCGTAAAAACTCAATCTGGCAAATGGCAGCCATTTTACACAGGGTCCTGCACCATTTTCAAATTCATCCAAGTATCCAAATTTGAATAAAACAATACTGACTCATTTGATCCATGCGTAAGTCACACGAGGTGGTGGTGATTGGCAGATGTAAAATGATGGTTGCTAAGACAATTATTCTTTTGTTCCCATTCAAATGATATCAATGAAGTAGCGTGCTCGTTAATTGCAAGGTGTGCCGTTCCATTTTATAGTAGGTGGATCATGATTGGTCAATTGCAAGGTGTGTCGTTCCATTTTATAGTAGGTGGATCATAATTGGAAAAAAATCAAGATTGGAAAAGCCCCACGAGTGATTATAATGCACCACTCCACTTCTATCAAATTGTAAATCTTAATATTATACTATTTGTATAATTAGACTGCCTTTTAACAAACCTGTATCATACATTTTACAGAATAGATCAAATATGTAACGCTCTATAATATATAAACACGGGCTGACACGGCATATTTTTTTCTCGGCTATTTTCCCCCAACGAACGGCCAGTTCCTTCAAATGCGCCAACATGATGACAATCTGATGTCCAATACCAGTCATTATCATCGGATTTCAAAAAAGTGTTTAGAAAAGTATTTCAAGAGCGATTTGGCTGACTAAATGCGTAAAGATCATTATTTCAATACTAACTCAGACGCAACTGAAACCCCAACCTCTTTTATCTAAATAGTCCGTTTTTAACCTCAACCTTTAACCCCATTTGTGTACTTTTAACCATTTACAAATCGTACACAGAATGCATTGCCCGTCTAAATGTTATGTTATGAGAAGCGAAACTTGAATAGATCGAATTAATTACCAAAAATAAGGTCAAACCGATACTATTAATGGCAGCTTAAATTGTAATAACTTAGCGTTGAGTTGTATATGCCATTATTGTATTGATATTCTGAATAATGCAAACAGTCTTAGATGAGTAATCGATATTGCAACGATTCTCTAAGCAATTACCAATATTGTAATACTTTTACGTAGACTGTCAATTTGGACAACGGCTCAACAACGGCTCGAGAAAACGTTGTCACTATTCTGGATATAAGCTATACGATACGATTCAAGGCAGAGAGAAGCATAGAACCTTATGTGTCAAAGGTCAGATTAATAATTAAAATAACTGCCTCCCCCTCAATCGATATTAGGATCGGATGATTATTAAGGAAATGACACTGCAAAATGTAAGGTGAAGTCCGATTCTCATTTTCACATTCTTATTTTCTACACGCGGACCCATCTACGGGTACCTTATCGATTACTGGTACAGTGCAACAGAGCATAAATTTTCAAAAGTGCATGTTATTGAAATTAGGCTCTAATTCAAAAAGTAAGATGTGTAAGACAAAGAGACATTATCATATTATACGAGGGTCATTCAATAAGTTCTACCTCCTCACTCATAACATCGCTAATATAAATGTCAGCCTCATGACATTTGTCATGAATATAGCTCTGAATCATAGCTACACATTTATAGTAAATGCTAATTGATACCTATTTTACTTTTGTCATGATGCAATCAAAGCCAGAGAGAGATTGTGGACATCGGACACGGAAAATTACCCCAAAGATAAATACATGTTTTTTCGTTTTCTCTCCGTATTGTATGATTAGGTATAACCGCCCGATTTAAATACTGAAAATAGAGAACAATGAATGATTTCTGAATATAATGCTATACTATCATGTATACAGTCATCACAATAAGTAACTGACCAGGTAATAAACATGCTGATAACTCTAAAAGTATAACTCCTACATAAAAATATTAAATTATAAACATGTTGAAAAAATTCTCTTCTTGAATTTGAGATATTACACGCTAGGAATGGCTGATTATTAAGGAAGTTACATTTCCAAATGTACTGTCAAGTCTGATTTTCATTTTCACATTTTCATTTTCAACACGGGGACTCAGACCGGCAAATTATTGATTACTAGTAGTGGTAGTGCCAATTCACCCGTCGATGGCCTGGTTGTTGGATAGTCGGCCGGTGGCATTGTTACGGTTGATCAATACGGCACACACGCTTTACCTGTCATACTCTCCCCGTGTTGAAAAGAAAATGTTAAAATGAAAATCAGACTTGCCCTAACGTTTGGGATCGTAACTTCCTCATTAGTCAACCACTCTTAGCGTGTAATATCTCAAATTCAAGAAGAGAAATTTCTCAACAACTTTATAATTAAATATGTTTATGTAGGAGTTATACTTTTAGAGTTATCAGCATGTTTATTACCTGGTCAGTTACTTTTGTGATGACTGTACATCAGATTGTAGGCAATACTAGCCTTTGTAGCTTGCAAAAAGTATAATATCAATCCGAATGTATTGACACGCCTTTAGCATACTGGAATAGTGATATTCTGTCAAATGTTCGTTGTTACAAGTCAAGCCACAGTGATGCCTCGAATGTTAAATCTTAACATGATAGTAACTTTATCAGTTTTTCTTATATGTAACGTTTAGAATACTTAATCCGGTAGTCAGTGATAGAAAAATATATCTTCGAGAGACTTGAAATATATCCATTTAGTCCTGTATAATAAAGATCTCTTAGTTCCTATGAAAAGCAAATAAGACTTGTGCAGCGGTTCTCTAGGGTAGGGTTCAAATTGATGGCTGTCCTGGTCTGGTTCTGGCTAATTAGAGTGCATTTTCCGCCAAGAAATCAGTCACTTGTATTGTTTAAAGTCTGTTCAAGAGATATTTGTAAGTTAGAACGATTGTAATTAACCGATAGGTACATTTTGTCTCTTAGAATTTCCCAAATGAATAGCACTTAGGAGACATTTGGCTGTTTTTTACCCGTTTCCGTCGCACTAAATGGAAGTTTGGTTTCTACTGCATATTCAGAAAAGTACAATAAGTATTCAGACCAATCTACTATAATGATTTTGTAGCTGAGATTCAAAGCTTCAATTGTGGAATATTTGATACGACTGGCTTGTATAATAGCACAGTTAGGAGGTAGGAGGTAGAACTTACTGAATGACCCTCGTAGAATACAGCTTGGTGATTCAATGTCATAGAGAGAAAAAATCGTTTGACCTTATTTGCATATAATTAGCATATTATAAAGAAATACATTAACAATTTGCTTTTTGAAATTTCCAGCAACAACTTTACATGCCATTAACACCAAATTCACAGGATATGAAGTTCCCATCATTGTCAACAATTCTATCTGAGAAAAAGTATTTTTACTTTTTAAAAAAAAGCCCAAATCTCTCTTAATTATGCTTGATTAATGACCAAACTCGTGGAAATTATTAAGTATTACTATGTATCCAAACCAGACTTGCAAGGCATCAAATTAAAGGTAAAGATGTACTCAAGACAATGGTCTGAGAAGATAATTCAATTTCCTTTTAGTATTTAGAATATTTTCCTCCAAACATTTGGTATACTTTTAAAAACCACAAATGGTGTTTTTGTATTTTTCTCATGAATTAAACATGCAATACACACTATAAACACAGAGAAAGATGTTTATGGTTAGCCACACAAATCTGTCTAGCCATTCGTTAACATGTTTGCTGTGTAATATGTGCGTAATTGATAAATTAATTAGGGGTTAAATGGAATAATTTTGAACCACTTTTTTGTATGCCCAATTAAGTTATGTAAGGTTTCCAATTAATCCTTAAATTATGCTTAATAAAATGGTCATGCCACATTTCTCAATTTCGTGTGTCTTTTTCTGTAATATTAATCAAAACTTTAGATACATTCATTTTGTCACTTTTCTTACAATAACAATGTATTTCATACAACTGTAAAACTGTGTACAGACTTGACAAAAGTCTATTAATATTTGTCCAGCCATGCACGCAAACAATAGAAGCAATCTTCAAGGACATGCTCACGCTTAGGGACCAATGCTTTAAAATCCGCGCTACAAGAAATGCCATTCAGCAGTGTGCAGTGTGCTTTCAAGGGTTTTCAGCATAATGGTGTATGTTACTTTAGGTGACCGTGTGCTGACATGCAAGCCTGTATACAGGTACCACCATAAGGCCTGTAGTAAGTCTAAATAGTCAAGGCCATAAAAGCCAGTAGTTATAGCTGGTTGGATTAGCGTGTATGGATAATCAAGTATTGACCAATCCGAAATGAGGTTTAATAAGAAATGTAACAATGCTGATAATCATACAAAGACAACACAGAAAACTTTATGTGACTTTACCTTACACTTTGGATTGTCACTTCTTCAATATTCAACCGATCCTAGCGTGCAATATCTCATATTAAAGAAGACACATTTCTCGGCAACTTTATGATTTAATATTTTTAGGTAGGATATCTATTTTTAGAGTTAAAAGTCCATTTATTACCTGTATAGTTACTTGTTTTGATGACTGTATATACGTTACTCGTAAGTTCGTATACGTTGATGTACGTCATGGACGTCAGCTGACGGGGAAACGTACAGCCAACGTAGTGATAACGAATTAATAACGTACATGTGCCGTATGTCTTACCTATGCCTGACGTATCTCCAATGAGTCTCGACGTATTCTGATGTATCTACCTTATACACCTATCAGTTGTAAGACGCACTATACGACCCTCGGGAGAGGTGCGTCGTGGGTGCGTCGTTTACCAATAATTCTTGACGGAGGGTACGTCAGTGGCAGCCTTTGGTCCGTCAAAAAAATGACGGAGGGTGCGTAAAGGTCCGTCACTTTACATGGGTGCGTCACAGTGTACATCTGTTTACGATCAACAAAATACGACCTTTAAATATACGTTATAGGCCTACTGTACCACATAACTCCTTGATACCGCCAACCAAGCTCCACTTTAATACCGCAAACATCACTCCGATATTTTATACCGCATGTTCTAAAATGCATGAAATCACTCGATCATCGCCAATTGCTCCGCGCAGTCGCTTACTATCGTCCTACGAGCCGATGGATGGAGTATACAGCAGTATACTCCATTCCCCGGTAGCAGAGTCTTGACCCGAGACTCTGCTACCGGGGAAAGCACTCGTAATCACCCGTGTTGTCCATGCAAATTTAATCACATTTAGGGCATCGCATGTGGGGTCATCAGGGGGGGGGGGCATATCTGACTATTTGTTTTAGTATACAAAGGTTTACATCGAGTTTGTAATTTAATTTGGGGGGAATCATGGTGGGGGGTGGGAGCCTCGGGGGACTTATCACAATAGCGGTATACGTCTATGTGCCGCCTTTTGGGGTGCCTTTTCTCGAAGTATATGGGTGGTATTGATTAAATCAGAAATGTTTTTGGTATTTGTAAATGCCCCTTAAATTCTTTGATGGTTTATTGAAGGTGTAATTTCCAATCCGAAGTTCAAATGTTTAAATACACTTTCGAGAACCTAATTTTGGTTAAAATACACTTTCGAGAACCCAATTTTCTACTTACCTCCCGTTTATTGTAAATAGGCGCAAGCCTACATGTATAACAAGGGATGAAGGATGCCCCTCCCCCACCCCACCCCACCCCACCCCCACCCCACCTCCTGGTTACGCCATTGAACGGGTCGGAGCAGAATGGGAAATGTTCTCGAAATTGTTTCATCCTCATCCTGACGTTTATGACAATCAGTTAAATATGTTATGAATTTTAGACCAGTCAGACATTATTGTGCATATAAAAGTTCTCCTCTTGGTTCCGTCCATTCGGTCCCGGTCCGGGGTCTATATAATTATTCGAGGGCCAGGGTTGACAACACCGAATAAGGGCAGATCCCCGTGAATCAAAGGTAGTTTCATTTTCAGTAGTAGTCGTGTTTATCCAGTTTAATCAACGATATCTGACGACGGGATGCGTCGTCATGGTCCGTCAGAATCCACCAATGGTGCGTCCAAAAATTGACTGAGGGTGCGTATTTGGATGGCAATGGTCCGTCGTTTTTTTGACACAGGGTGCGTCATGGTACATGAGAAGTCGACGCACCTCGGTAAAGTGACGCACCACTCCCGGGGTCGTATAGTGCGTCTTACAACTGATAGGTGTATTATGCACACCTTATGCCATGCCTGGCGATCGTGTAACGTACACAACGTGTTCAGTACAGCTAGCGTATGTACCGTACAAGCTAGCGAGCATTCAGCGTTTTGGGAACTTATGAGGGGGTGAGTATATATATATGGGTCCCGTGAGTAACTCATCCTCACTTGTTCATTGTCTGTCGTGCTGAACACATCAACCCATCATCAACACATCCATCATCAGAGAGCATGGCGGATGATAGGCTGCGACCAGAGTACATGACAGCCGTTCTACAGCGGCATAGTTCACGTGTTCGTTGTACGCCGAGGATACGCTGAGGATACGTCGAACACCAATACCCGCACCAGATACATTGCGGGGGTATTTGTGTTTGTGCGCTGTGGGAGTACACAATGAGTATAAATATGCATTTTGGGAGTTGTATTTTTTGTTGGTACAGGAGTGCACTACGGCAAACATACCCCACTGTGCGTGGTTTGTGACCGGGTTTGTGACATGGGCCGGGGGACGTGTCTTAGAAACGGAGATGTATTTGTATTACAATTTAGAGCATTTTAGACCCCGTGCCGGAGAGGGAGGGGGGGGGCGGAAGTATGCAGAACTTAATTCAATCTTAAATATTTGGTAAAGATCATTAGTGTCAATTCCACGCGTGTCTTAGAACCGCGGAGACACTTAGAACTTAGAACATTTTAGACCCCGTGCCGTACGGAGAAGGGGGGGGGGGCGGATGTATGCAGAACTTAAAGATGTATCTTTAGTGACATTTTAGAAAATGTTAGACCCCCTGCCGTACGAAGATGTGCGGAAGTATGCAGAACTTGAATTCAAAATCTTTTGAAAATATTATTTCTGTCAATACCACGCGGCGGCGAACGGAGAGGGTGCGGGCGTACTGAAGTATGTATAATTTGAATTTAAATTCTTATCCATTCTTTATAATAAAATTTAAAAAACTCAGATATCAAATTACAGGAAGTGGAAAAATATCACTTTAATTTTGGGTAAACTTTTTATTTCGTGAATGATGGCCCACACTCTAACCGAGCATGTTTGTTTTGTCTTTTGTCGTTTATTAATAAGCTATGGTTTGTCATGCATGTAGCCACTTAATTATAAATATCATGCGTCATTATAAAGTACATTACTCAATATTGTGTTCGGTTTCAAAATGCATTTTTTGCAAAACTAGGATTTGTATATTTTTACAATTGTATTACATGTTTGAACTTACATCTATAAGGATTAAGAAATATCAGCCCTCTTTGTACAACAAAACATCATTCAAATTTCTGATATACGGCTTAGATCAGAATTTCACACTAGTAGTTGGGGAGCATAGAGGTTTTCCGGTCCCGGTCCGAGGCTGACAAAGGGAGCTATTGTGTTATGTTTATGGACGCATTAGTCGAGAAGACTTTTGCCACTGTTCCAAAAGTGTATGTCCGAATAAATAAATAAATAAATAAATAAATACCAAAATGTTCTTTGAAGTTGGTAAAAAACCTAAGTGTATTCTTGCCAACTTGGGTGGTTGATTGACCTTGAGCTTGATTTAGGGTAGAAGGTCACATGTGTTTCAATGTGTTTCAAACCAATGTATGCTCCCCAGCTATGAAGTTCTTAAAGAGTCACAAAATAAATGCTGGGATAATTAAAGGATGCTTTCGTGATTTTATGAGTGTCAACAGCAAAAATGACCATTATTCATATGTTGTTAAGAACTATCATAAACCTCGGCATAAAAAGGAAACCTAAATCTGATGTGACAATACAGCACATGGATTACAATTAATTAGACAAAACATAAGACATACAGGCTTAAACAACACATCGTGCATGCCATCACATTCCATAAACCTTCCTTGCATGGTGATATTTCAATAAAGGGAATATGTTATTAACGCTAAGACAAGGAAAATACTCACGACTGTATACTCTTCTTCAAACAATAAAATTGGTTTTCCCCGTCAATTTAGAATTTCAAGCATTTTATTTAGTATTTCCGAAGTACAAATTCGTGCTTTAATATTAATAGTATTTAAATAGGTTCAAACTTGTTTTCTTTGTTGTCTATAGACCAATAACATTAACATTAATGTTACTTTTGCTATTTGACTTGATGACTGAGCTCAGAGAAAAATAGAATCTTAAAATAGTACAGGCACGCTTCTATTATATGGGTCCCGTGAGTAACTCATCCTCACTTGTTCATTGTCTGTCGTGCTGAACACATCAACCCATCATCAACACATCCATCATCAGAGAGCATGGCGGATGATAGGCTGCGACCAGAGTACATGACAGCCGTTCTACAGCGGCATAGTTCACGTGTTCGTTGTACGCCGAGGATACGCTGAGGATACGTCGAACACCAATACCCGCACCAGATACATTGCGGGGGTATTTGTGTTTGTGCGCTGTGGGAGTACACAATGAGTATAAATATGCATTTTGGGAGTTGTATTTTTTGTTGGTACAGGAGTGCACTACGGCAAACATACCCCACTGTGCGTGGTTTGTGACCGGGTTTGTGACATGGGCCGGGGGACGTGTCTTAGAAACGGAGATGTATTTGTATTACAATTTAGAGCATTTTAGACCCCGTGCCGGAGAGGGAGGGGGGGGGCGGAAGTATGCAGAACTTAATTCAATCTTAAATATTTGGTAAAGATCATTAGTGTCAATTCCACGCGTGTCTTAGAACCGCGGAGACACTTAGAACTTAGAACATTTTAGACCCCGTGCCGTACGGAGAAGGGGGGGGGGGCGGATGTATGCAGAACTTAAAGATGTATCTTTAGTGACATTTTAGAAAATGTTAGACCCCCTGCCGTACGAAGATGTGCGGAAGTATGCAGAACTTGAATTCAAAATCTTTTGAAAATATTATTTCTGTCAATACCACGCGGCGGCGAACGGAGAGGGTGCGGGCGTACTGAAGTATGTATAATTTGAATTTAAATTCTTATCCATTCTTTATAATAAAATTTAAAAAACTCAGATATCAAATTACAGGAAGTGGAAAAATATCACTTTAATTTTGGGTAAACTTTTTATTTCGTGAATGATGGCCCACACTCTAACCGAGCATGTTTGTTTTGTCTTTTGTCGTTTATTAATAAGCTATGGTTTGTCATGCATGTAGCCACTTAATTATAAATATCATGCGTCATTATAAAGTACATTACTCAATATTGTGTTCGGTTTCAAAATGCATTTTTTGCAAAACTAGGATTTGTATATTTTTACAATTGTATTACATGTTTGAACTTACATCTATAAGGATTAAGAAATATCAGCCCTCTTTGTACAACAAAACATCATTCAAATTTCTGATATACGGCTTAGATCAGAATTTCACACTAGTAGTTGGGGAGCATAGAGGTTTTCCGGTCCCGGTCCGAGGCTGACAAAGGGAGCTATTGTGTTATGTTTATGGACGCATTAGTCGAGAAGACTTTTGCCACTGTTCCAAAAGTGTATGTCCGAATAAATAAATAAATAAATAAATAAATACCAAAATGTTCTTTGAAGTTGGTAAAAAACCTAAGTGTATTCTTGCCAACTTGGGTGGTTGATTGACCTTGAGCTTGATTTAGGGTAGAAGGTCACATGTGTTTCAATGTGTTTCAAACCAATGTATGCTCCCCAGCTATGAAGTTCTTAAAGAGTCACAAAATAAATGCTGGGATAATTAAAGGATGCTTTCGTGATTTTATGAGTGTCAACAGCAAAAATGACCATTATTCATATGTTGTTAAGAACTATCATAAACCTCGGCATAAAAAGGAAACCTAAATCTGATGTGACAATACAGCACATGGATTACAATTAATTAGACAAAACATAAGACATACAGGCTTAAACAACACATCGTGCATGCCATCACATTCCATAAACCTTCCTTGCATGGTGATATTTCAATAAAGGGAATATGTTATTAACGCTAAGACAAGGAAAATACTCACGACTGTATACTCTTCTTCAAACAATAAAATTGGTTTTCCCCGTCAATTTAGAATTTCAAGCATTTTATTTAGTATTTCCGAAGTACAAATTCGTGCTTTAATATTAATAGTATTTAAATAGGTTCAAACTTGTTTTCTTTGTTGTCTATAGACCAATAACATTAACATTAATGTTACTTTTGCTATTTGACTTGATGACTGAGCTCAGAGAAAAATAGAATCTTAAAATAGTACAGGCACGCTTCTATTAAAATATCCCCAATAGAGCAATACACATTTCTGCCTATTATTTTAGATCCCTCGGCAGCAAGGTGTCCGGACTTGCACTGGATTGTGGTAGTCAGATATACGGGTAGTCAGAGGATAAATTATTAAAGATATGGTGTAGGCCTACGTCGTGCTCTGAAGCTATTACAAGTAATCAAAGGCGTCAAAGACAACAGGAAAATGTATTAGTTTTGATTTTGCAGTCCTTTAACAGTAAAAACCCCAAAACAACAAGAACAAAAACAAGTTCAATTGGACCCATGACATTTTTTTGCCTGCGCTACCCCTGCATTTGAACGATCAACACATCAGATTTCTACTGATGTGCAATACACAGTATGAACATTTAAAGGCATAATATTATGTGATCTTTTCCATGGGACGCCCTCTAACTGTGATTTTTTTCCTAGATCTTTTTTTTTATTTGTCCGGGAATGTCTTTCCTCATTGTCAAACTTCACTATAAGAGAAAAACAATTATGTGTAAAAGTTTGATCACAAAATATTCCTTTAGTGAAGTAGTTGATATGAAATAGATTTGAACTATTATAGGCGATTGAAACATTTACCGACCTTTTTTTAGGGGTTTCTTTAACGGGCTATCTAGTAATAAATGTTGAAGTTCTTAAATAATTACATTTACATATTATATGAGGTCATAGTAAAGATAACAATCGCGTAAAGTGAAATGGACCATGTTCATGATACATACGCATTGAAATTGTGCAATAAACCATGGAATTCGCTATTGACAAGACCTCCCGGCAAGACCTTGAAGCAAAGTCACGTACATTTATATTATGTGACGGTACTAGGTAAAACCTATAACTTGAGGTTACGGCATCACCGTGCCAAATCGTTGACGCAATTTCTCACATACAGGACAACGACAAACATGGCCGCGTTACTGCTTGTACAGTTTGGTTTCTTGTATCTCCAAATCACATCCGCGCAATGGTTGAACCCCTGGTTGGACGCTACCGCCATTCCAACCCAGACCACAGAAGGTGAAAGTACACAACTTATGTGCAGAGAACTAGGCCAAACAGACCAACCTCTACCACTTTACCTCGCTTGGGTAAAAGATAACCGCATTTTAACTGTTAATGGGGACATGGTTGTTAATGATATCGACTTAATTCTACTACACAATCAAGAATCTAGTCAATTATTTATCAATTCATTGAAATTGACTGACAGTGGATATTATGATTGCGTATATTTCAGTAGTGACCCACGTTTTGGCGTCAATCATCAGATATCAAAGCAAACTGTACATGTTAATGTGGCACCACGGAATGATTCAATGACAAGAGCTTTATATCATACGTGTTTTCCAGACAACTTCAACAATGAGGTAAGCATCAGATTAGGAGAAACAGTAATACTAGTTTGCAATTCAATCCATTTCGTGGAGACCATAGGTTTTCCGATTGACGTTTTGCAGTGGACAGATAAGGATTTCAATGAACTAGTATCCGCATATGATGGGCAGATTAGTGGTGTAAATCCATTACATCCATTTCATCCAATTTACTTGACCATTAATGCCGGACAAGCGTTTAAAGCTGACACTTTCGCATGCCACGCACAAGGAAGACTCTCTGGCTCGTGCCACATGACGGTCAAGGTGATTTGGCCAGCTTCTACGGTGGAAATCCATCCCAAAGAACTGACAACTAAACCAACCGATGATGCCCAATTTACGTGTGTCGCCTTCGAGGACTTTCAGGACACCCCGTTATCCTTCGGTATCGGTATTTCTTCTCTTAAAGTCGAATGGCGTTCAATGCCCGAAATAGAAACAACTAGATGGATTACGAACGGAAATGAAGCTCGCATAACTGAAATCTCGCAAACCGATCACGGCACTTTGATATCTTGTTTGGTATTTATTGATGACAGATGGTTGGAATCTAAGGCTATGCTCTATGTCAACGATCAGCGCACAGTATCATCTACTAATGCCTCGTGCAAATCAACTGGTTGGATCGTGGCATTTGTCATCCTGCTAGTGGCGTTACTGGTTACAGTTGTCGTACTTGGATTTTATAATTGGAAGCTTAAACAAACTCACATGTCTAACGAAGTTCCAAGCCCTGTTCGACCTATCACTGAAAGACAACCTACCTATGCCGATCTAAGCGATGAACGAACGTCGCCAGAGTACACGGGGTTGAAGAAAGAGGAATATGTAGTTATGAATACCTCGAGAGTAAATAGTGGTTATGCACCTTCCCCAGTCTTGACGAAGAGAAACAGAACTGATAATGGACTCGAAAATGACGAATATGTCCAACCCGGTAACACTGCTGAAGCTGATATTTCAGACACGCGGGATTCAATTTATGAGGTATCTGAACCTATTGAAGAACCCGAATACATTGTTGTCGAATGATGTAAACCCGTCTATTATTACCTTCGGAATTCCTGTACCGCTGAAAAGCCAACTGTGCCCATCAACCCAGTAACTATCGGTAATAGTCCCATATTTCCGTCAGATGCTGCTTGAAACCTTGGAGTCATCTTTGACCAACATCTGTCAATGACTGCACATGTGAGCAAACTGTGTCAATCAGCCTCGTTTACCTTACGCGCCATTGGACAGATCAGAAAGTACCTTGATCGAGCGTCAACGGAGAAACTTGTGCACGCGTTTGTCTCATCCAGATTAGATTACTGTAACTGCCTTTTGTACGGACTTCCTGATAAACTTATCTCTAAATTACAACGAGTTCAAAACTTGTCCGCAAGATTAGTTACAGGCACAAAGAAACGTGACAATATAAGTCACGTCATCAGAAATCTCCACTGGCTTCCTATCAAGAAAATAATCGTGTTCAAGCTCCTCAAGAAAAGAATCGTGTTCAAGCTCCTGCTCATCGTGTATAAATCACTTAACAATGCTGGTCAAAGTAATGTGTCTGAATTGCTGAAACCTTATATTCCCACGGCTATTAAACCTTCGCTCTGGCTCCCGTGAGTTTCTTGTTGTTCCAAAAAGCTAAATAAAGTCTTTCGGTGATAGAGCTTTCTCCATCGCGGGCCCTAAATTATGGAACACTCTCCAATGGACATACGCCAGGCAGGTTCAGTTCAGGAGTTCAAGTCGCGACTTAAGACCTACTTATTTAACTTGGAAATCTTATTGCTGTGTAGGCTATTTGTTCATGATCTTTCATTTCATAATGCATTTCAATACCATACACTGTATTTTTGTCCCCTAGCAAGTTTATCACTGAAAGATCTTACCCTGAAAACAGTCTTTCTCATTGAGACGAGATCACAAACGATCTCTCTTTTGAATCTCAAAAACATGACCAAAAAGAAATCTTACGTTTTCACAGTAGGCAAATCAGACCTTAAACAGAGTAGACCAGGATAATACACCGCCGCTATTGAAATATCTCATGTTTTTTTGTTTTAAAATATGCATTTGACTCTGTGTATGTATATTTTTGTAGTTTTAAGATCATTGTTGTGTTGTTTCTTAAATCTTTTATTCATTTGTTGTACAGCGCTTTAAGTTTAGATCTCACTAAAGTAAAGTGCTCTATACATGTATGCTATCATTATTATTATTAAGCGTCTGCTAAAGGATGTATGTGACACTTTGATGTTTTGAGATTACTATTTTTGAAGATTTTGTTCATATTTAATCAGGCAATTACATTTCTTTTTAAAATAAAATTGGTCAAATTAACCAAAACTATGTGTCCCATTCCTTTTGTGGTGGGTTTTTGTTAATCTCTTCACTGTACAAAATAAAAAAATCTTATGGGTAACATGGGTTTTACACATATTGACCTCTAATGACCCCTACATGACCTTTATCTACGATTCCCACAGATAAGTGGAAGTCCAAAAATCGTAACTTAACACTAAATTGATCGAAACGTGTTGGTTAGTTATACCGGCTTATGACGACGTACTTCGCAACAAAAAGTTAATTTCGAGTCATAGCAGAGAGTGAATTGTTCGAAATATAGCAGCAGGTAACGTAATCAGTCATTTCAGTCAGTTGGAAATATTGAAAAAAATACTGAAAAAAGACCCAGATTACACAATGTTCTTTGTCCAATATTTCAATGAAAGACTAACGGGAACTAGCAATGGTAAATACCTACCTTACGTATAGTTAAATAGACATTTCAATAAAAATGTGGCAATGTTAAGAATTAGCTATTAATTAGGTCAAGTGCGTGTGGGGCGGAAAGGGTGGTCTGTATTTAGATTCACCGTGTCACCGATGGAGGTAAATTGAGAGACTTAAAATACAGAAAGTCACATTGGTTAGGACATTTCAATGAATTTGAAAAAAGTCATAAGTCATCTAGTTCTACGCGCCGATTAAGGCCACACGTAGCGTGTTACCAATACATACAAATCACTTTCACTTATTCGTGGGAGTTGGTTGTTTGAGTTTTTTCCTAGAATTTATAGCATCCTTACGACCGACTCATCTTCATATATCTCAAGATCGTTCCAGGAGCTGTGACATCTGAGCACTATTTGAAGCAATCACAATTTCCCAAATCTAAATGCAGTCCTTACATTCGAGTACTGTATCTCTTTAGGGTTTTTTATCATATTTTTCTCTTGTTATGTGGTTAACCGTACATACCGGCCTACATGCACTGCCATCGTATTGATTTCCACACGGTAAACTCATTATTATAACCTTCCGTAGTAGCTCGCCTTTTAATCCTGATATTTCGCAGCGGTGGATCCGAGTCCGAGCCTAAAGCTTTTTCATGCTTGCTTCTCCGCACACTTTCCAACCACACCATTGTATTTATATGCAGCGATGGAAATACCCACATGACTTTCCACTCGGGGTAGACAGAGTCCTGGGATAGACAATCCCGGGGTTGATCAACCCTAAGTCGCCCAATCCTGGGTGGACTACAATAGCACCCTCACGGAATAAATACCGCATAATACTGTTAAAAACACCTTGGAAACTATATTCATTCAAAATTATATGTTAAAACACTCAGGGAGGTATAAACAAGGATGGATCATTCTAAAACAACCCCGAGACTGTCCAGCCCCGGAACTGTACACCCAAGGACTGTTTTTAACCATAACCCTAACCAGCAAACAATATGAACATTATTAACATTAACACACGAAAATCAGCAAAAACTGTAATAATTACGTTTCTACACTCCCCACTAGTACCAAGTCCTTCCAACCATGGGCCAAACCAGAATACCACCCCTGGCGCGGCAGGCAATGCTTAGCCAGCGATCTTAGTAGCCACGCTAGGAAATACAATAAATCATTGCAATAAATCAAATAAATCGGCCAAGATATATTACCACGGATTCCTGGCAGTATCCGTTGTAAGAAGTAGGCTGGAAATAGACAGGCAATAGAACCGTAATATATAGGACATAAGGAAAGTGTATGCCTTTCCGTTGTTGAGCACTTAATATGCATTAATATAGGGCCTTACATCGAAAAGATCACGAAGTACATTACAATATACAGTCCTCAAAAATGTTACTGACCAGGTAATAAATGCTCCAAAACTATAGCTATGTATTCTCTTTAATTTGAGATAGTACACGTGACTGAAAATTAACAACATAGCTATAATGTGTATAAACCAAAAAAGATAGCATTTGCTTCTTCTACCCGCAGCCTCGATGTAGCGATAGGCATATTAACCGGAAGCAACAACTCACCGGTAGATAGTAAAATGAGGATTGGGGATGCTTCGATTGATCAATACAAATAATACCAGTATCACACTATTCTGCGTGTTCAAAACCCAAGTGCGAAAATGAAAACTGCAATATATAATAGATATGCCATTTGTCCGTTACTATTCATGCTATTGGCATATCTTTTATCCACACTATTGGAAATATCCTCGGAAGGGGTGTGCTTCTTGTACACACACGTCTGAAAACAAGGTCTGAAAGGTGTAGGCCT
The DNA here is from genome assembly GCA_035610835.1 of Ophiura sarsii. Lineage (NCBI taxonomy): Eukaryota > Metazoa > Echinodermata > Ophiuroidea > Amphilepidida > Ophiuridae > Ophiura > Ophiura sarsii. Next base: position 34,888,732 of record CM069450.1, on the reverse strand, counting down.
ATGACCAGGATTAGAACAGAATCATAAGAAGAGTTGCCGATGGAGTGAGTGCACGTCATTTTATCTGAATACTTTATTCTTGACGCTTTGCAATGCTTCTAATAAGATCGACTTAGTTGAAAATGTGTATTTATCCATTCTGCTTTACACCAATGAGAATAACGACTACTCATTATTGTTAATGTTAACGTATGATTATTTACTCAATGTAATGTATTTGATCAATTCAAAACAGTCGTCAATATACATGTATAATGAATATTTTCCTACATCTACATCTGGAAATATCAATTGATCATGTCAAGAACTTGTATACAATAGTGAATGTATAAGCTGATAGTGTGTACGATGATGCGATCTCTAAAACAATTAGCTCGTGAAGTGTTACGTGTATTAGAAGCCCAACATCTTACCGACTGCGCTAAATGGTCAGCTCGAGAAAAAAATCCCCATTTGAGCATCTAAAATGCAAATACCTTGGTAAAAAAATAGTCGGGCATTCACTTTATTAATTTGTTGGTTATAAATATTGACTGTTGGTCAAACAACATCATTGCCCAATACCATGAATACGGTTGGGCAGGGTTGACAAAATGATTGGTCACTGGAAGGTCCTAAGTTAGGTCGATGAATTTTTGCCTAAAAAAATGATCATTTTTCCGGGCATTTGTCACGCGATACAACATTTCCATGAAGAGTTTGGTACTTTGCGACCAATTATTGGGCAAAAATACATTGGATATCATGTTCTCAAGGTGCATATTCTGATCACTTTTTTGCTTTGACTTTATTTTCACATAAAATCTTAGGGGCCAGAAATGTTCCAATTAGAAATTCTAGGCTAAAATGTGGTAAATTCAGTAGCGTAGCCAGGGTAACTTGTCAGGGGGGGGGGGCAAAGAGTATTTTTCCCGGTGAACACCAGTTCGACCCGGTGGCGTAGCCAGGGTTTTTATGTAACTTTTTGCTTTGCCGGCGAGTTAGAAAATGACAAGCGGGGGGTAGAAGCGTTGTGTCCCCATACCGGCGTGAAAAACTGCAATTTCCAACTAATTTCCCTGTCTTCCTTTCTTATTTATGTCTGTTTCCTTTCCCTTTTCCCTTTCCATCCCCTTTTGTCTCATCTTCTCCCTTTCTTTCCCTTTCTTTCCCTTCCTGATTTCCCGCTGCCTTCCCGATTTCCCGGTCAATTTTATTTTTCAGGGGGGGGGGGCACTTAGCTCCTCCCCCCCCCCCCCCCCCCCCCCCCTTGCCCCCGTCTGGCTACGCTACTGGGTAAATTACTGTCAAAGGTGGTTAACCACCCACCAGTGTGTGGACTAGTCAATGGACAATTTTCTTGTGACCTTGTGCTTCTAACTTGGAGTTTACCGTCCATGATTTGATAGCCCGCTGGATCGTGGATAGACTTGGCGAACGCGCGATACCAGCAGCTAGCAATATACATGTAGGGATTTGTAGTGTGTAGGATGGTTAAATAGCGTTAAGGGAACATGAACAACGATGTTTTTGCGTATCACGCTCAGTCGATCACTAAACGATCTTGAATTTCGACTATAGAATTATAACATTACTAGTATATTTATAGGAATCAAATTATAATAATTGTAATACACTAGGTTTGCGGACACCTAATACGGTGCACTTGGCCTATTAATTATTTCATATGCGATTACAACACTGAATCTCGAATCTTAGTGTTATTCGACACGGACAATGAAGAAATTCTGGCATCTTTGCGAAGCTTTTTGCGACAGAACATACGATTAATAAACATCAAGTATCCGTCGCGAAAATGTTTATTTGTTGTGGCATACAATACGCTGTTGATGGAGCTGTTGGTATGAGCTAATGCTATAGAAAGAACAAAGAACCATTGCGGCCAGTTCCCGTAGAAGTCGAAGAGTACAATACTTGCATATGGTATCCACATCAACATGAACATCACCCAAATAGATGCAATGGACTTCAACAATCTCATATCCGTCGTCTTGATATTATGCATACCATGGCTGTTCCCATTACTTTTCATAGACAGGTTTTTCAAACGTTGCTTGCTTCTTCGTGCGAATAGGTAAATTCGCAGGTAACAGACACTGACAAGAGTCATAGGCAGCCAAAACCCCAATAGGATGAGATACACCGTGTATCCGTAGTTTGCTGTGTAGTCATAGGCACAATAGAACGCTCTTGTATCAAATGCATGCTTGCCCCATCCAAGGAAGTTGGGCAAATCGAGCATGAGGCAGTACATCCAAAGTGAAGCGACGATGAACGGGATCGTGGTTCGATTGTAGATCTTAGGGTAAACCAGACGATGGCATATGGCCGTGTAGCGATTTAGAGCTATGGCAGCGATGCTCCAAATAGAGCACGAGCAACTGATAATGCATAGAGCACCTACTGTATCACAAACCCTTGGATAGTCTTGCAAGAACTTACTTCGAAAAACTCCTACGACTGAGAAGGGGTTAATGAAAACCGAGACACACAGATCAGCGACGGCAAGATTCCCTACGAATACGTTTCCTAGCATACGGAGACGTTTGTGTACAAGAAGCGCACCGATTACGAGAATGTTTCCAAAAGTACCGATAAAGCACATAGAAATAGTAACTGATAAATATAGGATGACATAGCCATTGTTCAAAGGCAATAGGGTGAAGGTAAGATCCAAATCCGAAGATGTGTTGCTAATAGCATCATTGAACGACATTTTAGCTGAAGTTGACGCTACTGATTGATAACGAGCTGCTTTCAATAAACTAAAAATGGCAACGGTTCAGATGAAATTTTCCTATGAAAAAATAGATACCAGAACGAGTCGTTAATATCAATGTGATTAGTATAGACACTCAGTGTGCATCCTTATAATGTAATGTAATCATTGTAATGGAGCAATGCTAAGCCTTTTGCGGGTAGTTATAGTCGATTCATCCAAGACCGATCAACCAATGACGTCACCAAGCCATTCTATTGGTTGGCAGAGGAGGCTATTTTCTGACGAAAATATCTATGGAATCTATGGAATCAGTTTGAATGAAAAATAGCCATAATATAAAATAGTTATGTTGACACATACAATTGTCACTGAAATCAAGGTTGTACCATGAGATTATGTGTAATTTACTTACCTACTGCTGATGAGTTACCTGAACATGGTCTATATGATAATGTGATAATTTATCCAATACGAGATCTCCACATCCGGAACATGCTTAGCATTTTTCTAGTCCGTTTGTGAAATACAATTTTTGCCTCGTCAGATATTTGTTAATGAATGTCATATTGAAGTTCTTGTTATTTGTGGCGACGTATCACTTAATGTAAGCCCAGATAATTCCATCCGGATTTAAATCGCATGGAATGTGGTAGCCTGATTATTTCATGTCCATTATCTTATTTTGCAAATCGTCAGTTCTGTAGGTCCCATGGTTTGTACATCTTAATGATATCATAAAATTAAGGTTTCTTCAGTGAATTTGAGTTAGAAATGTTATGTTTTGTCAGCCATTCCTGCATTTCGGCCTTTAATTAAACTTTAATTGGTACTTTTCCCGCTTCAATACTGTATGTCCATTATGATCACTATGATCACTTAGTTCCAGGAATGTTTGGAAAGATTTTTTCTTCATACTGTTACTAAAAATTACAAGATAGGAAATAAAAAATCATTGTGGCCTCCTGCGTTATGGTAAATGTTCAAAGTCCATCACTTTTGATCATTTTCAGCTTAGCGATTCTATTCATAAGCCGAGATCACAGGTTATGATTTCAAAGCCTTTTCATTTCAAACATTGCGCAAATATTTTTCTCTCTTTTGAGAATGGTACACAAAACATAGCTGCTATGTGTATGTTGGTGCCACTTGTCCCCTTCTCTCTGCCGTGGTTTGTGCATTGCGCCCTCTCTGGGTTTTGATCGTGTTTTGTATGAGGATCGATGCATCGGCCACTCGAGATAATTGGATATAAACATCGTCATTGCGATGGTATTTTGGATGCAAAATATGTTTTCACCTTCTTTTTATGGATCAGTTATTAAAGATTATGGATGACAAGATACAATACTGATGTCAGGAAGCGTTTATTACGGACTTTCCAGATACCATTGCACAAGATAAGAGCAAAAAGGGGGCTTACAACTTTAAAGCCGAACAGACTATAATAGGCTCCACATTAGATAAAACATAACTTTAGCTGTAAAAGGTCTCGTAAAACAGCACAGTTCTCTATCCGTATCCGATTCATTACTCCGAGATAGAAGTAATCCATCAAACACTATGCATGGACGTCATATGTGCAAATGAATATTACGCCCATAACTACCAAAGGCTCTTAGAAATAAGCTTTGCTACGCAATCACTCAGGTTCAATCCAGCCCAGACGGTGCAGGACCCCCTTTACTACTTCTAGATTTTGGCAAACTCGTTGTTGAAGTACTAGTTCCATCATGAGTTTAATGACTGGAAATAAAGCCGTAGACTTTGGTTGTTACAACATAATCAATAACGAGTTGAGGTTGTCCAGTCCAGACGGTGTAGGATGTCTCTAGATTTAGGCAATCCTCCTAGAGTAGCCAGTTTTCAGTGAATGATGTTGCAAGAACAAATGATAAGGCAGCAAAACCAACAAGAAACGTTCATGCCACAACGACAAAATACGCCCACAAGAACGGACAACGCCACAAGAACAATTAATGCCACAGCCACCGGTGATGTCACAACTACAGATGACGCCGCATGTATAGATGGTGCCACAACAACAGCTGACATCACAATGGATGATGCCGCAAGAACGAATAATGCCACAGCAACAGCGGATGACGCAACAGCCCCAGATATTCCAAGAAGACATAGTATCACAACATCCAGTAATTGCACAACAACAGACAATGCCACAAGCGCAGATGGTGCCACAAGAACAAACTATGCCAAAACAACGGATGATGCAGCAACAACAGATGTTACAACAAGAAACATTAATGCCACAACGACAAACTACGCCACAACAACGGACAGCGCCACGAGAACAATCAATGACACAGCAACCGGTGATGTCAAGACAACAGATGACGCCACATGCACAGCGGCTGACGCAACAGCCACGGATATTCCAAGAAGACATAATGCCACAACATCCAGTAATTGCACAACAACGGACAAAGCAACGAGAACAATTAATGCCACAGCAAGCGGTGATGTCACAACAACATATGGCGCCACATGTACAGATGGTGCCACAACAACAGCTAACATCACAATGGACGATGCCACAAGAACGAATAATGCCACAACCTCAGCAGATGACGCAATAGAAACAGATATTTCATGGAGACATAGTGCCACAACATCCAGTAATTGCACAACAACAGACAACGCCACAAGTGCAGTAGGTGCCACAAGAACAAACTATGCCAACACAACAGATGTTGCAACAAGAAACGTTAATGCCACATCAGGGGACGTCACAACAATGGATGATGCCACAACGACCTATGTCACCCCATTATGATGGTTACATCCTTCAGTGATAGCAAGGAACCACAAGAGATTACCTGTGGTCAGCGAAACTCGCGAATACCAGAAAGGAAGGCATTTGCTACCACAGTTGAGATTGAGAGTACCAACAACAATCTAGAGTAGGTCGTCCACCGAAAAACCATGTTCGTACTGCGACAATGACAGCCATGCACTTCCTTTATGCAGAAAGCTACAAGTACAACCAGTCGCAGATAGGTTATCATACCTGATGTCCGTGAGGGTTTGCTTTGGATGCATGAAACGAGCCAGTCACAGGCGCAAAGACTGTAATTGTAGACTCACTTGCAGCATATGTAACAGAACACATCCTACCGTCCTGCATGAAAAGCGTTCATCGACACAGAATGCAGAAGACAGAGTAGAGTCAATCCGCAACCAACAAGAGGAACCTGTTAACACTCATTGTGGGCTAACCGGGGCCGGAGAAACAGGAAGTTTAGTTCGAGCTCGAGATTCCGGCGCGACAATGAATACATTCGCTTTCATGGATGAAGGAAGTGATACAGTTTTTTGTGCCGAAGATCTCCGAAGAAAACTCAAAGGCAAAGACAACCAAGTTGACAATTGAGACAGTGAACCAAACGAAGACAGTGACCTGCTCTTTACTGAAGGATTTGGAAATCATGGATCTTAATGGTGAGAACATCATTAAGCTGCCAGAGGTATTTACGCAGGCAAGGATACCAGCATCTAAAAGAGACATTGTGACTCAAGGATATATTGATCCATGGCCCTACCCGAATGAAATACGACTGCACACTATTGAGAGCGCAAGCATAGGCCTCTTGATTGACAACAACGTTCCAAATGTTCACCGGGAAAAAATTGGTGCTACCTCGTCTCCTGCTTGTGCAAATGATGCCCTGCGTAGGGCAGCAGATGGCGAGGAGGACCGCTATGGGCACATAGTATGCGATAGCGTACGTCGCAACTTCTATGTGGACGACCTACTGAAATCGGTAGCTACAAAGAAACAGGCAATTCATCTTGTGGGTAATATAACAGAACTTTGTAGAAGAAAGGGCTTCCGTTTGACCAAGTGGATCAGCAATGAAAGGGATGTTATTACATTCTATACCAGCCACCGAAAGCACTGGCGTAACAACAGGGGGGGATGGGGGGGGATATATCCCCCCCAGATTTTTACCTGGGGGGGATGCCTAATGTAATCATCCCCCCCAGATTTTTCATAACCAATAATTTTAAAAGTGACGTATTTAAACAAATAGGTGGGCGTAAAGATTCACACACTGCACACTGGACACAACCACACTGGGACATTCAATTCATTCATTGCAGTTTGGATTTTATCATTTTAAAATGAAAACAATGACGACAGCGATTTACAAATTGCTATCAATCAAGGAATGCATGACCAGGCGCGGATACAGGGGGGCCCGACGGGCCCGGGCCCCCCCCCTACCAAAAAAAAAGGGAAAAAAAGGAAGAAAAAAAAAGAAAAAAAAAGGGGGGGGGGAAAAAAAGGGGAAAAAAAGGAAAAAAGAAAGAGAGGAAGAGGGGGGTGGGGGGGGGGGGGGTGGGGGTGGGGGTGGGGGCACATCACCCCTCAGACTCCCCCTGTTCGAGCTTTTAAACAATCTATACTTAAATTCAGAAAAAATCAGTATATACGTCGTATGCTCTACTTCTTTCTTGCATTGATAACAAATATATATTGATTGGAAATGAAGAGGTGGCTTTTTGATAAAATGTTGGTCAAAAGTATACACCAGATCGCACCAAATGAGTTCGAAAATTGAAAAAAATTATACTTATGAGGGGGGCACTTCCCCCCTCAGACTCCCCCCTGTTCGACCTTTCAAATCATCTATACTTAAATAAAAAAGATATCAGTATAATATGCTCAACTTCTTTCGTGCATTGATAAAAAACCAAAATATTTATTGGAAATGAAGAGGTGGCTTTTTGATAAAATGTTGGTCAAAAGTATACACCAGATCGCACCAAATGAGTTCGAAAATTGAAAAAATTTCTACTTCTGAGGGGGCACTTCCCCCCTCAGACTCCCCCCTGTTCGACCTTTCAAATCATCTATACTTAAATCAAAAATATATCAGTATAATATGCTCAACTTCTTTCGTGCATTGATAAAAAAATAATATATTTATTGGAAATGAAGAGGTGGCTTTTTGATAAAATGTTGATCAAAAGTATACACCAGATCGCACCAAATGAGTTCGGAAATTGAAATTTTTTCTACTTCAGAGGGGGGCACATCCCCCCTCAGACACCCCCCTGTCCGAGCATAGCTCGGAGGGCGGTGCTGCGCACCGCTTGGATGGTACCGGCTATTTTTTTGGCCCCCCCCTAAAATTTTCCTGGATCCGCCTGAATTTTTGGGCTACAAAATGAGCCCAATCTGTAAAAAGTGTATTATTTGGGTTACAAAAGGCGGGCAATAGTTTTACGAGCGTAGCGAGTAAAAAAATATTTTGAGGTTAAAAAAGTCTCACTCTGAACATTACTCTGAACTTGACAGCCCTGCCGTATTTGAGTCTGATAATTTTCATCCCCCCCACTCAAAAAAAGTAGTTACGCCCCTGACCGAAAGAACCAAAGAGACACAGGTGATGGACCTTGGTAGGGATGACCTACCGATAGAGGGGCGTTGGGAGTCTGGGAATCAGACACATTTGGGTTTAACATCAGTTTGAAGGAGAGACCACCAACCCGCTTCGTCAACAACCATGGTGAGGTGCATTGCGGGCTTATTATTGGTAAGGCGAGAGTTACTCCACTGAAGCAGATATCTATACCCAGGTTGGAGCTAACCGCTGCTACAGTGGTTGTTTGTGTTGATAGTATGTTACGAAGGGAGCTGCAGATTGACGCAAATTCTTACTTCTGGACCGACAGCACTTCGGTGTTGCGCTACGTCAACAATAAAACAGCGCGCTTCCACACCTTTGTGGCGAATAGAGTAGCCGTTATTACCCCGGGGTGCTCAGTGGTCATTATAAGGGGGTATCATGCGCGTCCAAGGACTTTCAAAAAGTACCCAAAATATATAATCGTGTTAATGTGATATCGAAAAAGCACCCCCTAAACAAGTATGGCACAGTATTTTAAGTAATATCAGTATTTCCAATACCCTAAATAAGTACTCAAAATATTTTGATACCCTAAACAAGTACTCAAAATATTTTGATACCTTAAACAAGTACTCAAAATATTTTGATACCCTAAGCAAGTAATTTATATAGTTTAAATCTCTTACCACTATGACACATTTCTAACCTTTTTCCTTCCCTAATATTTTAAGCTAAAAGTATTATGAAACAAATGCCGAGCTGATCTATCAGGCAAATAAGGACCCTACATTGTAATACGAAAGCCAATGATGTAAAAAGTATACCCTTTTTCTTAATTTGGCTTGTTTTGATACCCTATTCACGTTACGTACCTAACGTGCCACAGCTTGAAAAACTACCCTAATTACGTGATTTCTTGGACGCGCATGATACCCCTCTTTGTAATGACCACTGACCGCCCCAAAAGCAACACCGGAACAATGGAAGTATGTTCCAACCAATCTAAATCCAGCAGATGACTACTCTAGGGGGCTTACCGTCAATAAGTTCCTAAATAGAAGTAGATGGATACGAGGCCCAGAATTCCTATGGGGTCCCGAAAGTCAGTGGCCTACGATTATCCTTGAAGAAGAATCTGATGTCTTGGATGACCCAGAAACAAAGAGAGTTACAGATAACATATCTCAGGGCCCAGGCCGCAGAACACCAAAATCCTCTTGATAAACTCATGCCCCATTACTCAAGTTGGTAAAGTAGGAGATGTAGTGTTTTTGGTGAACAACACGGCACCTCACAATTGGTGGCATATGGGACGAGTGATGAAGACGCAGCCAGATGGACAGGGCCAAGTACGCAATGTTGAAGTAAAGATGAAGAACGGTGTGTTCCTCCGCCCAGTGTGCAAACTGATTATGTTGCTTGAGGGTGATAATATTGACAGCGACAGGAAGTGAAGGGTATTATGAATACTCGGTTAAGTTTCGGTTATGCTGATATGTGGTTCCCATTCATGCATTTGGTGTTTGTTCCATTTTTATTTTTTGTATTTTGTAGGTCAAATTTACTTATATACTTCTGTTATTCTTACTATATCTTGCATGATCGAGGTCCAATTTATTCTCCTAAATCACATGTATATATGGATGTATACCTTATTTGCTTATAACCAAGATAACTAGGTCTTTGTCACCTATAACTATGTCAGTTTAGCAGCGTGTTCAGGCTGCCAGGAATCGTCTGTGCACAGGCAGTCTTTTCATTATGTCATTATTATGCTGTCTTTCAGTTGGAGTTAGCTTCAGATTTGCACACCCCAGTTGCTTGTTGTACAGGGTGTCTAAAAAATGCGATAAGTTAGGTAAACACGTGCACGGGTTTTTTTTTAGACACCCTGTAAAACAAACAATACCCAGCACATAAGACTGTGTTTTTTATGGCACTTATGATCTTTCTGGAAAGGCGCCTTATAAATGTTGATTATGTATGTAGGGTGTCCATACGCCAGCTGAGAACAACGCACTATAATGAGCTGCAACCACCTAAATACGATCTGATCGTCTTTCCTAAAAATGTGATGAAGTATAAAATTCCAGTTTATATCACCTCATTGGATTAACATAAGAAAGTCCAGCAATACGCACACTTCCGCCCACGACCAGGAATTACCCATTTCATGATCAATAGGTTACTAGTTTTACAATCGACCTACATCATACCTTACAGATTATAAATATAAAGGAAACTATTACATTTCAAATAGTCAAGTGTATTAAAGCGAAACATTTGACCACAGATCCAATTACAATAAAGTCTTATTACATCTAATACGACGTATTCGCCCCATATTAAATGTAATTAAGATAGATTATGGCCATTACCATTGCCGATCCATTACAAAAAACGGTTGTAACGAAATCTCTGGACCACAACAACACACTATTTACGCTATTTAAAGTTTATTACACTTGAGGCATTCAATTGTAACAAACGCCATTTTTTAAGTTTTGGCCGCCATATTAGGTTTTGTCAATCATTTGCCAAATGAGCACCCTTTCTAAAATACATTGTTATAATCTACTGAAAATTCGTGCACACCTTTGTCCTTATATCCAATTTGTAAACGTAATTTAGTTATTGTGATTGTTTTAGCCTATTCATTGACAGTACATTTTTCGGGCAATCTTCTGTGATATGCGCCTGATCAACTGAGCATATAAAGTGCTCAAAAAGAGTAACTGACCAGGTAATAAATACACTCTTACTCCCACACTTTAGCTACTACGTAAACATATTAAATGATAACTTTGTAGAGAAATATCTATTCTCTGATTTGTGATATTACACGTGAAGACTCGAGGCTGCGTGCCCGGGCTGCGTGTCGAAGTACACAATGCTAAAATGAGAAAAACAGACTTTGTTTTGGTTTTGGACTCATAATCTTCTGCTGACAAGTATGATAGCCCATAGCCTCTTATGGAAATACTGCACTGGTTACCCAAACGGGAGCGCATCAAATTTAAATTATCTGCATGTATGCCTTCAAATGTCTGCAGGATAATACACCCGATTACCTTTCTAATAAAGTCGAACCTGCCACTGGACCCATTACACGTGATACTTCTCTTTTCACTGCTCAGTATGGGGAAAAATCGTATTGGCGATAATTCGTTCAATTTGTCGGCACCATCACTGGAACAGCTTCCCGAAAACATCAGGGAGGCATGCACGCTGCCTAGTTTCAAAAAGATTTGAAGTCTCATTTCTATCCATCATATTGACTCTGTTTGGAAGTTCTTTTTTTGTTTTTGTTTATTTTTTTTGTTATAAGGCGTTTTATGGCGCTATGTACGTACGCCAGCCGAGAATAACGCATTATTGTAATGAGCTGCAACCACCGAAATACGATCTGACGTCACTTTCCTACAGATGTGATGAAGTATCAAATACCAGTTTATGTCACCTCATTGGATTATCACATAACACACACTCCCACCCACGACCATGATTTCCATGAATTACCCATTTCATGATTAATACTAATAGGCTACTAGTTTTACAACGGTCTATCGACCTACATCATAGCCTACCATTAAGGATTCTAAAAATAAAAAAGAAGCTATTACATTTCAAATAGTCAAGTTTATTAGAGCGAAACATTTTACTACAAATCCAATTACAGTCAATACGACGTATTCACCCCATTAAATTGACTATGGCCATTACCATATTGCCGATACAATACGGAAACGGTTGTAACGAAATCGTATGCGCAAAAAACAAAAGAAAAAAGAGACAATTATTGTGATGTAACAGGCACAAGTACGCCATGTTACATAACATTTGAAATGGGATAAATAACTTTACAGACATCTGTGATGATGGGGAACCCTGTTTGGTAAGATGGTTCCAAACATGACACACCAACCAACCAACACATCCCCACAAATCTTATACACCTAGCACAAAAAGTCCCAGACCAGGTGTTTTGATGTTGGCTAATTCAAAATAGATAATCGGTACCAAAAATCTGAGATATATTAAATGAGCAAATTTCTTCTCCGCAGTTCGATAACTCATTCAAAAAAACGAATGGATACTTTCAAAGTTATTGCGATTTCAATGACCGCGCATAACAACAGCAATGTTGCACTAGAAATAGATTCCTATGGAATATCATTGATTTGTGTGATTGCACGTTGAAAATGTGTGTGTACCGACTCCCTGTCGATGCCTGCCACCCATTCATCCCCATACCTGACTGGTTGAGATAGCACACAGTGGACAAATGAATCAATGATGCAAATCAATGATATCACATTGGAAACCAAGTGCAACTTTGTTGTCGTTACTTGTGGTTATTGAAATCATCATAACTTCAAAAGTATCAATTCGATCTTTATGAATGAGGTATCCTACGGAGAAGGAATTTGCCCATTTAATGTATATCTCAGGAACAAAGCACCTGATGAGGGACTTTTGTGCTAGGTGTACTTAAAATGCCTTTCTAGTTATAGTTATTCGGAATATTGAGGAAACCTATGCATCTTATTCAATCATCTTAAGAACGATAATCATTTGAGGTGTTTCCACATTAAAACCCAAAAAGAGTATTTGTAGACCAATTAATAAAACTCCACCACGCACACACCCCTGCAATGCACACACATCCATTTGTTCAGTGTGATGTGTGAGCGCAAAGCATGCGACATGGTTCCGCGTTCAATTTCATGGTCCAGTCACGGTTTCGTGGTCCAAGCGCGGTTTCGTGTTGCGACGTACACTTCATGTATCACAAACATGCACGATGTTGCGTAACATTTAACATGGCTTAAATTGTATACAGGCACTAGTAGTGGTAGATGCCACGTTAGTCAGCTCACCTAATTTCTTAATTCGATCATTTTGTATCGTTAATGTGATGCAGTGACGTGAGTGTCAGAGCGCATAGAGCGAAAGCACAAAGAGCGTGTTTAGTGCGCATCTGTATTTTTACAACATCATCGCTCAATAACATTCAGAGAAAAAAGCACATGGAAAACAAATTTCTTGTCATTCCTGTGGCTGTTATTCCCCTACACTGCACAACTATCTGAATTAGTGTTCAGTATTGCCATTGGTCTGAGTAGCCCAATTCACTTGAAAGTCGCCCAAATCATTCCCTCTGTGCATACATTTCAATAAGCTAATAAATATTACAAAGGTAGGCGACTTGGGCTTACTTGGGCTATTAATGAGTGACTCGAGTAAAACCATTTTCAAGAAGTAAATAGTCGAGTATAAACGTGGCATGTGCGGATCATAAATTGTATTTATAAGAAGGAGCTTCGCCATGGAGACATTTGAAAATATACAACAAGAGCTTGTACTGAATTCGCTCATTAACAGGGAGCCAATGCAATTCCTGCAACAAGCCGGCAGAGGGCTGTTCTCGGCCACAACTAAAAACTAACCGTGAGGCCTTGTTTTGAAGACGCTGTAAACGCTTAAGATCTACTGCACGTGCGCCCAGCAACAGAGAGTTTGCGTAATCAAGGCGCGAGAGGACCATCCTCTGACAGCATTGTGGCAAGCTTCACGGGTAATGAAGCGACGAATCCTCCAAAGGTTCCTTATATTAAAATGTATAGATCTACAGAGGGAGTTTATTTGCTCAGACATGTTGAGCGGAGCATCAAGAATAACGCCCAGGTTCTTAGCTGTTTTAGAGGGATAAATGCAGACATCGCCAAGTCTGAGCTCTACATTGGCAAGAGATGGTAAAACACGGTTGCTTGCAATAACGATAAACTCGGTCTTGGCTTGATTGAGTTGGAGTGTATTAGCAACCATCCTTAATAGATGTTTTTACTGGCCATTAACATTATACACGATGAATCGTTGACCAGAAGCGTTGATGGCAGAAGTGATAAACCAATGTATTTAAGTGTGATCACAGTACCCCATGTTTCGTTTCTCTCCCCATATTATAGTAATTCAGTGTTGCAAAATAGAAACGGAGACAGTCGCATGCGGCGAACGGCAAGCAAAATAAACGCTCACACGCACTACACCCACGCACCCCTACACACGCGAGCGGGCAAATATTGGAGAAATACGCTGCGCTACGGGAGTTAGTTAATTTAGGCCTTGAAGGCTTATAAGCACGGGGCGGGCGGGAACGGCGGTAAGGGCGGGGCGGGGACGGCGGGCAAGAGACGGCAGGGGAAGGCCCCGGGGAGGGGGCGGGGGCGAGGGGAGGCCATGAAGTAATGAGGTTTGGGAGGCAAGGGGTTACTGAAGAACGCTACGGGAGTTGGTTAATTTAGGCCTTGAAGGTTTAGATCGCACAGTACGGGGCGGGCGGGAGAGGGGAGGCCACGAAGTAATGAGGTTTGGGAGGCAGGGAGTTAATGAAGAAATGTGATACTAAAGTGCGTAACACTAACAGGGAGAGTCACGAAGTGGAAGGAAATAGTGTGGTTAAAAGTATAAACCAGGGGATACAGCTTGGGGAGATGGTTAAGGTTTAGGCTTTGGGTGTTGAGATAACCACGGTGCGGGGGCGGCAATTTCAGGTAAGGAAATAGGTCTATGCATTATATGTATTCATACCAATTTCGAGACAAATTTTCGTATAGCTACTTATGTGTTATTTCACCGGGGTTCTGTCTGATAGGCGCTACTTAGGGATCACGTCAAAACTCGACCGCCCGTTGACCGCCGGTTACGGCCGGTTCCGCCCGGTTCTCACAAAACGTGTCGTCTGTTATAATTTACACACATAATGAGGTCAAATAGTTACACTCTGGTGAACACGACCGGTTGAAAGTGCCTCGTCACACGCGAGAGCAATAAAATCTTGAAGTAATGGTCTCAGTTGACAACCAGTACAATGCAGCTATTGATTTTCGCTGGGGTTGGCTTTTTCAATCTGTTTATAGCTCAATTAACTTTTTAAAATCAATACCGAAAAGTCTATGAATGGTTTTTTTTATAGAACGATTATAGAGAGAGCTATTATGACCGCAAAGTAACAGATTGATAGTGTAAATTGGTCCGGTTACAGCATTAAGTCAACCGGTGGTTGTTCAGTGTTGCATGCGTGAATATTCATATACCAGTAAAACATTTGACCTGAAAGAACCGGGCGGAACCGTACGTAACCGGCGGTCAACGGGCGGTCGAGTTTTGACGTCTTCCCTTACTAGCGGGAGCCCGTTCGAAGAACGGGCGTCCCGCTAGTTATTAGTAATTAACCTTAGAATAGAAATTCATTGTAGAAGAGGCTGACGGAAGGAGTAATTTTGGTCACAAAACATGCTAAACATCTATTAAGGGCTACGATAATAGCTTTACCATACAGCACTAAGTTGTACATGACGTTTGATAAAATTGTACCAGTATCAACATGTTCCAATAACATTTAACATTTAATTTGAAATGCATGAACTTTGTGATTATCAAAGACGATTTATTTGGCATGACCCTATAGCTAAACCGCGTTCGGAAGAGACGAATTTGTTCCTTTCGTCTCGACGATTTGAGACGATGGGAAATCCATCATGTTGGTGTATATGACCTGTGTTGAAATGTAATCGGGAATTTAATACTGTTTATATCAAATTTATGAAATGACATGAAAAGAATCGTTTCATTTTGAATGACAAAATGCCGAGGCCGGCCTCTGCTACTGAATTCACAACACCAAATGGTTCGCCTATACGTTTACATGCTAAAGGAGTGTTACAAAAATTAATGTCCATTTTCTCGCTTATAAAGCGACTGGATTTTTAAATTTTGACATTTTCCTTAAATAAAATGTCATGATATCTTTGATCATTAAATCAAAACAATTATATATGGTATCCCCGAAAGTTCTGAGAAATTGGCCCCAAAGTTTGGACAATTGGTGTAGCGCCCTCATTTATCAGAAAAAGTTGAGAAATGTTACCAGAACATTTACAATCAAAATACACCCAAAAAACCTACAAAATGCATTGAAAATATTTCTTTTTGCACTGTAGTTAGGTAATCATGGTAATAGTCCTAAAATCAGGATTTAAGCTACAAATTTAATCATTTGGGAGCAATAAGTACCATTTCTGATTAATTCTATAATCATTGGGCCACAGGCTGCCCAGCTGATAAAATAAGGTTTTGATTGTCGTCTACAAGGACTGAAATTATTTACTGGCGTGGAATCTAAAATTCTCGGCGGCTGTGACTCCGAAACAACGTGCAAATCTGATAGAAACAATTCTTAACACAGACGGGACCGGCTATATGCCGAGAACAACATAGAGAAAGCCATTGACTTTCGGCAGCTTGAGAATTACCCCTGCGTCGTCTTGGTTCCCAAATTGAATACGATTTATACATTAAAAATAAACAATCGAGTTCCAACCCGTCTGCAATGTTGAAAACATCGTGTATACCGCCCTCTAAAGACGGTTAAGACAATCCGGTTAAGGTTTGTCCGGCAAAAACTCAGACAATTCAAGTGGGCTACACACTACACAGAGCTTGGACACAGTTTCCTCAATTCGCAATCAGCACCCTATAAAGACATACGTGATCCTCGTCTGTCCACAAGCCTTAGAGCAGGGACATTATCAAGAGCGCCATCGCTTGATGGCTAGTTTATCTAGTCTCAATTTATTTTTGATTGACAGGTAACATTTTTTGTTCCTCTCAAGTGATTGTCCTAGACAAAAGTCACACGAGTCGATGTACGTACCCGAGTCATCAGGTACCCATCGTTTAAACCCCCATGATGCAACGATAGACTGTGGCTGTTAATCGACACATTGAAGTGTGTACGAACGAAATAGATGTCCTTAATTGTTAAGTGTCGTTTAAATCAAAATTAGATTCTTTAAGTGCAACAGCTTTTTAACTGCTTTTAGGCGAAAACTCTGTGTTAAAAACGCTTAAAATAGGAAATATAAAGCATTTTAAGCTTATGTTGAACTATATAGTGTTTTTTTCTTACTTTATTTACATAGAATAGATTTAGCTCAGCGGTATACGGTAGGGTGTCGGATTTGAAATCAGCGGGTTACGGGTTCGAATCCAATCACAGCATGTAGTTTTGTCAATGTTATTTTATTTCGTATTTATCGAGATTTTTTATCCTGAGACAAGTATACCTAAAGGGATAAGCGCCCATTCATACCATTCATGCGCAGTGATCCAGGTCTGATACTGCATAATTGCTTTTCACTATTAAAGTGATTATGTAACTCCCTGGTAAATGGGTCACGCACCTTTATTAATGCTAGCACATCCCATTGGTTTTATGTAGCGATCTTTTCAATCAGTGTTCAGGACTTGAAAGCGTGATCCAATTGATATGGTAATAATTGGTTTACATTACACGTAACACTTCAATAGTAAATAGTGGATGGCCAATCGATTATCATCTTTCAATTTAATTTGTAGTACGACCTCGTTATTAGCGTCAGCGCGATATATTAATCCAGTCATTCAGTTTAGCGTCAGCGATGATTGTAATCCAATGTCATTTAAAATAACCTGAACACGCTTTTAGTATAGGCTGGTTACGACAGATTTTGAAATTATGATTAAAACAATGTATTATAAAATTGAAGTTAATAGTTTGTGTTTGCTTTAATACGAATTGAAACACCATGTGATCTTTTTATTTATGAAAAGATAAGTTAATGAGCTCGACCACATCGAAATATGTATTAATAATTAATT
Organism: Ophiura sarsii; assembly: GCA_035610835.1. Classification (NCBI taxonomy): domain Eukaryota; kingdom Metazoa; phylum Echinodermata; class Ophiuroidea; order Amphilepidida; family Ophiuridae; genus Ophiura; species Ophiura sarsii. The sequence goes on along the minus strand of CM069450.1, from coordinate 34,870,936 downwards.
AATTAATGGGTAAATAAATAGATAAATAAATTAATATATTAATTCATTAATTAGGTAAGTTATTAAATCCTTAGACAAACAAATAAATAAATATAATGTATAACATTAATTTTCAATTAATTGAAAATCAAATGAACACATAATTAATAAATAAACCCATCAAGATAGAAGAAAGTTAAAAAAAGAAGAAAATCAATTTGAATAAATATCAATTTGTTTTAAGATAAATGTAAATAGATAATAATATTAAATAAATAAATAAATAAATAAATAACGTAAAATAATATATATAAATAACATTAAGAACTTCAATCAAGATTCGAACCTACGGCTTGTTGATTGAGAGTCTAAAGCTCTACCGACTGAGCTATTTCGAACCTCGTGATATCAATTATTGTTTCGAATAACACATTACATCAATTTATAGAAATTGCGTGTGGTACAAATTATGTATGCAGCTTCAATTTTCTTCAGTGGGCATTCTGTTAAGAAAACAAACTCCCTTGTAGTAGAAAATAAGTTGAAAATGGATGCCCCTCCCCGAGAGTACCAACATGCAAAATGAACATATCTAGATAATATTTGTGTACATATTTTATCAAAGTCACATCATAGTTTATGTACCAAACTTTTTTTTAGACAGTAGATTTCATGCCGAATTACATTTCTGATAATAAATCATGAATATTTTCTGAGTTACAGGGCGATACGATTCATAATTACTTCAAAATCATAAGTAAAATAAAGACAAAAAGGTGACTCCAGTGAGATTCGAACTCACGCGCAAAAGTTTCCATTAGACCACCGCCTTAGACCACTCGGCCACAGTGATAGTTCCCGATTACAGTGGCAGAGAATTAAAAAATACCAAATACTTATTTGAATGTCGTTATTTCCCAATGACCATAAAATCTGTCCGAGCCGGGGATAGAATATTTTGAAACAACGTGTTATTGCACAAAGTCAACTGATTTTTCTTAATCCTTACAGTTGTAAGTTTGAGCTGATTTCCATTAAAATCCATAAAGGTCCCTTCCCGGTCAATCAATTGTACGAGAACATTATTATATATTATCCCAAAGCTCGCGGTAAACCAGACATTGTGCAATTCAAATGTTAATCAGTAAATCAAACAGAAAAGTTAATGTCTACTTCACGGAATTATAATCCCTAAATCGATAGCACTGTCAGACATCAATGACTTATCTCAATACTACATGCAGTATTCGTAACATTATCTCAATCAATAACATTGAATAGAGACTGGCCTTGCGTTACATTGCATCACGGTGTATTTTGATGACCACCGACGACTCGGGTAGAAAGTGAATCAAAAGAAATCAATCATGGGTCATTCATCTATATTACAGACCATTCAGTTTATTCTTGGGATTGACGCGGGATATTTGAGAGGAGAGTAAACTCGCATGATTATGAAATGGGCTTTTTACTTCTAGTAGTTTTGGTGAACAAAGTTTAGTAATTCTAATATCACTACATTAGACGTTGTATTACCTGGATTGTTTTCAAATGAGAATAAAATATAACTTGAGTATATAAGGAAGTACGGAATTCTAAAAATAAATGTGATATGAACGTAACTCATTGAGAAAATAAGCTTTGAATCTTACCCGTACTTGTTTCATAAACTTTAAAACATCTTACCATCATGGAATAATAATTCCGTAATTGCTATTCCAATATTTTATCTAACACTCCTATAGATAGTGATATCTGATGGGCTATTTCTCTAATATTTCAACATTTTGGAACACAATGATCATTTAAATATAGCGACGATAGACTAAATCCCCTGTTATTATACTTAAATATTAAAATGAAGCAGACGAAGCAACGCCCTATAGCGTCACTAGGCGGCGTTGATATTGCAGTTTATATCCAGGAGGCGTGACCACAGTACCTTTACGGTTCATGATTATTCACAAACACACAGTTTGAACGTCGAAGAGGGCGCTCGTAATAATGTCCAATTTTTACCTTGTGTAAGGCTTGTGTGTCGCAGTATACGGCATTCCATGCAAGAGTCTGACAAACGACGAAAACAAGAAAGTTTTGCAAAGATATTCTTGACTTAATACGATGTAACCTGTGAGACCCTTTCAATCTGTTTGAAGATTGTATAGAAATAACTTTGCCTTGGCTGTCTTAGGCTGTATTTGACCATAAATTCCTAGTATTTATGATTTATTATCTTCACACACCATTTCTTAACTTCGTCAGTGTGAGTCTCATAAATAATTGTACAGTGACAGACTTCCGATTTGTTGACATTTGACTTTGAGTTTGTTTCTTCTTTTCTAAATTCAAGTAAATGTAGGCCTAGTTGAAGCCAATGAAAACATGCTCAAAAAGAAATACTTTTTTTGTTGACCTAGTTTGGTTTATGACATTTTAACCCTAACACTCTTGAGTACTACGAATTACTACGATGCGGTGTGCTTGTATCATCCGGCTCGGCAGTTTTTTGATGAAATAATGGCCCCATGGTATATACATGGCGGAATATACTCCGCCATGTACGATGCGGTGTGCTTGTATCATCCGGCTCGGCAGTTTTTTGATGAAATAATGGCCCCATGGTATATACATGGCGGAATATACTCCGCCATGTATGGTCCCCCCCCCCCCCCCCCCCCCCCCCGTGGCCTAGCGGTAGATCGTCTGCCTCTGAACCCAGAGGTCCGAAGTTCGAGCCCCGGGGGCGTGGGGGCACTTTTTCCCCTCGCTATTTTGCCGCGAAAAAAAATCTTTGGAAAAGATGCCTCGGAGGTTAGGGTTATTACACATTGTGATATCCAATCCATTCAAGAAAATAAGGTATCAAAGTCGAAAATACTACTACTGTAGGGGTGTCAATGAGAATGTTCAATTTCTGTGCAGAAATCAATGTCTCTCTGCTGCCGGATTAAAATGATACCAAGATCATCTCTGTAGGTCAAGCGGTTCCGGAGATTATTTTTTTCTTTCTTGCGTCAAATTTTACCCAATTTGTGCCGAAATAATGTCAAAATTGATTAATTTGCATTTTTAGGGATGTATAAAACTGTTTAAAAAGGCCAGAAATGTATGTATTTTTTTATATTTCCCTTCTACATGTGCCTGACAACAAATAAAAACTAAAACAGGTGCATCCATTTATGCTAATAAGATGCATATTTAATTACCCGTAAGTACTAATGCCTAATTAAATAATTAAATGAGTACTTTCTAAATAAGTCTTACAGTAACTCGCCGGCTGGTCTTACCGTAACTCGCCGGCTTGGTCTTATCGTAACTCGCCGACTGGTCTTATCGTAACTCGCCGGCTGGTCTTACCGTAACTCGCCGGCTGGTCTTACCGTAACTCGCCGGCTGTTCTTACCGTAACTCGCCGGCTGGTCTTACCGTAACTCGACGGCTGGTTTTACCGTAACCCGCCGGCTGGTCTTACCGTAACTCGCCGGCTGGTCTTACCGTAACTCGCCGGCTGGTCTTACCGTAACTCTCCCATAACTTACCGCCCCATAACTCACCGTTTACCCATCCCCAGTTTCGTCCGGGCTTAGACTCTACAAGTTCATGCATTGTAGTTTTCAATTCGCAAGCCAACGCATCACCAAACCACACATGAATGAATTGAACAATATTAGGCATTAGTACTTACGGGTAATTAGATATGCATCTTATTAGCATAAATGGATGCACCTGTTATAGTGGTCGATTTGGGCCCGGGAAATGGAGCTAGCCCGGGTCAGATCAGACCGAGCCCCCTCTCCCATAAACAATCGAGATTGCTGACTTTTCATGTCAAATTACATCCAAATTAGCTTGCATTTGCTATTTTATGCTACATTTGGTTTCAATTCCCACTGACTGACGTTTTGAAATGGGATGTTATTAAAATATTTGACTTCTCTGAATCGGTGTAATTCGGTGGTTAATTAGCTTTAATATGAATTTTATCTGGTTTAGATTGGTTGAGGGAAACTTATTTTACGCTGTTTTGAATAAAGGTGACCAATTTAACGTCCGAACACGCTTCCAGATCTTGACCATTATATTTCATAAGATACGACCAATAAAAAATTACAATACCGACAGCGAAAAGATCAATTCCATTGTTATGAAATGATTAAAGTGTGGTTTTTTTACGCTGTTTTGAATAAAGGTGACCAATTTAACGTCCGAACACGCTTCCAGATCTTGACCATTATATTTCATAAGATACGACCAATAAAAAATTACAATACCGACAGCGAAAAGATCAATTCCTTTGTTATGAAATGATTAAAGTGTGGTAATTGTGTCATAAATAGGCCTTAAAGCTGGGTATTGTTTTAATCTTATTAAGCTCGTTAAGCTTGAAATTAAAAACCGTGTTTTTGGTGAAAAAACAGCTCCTGTACAGAAATAGTCATATTTACTTAACGGTATCATCAAATAGCGGAAGAAATTTGTTTGCCTTGATTTTGTGGTCAGAATTTTTTTTTTTTTTTCAATTAGGGTAAACTTTTTTGGCCATCATGGTCTCTGGGTACTGAAAATTGACAAGAATCAGCATTATAAATCAAGCGCCAATATTAACACTGTTAACGCACGTATCTTAATGCATGCCATAAACTTGTCTTTCAAATATCCCACCATTGTAACATTTAATTCCCTAACCAGTGCCCTGAGATCACGGTATTCACAGTGTTGAGATGTTATTGTGGCGGGACCGAGACCACGAAGCGTGCAGAATGCGTTTTGCAGATCTGACACCACTAATTTTTTGTTTGTTTAGGTATGGGCAGGGTTAAAATTAGAAACCTGTTTTATAATTGAAGACCACGTGGGTTCGTTTGCAGGGCAGAACCTGCGTTTCTACACTCTTAGAAGGTCAGGATCAAATATGAGACGAAAAGGATCAATTTTGATCCAGAAGCGGTATCACATATGAGCTTACCCTTTCCGGATCAAAGTGATCCGACAAGCAGGATCAAAAAGTTTGATCCGAAATGGGATCAAATATTTCTGTCAAATGATACTGAAACGGATCAAAATAATGATCCTTAATCGGATGTACCTGTAGCTTATGATCCTACTCCAGGATCAAACTGAATCAAAGAAAAAGTGAAAACATAGGGGGTCATCGGGTGACAGATTGTAAAAACAAGCATGCATGTAAGGGTCTTTCGGTGACACCGGGCCAAAAAAAGGGGGGTATTTTTGATGGAGCCTGGTGTGAAACCTAATATTGATTGAGTGCCCCCACCCCCGGGTGCACACTGCAGACTATATATCGAGTGCAGTAAGCTTACTACATCGTGTAGGCCTAGTACATCGCAGTGATCGTGACATTTTGTGAGGAGCATTTTGACCGAAAATCGTACTGATGGCACTGGTCAGGTACAAGAAATTTGTTCACAAGAATAGAGCATGTTCAAACATAAAAAATAAAACTACTTTACCGACAAAATCATGTAACATTTAACAGATTAGACTGGATAACTTACCGCGGTATTTCACCCTTGTTTCAACTGTGGCGACCGAATTCAAAAGATCGTCTGCTTGTCGTCTATCGTTTGCGAAAGAGTGACGTCAGTCACTCATTGACCAATGAACTGTTTCATCGAATTGATCCGGAAATCAGATCAAAGTTGATCAAGGTGAATTTGATCCGTTTGTTGATATCTATCTGGAAACGGATCAAAACGATCCGAAAATGATCCTTAAAGGATCAAAACAAAGTGAGCCGGAAATCTACTCATGTATTTGATCCTGACCTTCTAAGAGTGTACGGTGGACAACGAAGAACCAGACACTTAGGTTATAATTCTCATGGACTATTTATTCCGCAAACACACAACTCCAACAACCGTTCAACTACAGCACTTACAAATTATTCCAAGTGTTATTTATACAGGGTGTCCCAAAAGTCTATGCACGTTTTTGAAGAGTCATATCTCATGAAATATAAATCATATGGTATCAATTTAACCATATTTTGATAGACGAGATTTGGGAAATTATTTTGATACCAAACACAACCCTATTGGTGAACCCACAACATTATAAAACTGGTTGAAAGTTTTTGGCCGAGATGTACTAGACCCACCCATACCAAGCACCACACATTGTTGCTAAAATCAGGTGCGCATGCATAAATTAACAGTATTCAAAAGCAACGTTGCGCATTAGTCACAGTTCACTGCTTACCTTGGAACGTTATTACCAAACTCGGTCACTCACAACATAGGCGTAGTAGACAACATTGCACAGCAAATGTCTTCATTCAAGATGGTTTACATCATAGATTTGTATGGTTCTACGCTGAAACAAATTCAGTTCAACTTATACTCGACAAAAGTAGGTCTACAGAAAAGAATTCAAAGTAAAACGCGCACCAGGAAGAATATCCATTCTAAAGTTGGTAGATCAATTTTTGAACACAGGAGCTGTGCTTGATTTGTCTTGATGTGGTAGAGAGACTGGTAGAAAAACAAGTCACATTGATTCATAAGACACGCAGTAGCCAAAAGTCCAAAGAGATCTATTCGCCGACTTTCCGCATAAAACAAGATTAAAAGATCACAGAATTTTGCGTAGAAGAAGTTTCCATACAAGATTCAGATTGAACAAAACATTAAAGCAGCGGACAGATATTTATTTATTTATTTATTTAACAATAGGCTGAAGTTTGTTATTATGATGGGATCACTATAATGTAAAATCTTAAATATTACAATTGACGGATCACTTTCCGTGTAACTAACTCTACCCGTCTTTTTATAGGTATGGATTTATGAACTTTATTCCTCCGAAGTATGAAATAACATTTTTGCAGTAATACATATTTTACTTCTAGGGTGGCATTACAAACAGATGTTACTCCAATGTTTGGTATCAAAATTATTTCCCACGTTTCCTCTTTCTAAATATGTATTCATGTTTTCAATACCACTTATATTTTGTGAAATACAAAGCTTCAAAGTCGTGCATAGACTTTTGGGACACCCTGTATAACTTAGCTCAAAAATTTCCAGATTGACAAAAATTAAGTTGAAAGTGAAAATGTGTACCAAACAGTACTGGTACCAAACCAAACCATCAGAGATGACTCATGATCACTGTATTGTAAATACAGGGAACTTGCATGGCCAATTATTGTATTTTATTATATACTTGTGTGTTGGACAGAACAGGTGACCCAGAGGTTAGATTACTATGATGATGAGCACTCCCATCCCAGGTTGTTTAGAAATACATAATAAACAGATCACTAATCGCTCCTACCACACCATGGTCTCAATTTACATGTTTACACAATCCAACACTGAATCATGATAGCGTGACAAATGTTGGTATAGAGTAATCATTTATCCATAAAACAATGACTCAATTTACATTCATAAAATATTTGTGTGCACTGGTAACTTTTATAATCATACACACTACTCTTGACATGCAAGCCTGAATAACCGATCAAAATAGACTAACAATTCTCAGGAGGAAAACCGCAATCCAAAATTTAGGTATGAAATCAGGAACAGCTGACTTCATGTAACAATCCTAAAAACCGGTAACAATATTTTAATGTTCAGAAAAGTGCAACTGAAATTTCCCAGAAACACAATTAATGAATGAGTGTCATCATAAATGCATTCAATTCTTTCTGCAAACAAAGTACTCAACGCCAACTATTTTTGGAACACACTGTAATAATCCCAAAATCACAGCATGAAAGACGTAATTTTATAAAACATGATTTTTGGGATACACTATAACATCCAGAATGCATTTCATAAAATAAGTGAACATCAAACGCATAGCGCGCGGTTCAAAACACGCTTCACAACATCAAAAGAAACCGACATGTGTCGTCTCGTAATGACACGCCCTCAATTGATTGCAAGCAGAGGTACCGATTCGCGCACCAGTCCCGATAATTTTCAACAAATTCAATATCTTTTAAAAACTGCCCAAAATCCTTCCAAACATGCAAATCAGGGCTAGTTTTTGGTCACGCATAATGCTATACGACATACTATCACTAACAATCGACTTTTTGAAGTAATCTGACACAATCAAAAAGAGATATTTGAGGTCTCAAAATACGAGGTCAAAATGATGAAAATAGAAATAAATGCCCTAAAAATCACGGAACTCATGTATAAAAATCTTGCATCTATCTTGTTCACGAAAACGCGTAGAAATCGCTCAATTTACAGAATACATGAATCACAATGGTCCAAGAATGTTCTATATACATCTATAGTACTTACAATGAAAGGATGTCAACCAAAACGTCCAATTTCTACCAAATTTCGATATTTTCCCATACAGCTTTCCGAGTTTTCTTCATAGCATACCACGCGTTCAGCAAAAGATGGCGTTTAGGTTTTTTTACGCTGTACGGCGCACGCCCGAAGCAATTAAGCAATTAGCCAATTAGCAACTCTAGTTGCTCCAGATAGAGGAGGCCATTCAGGTAACGTCCAGACAATCTATGTGATAAATAATAATAAATACTAAATCCAATTCCCGCTACATTATGATAAAAATGACCTACGTGTTCGAAATTTTCTGTGAGAAAAGAGTAAGTTTTTAAACTTACTCTTTTCTATCATAACTTTATTTTACTGACACGTGTCACGGTTCAGAGATTTGCAATGGTTGCAGGTATTTATTGAATGCCCTTCGTATGACTGCAAAATAAGACCAAACTTGCAATTCCATTTGTACTAAACCAGAGAAAAAGCGTTTGAATATTTTACTAATGCTATCTCAATTGGAATGCACTAACCGCAACATCCTCCCCGCAACATCCTCCCCTTCCACCATTGACTAATTACGTGTAATAAGCTGTAGTAATTAATTGGTTTAATGTGGATTTTTGTTGTGGATTTTTTTTATTCTTGATACTTTTTAGGAGGATTAATGGGCTTTCATACAAGCTCAAACTTGCATATCTGCTATGCATAAAACACCATTTTATTATGAAAACCAGTAACAAATAATACCAAAAATGTGCATATTCCACCTTTTTGGGTGCCCAACTTAAAAAATGTGACTTTTTTCTCATTTATTACGTTTTAAATATTTGATCAAGATCTTTATTCTTCACCTTAATAGTGCCAATATCTAAATCACACAACCTCTTCTCCCAGCAATTCAAATCCAAATCAACCCTTCACCATAATAATATCATAACTAGGCACTTATCAACAGGACACATGATTAGGGGGCTATCATTTTCTTCGGGAGGGGGGTCACAAATATGTTAATGGCCGTTGTTAATAAATGTATAACCCCCCCCCCCCCCCTATCCGATACCAAATAATGTTATGACCCCCCCCCCCCCCCCCGGCCTATCGAAGTTAAATTTGTTTATGACTAAAATAGCAAACACTACACAAAATTATAACCCCCCTATTTAAGATTTTACAAATTATGACCCAACCATATTTGTGACCCACCCCCTCCCGAAGAAAATGACAGCCCCTTACTAGAAAGAAGAATACGTGAGCCTCCCTTTTTATGACAGTTTTATTAAGCCAGATGGGTTTTCCCGTTTTTTACAAAGCCTATAAATAGCACTTTCACTAGGCATGATGCAAGGACGATGCAAGGTGGTATCATCTCGTTTTATCCACAGTATATCGTCGGTAGAGGGTAAACGTGTATAACATTATACTCATCGTTGTCGTTTTTCGAAATCTCAAAAGTACTTCATCTGGTAACTGGCTGATGGTAAGTCTATTATACATAATATTACAATTATATTTAGAAAAGTTGCATGCATAAACAATTTTATGATAAACCATCAATACAACACGGTCAGAAGAGACCATTCAATTAGTAAATTAAACGCCTGGTTTGATTAACATACACATTTTGTTTCTCATTTTTAAGACGGTGTGAGTGAAAATAACGATACTATGGACATTTTGGGTTTTCTCAATCTAGAAACAGATGCTGATTCGAAATCACTGTATACCTAACACTGATCAGGATCAGACAATTTTAAAATAAGCTTTAAACCAGTCCTTTTGATTTGTCTTACGAATGCATAATTAATAAAACACACGAACAAAGATGCAACGTAATACATGAAATCTCCCTGGTGAAATGGGAATTCCCAAACTGACGTTTTAAACCTATAAATAGCAAATGTATGACTGGTATGGCACGTGACGTGTATTGCGTTGTTGTAAATTCCCAGCGACGTCGCGTTGAGTAGTATTAAAACAGTACAACGTCAGGCTTTTGCTTTTAGTTGTTCCTCCTCCATCGATTCATATTATTTGTTAAACTGTCATTGTATTTTGTCTTTGTTGATATGATGGAAAATAAATATTGAATTGAAATTGAATTGAAATTATACTGATGTACATGTACGGTATGCAGATAATGTCTGAGTTGATCTTTAGAGTAGAATATGGAAAATGTAAGAACGATTCATCATGTTCATAGCTGTCTCTTTGAATTGTAATCCTCAAAAAGAAAGAGTGTCCTACTAAAGCAATTTTGAAATTAAATCAATTGCAAGTAATTAAATGGATGGAATGTCTTTGTATTAATACATATGGAATTAAACGCATAAAAGTTGACAAATATAACCCATAATGGTAAATGTGTGTCAAAAGTGCTATGTGGCCAGGCCTACTTATTGTTTACTACTGCTATGATTGTCTTCAAATTACCTTACTATACATAGATTGGAACATATTGGGGTAGCTGCACTGCAGACACATGTTTAAACAAGAGAAGTCTTTAAAAAGACGCTCATCGCTCAGAGGAGGTAGATCAAAAGCTATTTAATTAATTAATGGCCACTCGAAACTTCCTCGATTTGGGATAAATGGACATTTTAAATACCGAATAACGTATAGGTGCTACAGTACACATTCTCTCCTGGGGCCTTGATATGGTAGCAATTGGTCATGCATCATGAATAGGCACCCTAATATTAAAAATGACAAAGTTTCTATATTTTTAAGTTGTACCAATGAAGATGTTGGTGTCAATTTAAAGAACGTACAATAACTATACTTTCCATACTAGCATAGAAAATTGATGTTTATGATTTCTTTTGTAATGAGAGAGTAAATAATTACTTAATTGGTGCTTTAGGCGGTTGATATCACTTTTGACAATTTGAAATTTATGATAAGATGTTTATACAAGGGCGTCCCCAGACCCTTTTCATTGGGGGGGGGGGGGTGTAAAGGTCATCAATTGCCGACAGAGCCATTTGTGCCGACAAAAAAATATATATGTTATGCTTTTACATTAAAGTTTGCATTAATTTCTATATCACTTGGGATTTCAAAAGAAATTGCAAAGGGTGTAGTTGAGAATTGATCCACCAACCTCGTGATACTGAAGTTGACGCTTTACCGGGCGCTTTATCAATTGAGCAATTCGTATTAATTAATACAACTTTATAGTATTGAATATCGAATACACTAAACTCATTCGTGCTAATTTCTCTAGATCAAAAGAGGGCGCTCATACCTTTTTATCTATTTTCAGCTTATTAACTATTAGTCAATGTGGGCTTATAGATGAAGTTTAACGGTATTCTATATGACATGTCAAAATTCCCCAAAGTAATCTGATATTCTGAAAATCTGATAAATGGCCCAAAAAGGCTCGAGAATAAAGCTGATGACGCCTCAACTTTGCGATCATGTAGAATTAACCGCCATCGAAATCCCAAAGATTTTTCCAGTGGTATCTATTGAATGGTGGCCAAACTTAAATTGTATGGTCATAAATCCATTAACAATGGTCATTATTTAATCTTTGAAATCACTTCTAAGAGGGTGTTTCATACATATAAAACTGAATCATTCTTAACCCATAAGTTGTCTGCGTTGATCTGATAATTTCCTCTAGCTTGTCATTTTTGGGCTTTTAAACTAAAATATTTAACTGAAATAGTAAAATATAAAGAAGAATAATAGCATCAGTCTTACAATTTCAAGCTAAAGACATCAAAAAAGTAACTCGGCTGTTGTAAAAGCACCTATAATTTTAAAATTGTTACTCATATTCTAAAAATGAAAATACCAGGAGACAGACAATTTAATTACGGTGATTATGACACCTTGTTTGTTAAAATCGATAAAGTACTGTTGTCGCGGTATGTGCTTACAGATGAAAAGTGCCCATTTCCATTATTGCAGTAACTCCTATTGAGCTCTCTGATTCAGCGTGAAGATAATAGCGGGAATTTTGATTAGCTGTTCTTGTTGCGCTTGTTGATTAGCATAATCCGGGACAAATTTAATGGGGATGACAGGCGTACTTCTTTACAATTAAAAAGGATGAATTTAAAACTCCAAATGCTCAGAAGGTCCGAGAAGACAGACAGGACAGGTCATCGCCATGGGCAAACTATCAAAATTCCCGCTATTATCTTCACGCTGAATCAGAGATATCAATAGGAGTTACTGCAACAATGGAAATGGGCACTTTTCATCAGTAAGCACATACCGCGACAACAATACTTTATCGATTTTAACAAACAAGGTGTCAACATCACCGTAATTAAATTTTCCGTCTCCTGGTATTTTCTTTTTTAGGATACAGGCTGTATCAAAAAGATTTGTACCGTGGTCTAATCAGTTTTTCAGAATTCTTTTTGATATGTTACGAACCATTTAGATCATTTTGCTTCTATATGCAAAATTATTGAAGTTTCATCTTTTCTAAGAATTTTGATTTACGACAATCGAATATTTTTTTCAGAATTTACAAGCTTTTAAAGGAATATTGGTGTTTTTATCATTTTCATCGAAACGTTAGATCTGAAGCGCACAATTCAAAGTTCCTCCTGACTGCACTCATATATATTCACTACTTATAAAGAGTTTGTGCAGTGAACCTATTAAAGTTGCGTTGCTGCGAGTAAAACCATGATTACGTCGATCTTCATTTGAATGACAATACCGGTCAGAAACAACAGCCAATTATCTTCAGATTATCAGATCAATAAGTTGACATAATTCCCTATTTATTAAAATCAAAAATATTGTATTTATCAGAGATTTTATATTTTTAATGCTTTTTTGAAAATGGAACATATCAGAGTACAAATCATTTTGATACAGCCTGTATGAGTAACAATTTTAAAATTATAGGTGCTTTTACAACAGCCGAGTTACTTTTTTTGATGTCTTTATACTGACACGTGCTCACTAGTGCTCATGCATAACAAACGTAAACCACTCACGCTAAGAACCAAAATATCCACGAACCGCAAAACTCGATAACTGCCAAACCCGAAACCCGAGAACCGCTTTAGTTTGAAGAAATTAGACATGATTGCATCAATCTAGACAGTTATTGAGTCTAATTTATATTAATATACTGTACAATTTAGAAACAATGGTTACTTTCAAAGACCAACAAAAATATTTGCTTACATTATCTGTACGTAGAATAGTATTTTGGAATCAATCAATCAATCAATCAATCATTTATTTCCATATAATAACATTTACAAAACATTAACAATATTCAAACAAAGCAAACAGATAACAAACAAAATACAACCATAGGACAATATGGAGGAAAAGGCAGGAAGGCCAAAAAGGCCTGAAATTTGCATTTCCCTTTGAAAAAAATAAATAAATAAATAAATAAAAATGTTATAACATCAACAACAGCGACTAACAGACAAAGGACAGTGCTCGAACAATCCAAAAATAATTTGATATCAGTTTTGAGATAATAGTTTTAGATTAAGCTTTTGTTTAGAGGGGCAGTGCACGAAAAAGAACTTAATTGTATTTTGATATGAGATTTCTTTTTAATATATGGAATATAACTAAACACTGCTCAGAAGCAGCAATATGAGATATAAGTAATCTTTATTTTATTTAAACAACACCTACATATTTTGAAACACTAAATATGTCTAGAAACTATCATTAAAATGCCTATTTAGACTTTTTCATTAAGTTGGTGACCTAATTTGACTTTTTCATAAAGTTGGTGACCTATTTAGACAATTTCTTAAAGTTGGTGACTTATTTGATTGAATTTCATTTATATTATGTTAAAATAATATCTCAAATGAATCATATATATTTTCAAATGTTTTAAAATTTCTAAAATACATTATAGAAACACTGAATTGGATATATCTAGAAGCATTTCCCCAGAACAGTTGAACTTTTTCTAATAAGACAAGAGATGTAGCTATTCAGCTATGAAAGAAACATTTCAATGCACTGCTGGGATAAAATCCTATTCGCATTTAAGGTTTGCCCCTTTTTGGCCAAAATGTGTCGTTGGGGCTACTGTTTCGGGGGACCCCTTGTAATTCAGGGAGCACACCACTAAGTCGGGTTTGCGCGGCACTTCCGGCAAAAGTTTATCGCAGCAATAGTTCCTTTTGACCAAATGAATGTGCAAAATTGGCATCAATTTGAGGGATAATGATATCAAATTTGTGTTTTATGGATTTTATGAATTATATATTTAATGTTTAGAACAGAAAATCCGATGAATTCAGCTGAAATATAAATAACGGGCCGATTTACACAGGGGCGGACTGGCCACTGTGGCGTTGTGGCGATCGCCACATGGGCCGCTTGGTTTTGGGCCTCTCAGGGCCGGTTACTCAAATCTTGTGGCCGTGCGAAATTTTTTGAGTGTGCGAAATTTTGTGACCATGCGAAATTTTGTGACCGTGCGATTTTTTTTTGACCCTACCCCCCCCCCCCCCCCCCCCCCCCCCCCCCCCCCCCCCCCCATTTTGAATGGGAAAAAAATTGGGGCAACCTTTTACGAAAATTTACTACCGGGACGACATACTTCTGCCTGACATGGTCAAAAAGGGCCGCTTTAATAATTTTGCCACGGCCGCTTTCAGGTCCCAGTCCGCCCCTGGATTTACACACATGGTGCATGAACGGGAAATAACCGAATATTGACTCGCGTAATCATACCATTTAATTTTGCCGACTTCTAGCAAACAATCTCGACGGCGTATCTCAGTTCATATTAAGATATGTTAAAGTACAGGGATGGTCCTATAACATATCAAAAATTCAGAGATCTAAACGCTAGCCAACTGGATTTACAGCGATTGGAATTCGTAGTACGTAGCGTGTAAAGTCAATGGGGACCGACTTAGTGTTGTGCTCCCTTCAGAGTGATTTTTGGTTGGGTCTGCATAATACCAATACTGTATATCAATGATATATAGACTGGATTTTAAAATAATTTAATGCTAGGTATCCCTTTTCGTACCTTGAAAATCATAGACAATTTAAACAATTTCATGTGATTGTATGGCTTAAAATGGGGCTAAAATGCAATGGGGCAGAAAATCCAATCATGGGGGGGGGGAAGAATTGTGTGACTTTGTCAACCTGAATGTACCTAGTAAACCATGTATGAGCAAAAGTGGACAACCTTCAATCATGGTCCTTGTTTTTTGTCATATAATCTGGTTTTACGGGACACATAATTAACACTTTTAAGGGAAGTGTCAACCCAATTATTTTGATGATCAACTTTTGCTTCTAAGTTTGAGAATATTGAATAAAAGTACATAAAAGTATACATTTATAGAAAGGAATTTTGATAAGGAATCCGATGGTGATATCAATGTGATACCAAATAAACTAAATTTTGAGAAATGAACCAAAAAGCGATCTTTTTACCCCACATTTTTAAGACAGCATAACTATAAAATAAAAAATGGTAATTTGTTCTAATATACATTTTTGTAAACAAGACAATTTTGTCTAGGAAGCAAATTTTTCTTTTCCAAAATAAGGCTTAGTTTTGGAAATATTGCTAAAAACATCGGAAAAGTGTAAAAGTCGTGTTTTTTTTGCATACATTTCGCTAGAAATGGATGCATATCTCGAGTTTAAAATCCATAATCGAAAAAATAAAAAAATTGCCTCCTAGCGCTGAAAGCCCTCTACACAATGGTAGTAAAAGCTTACCTGATAGTTTGATATTTTTTTAGTTATGTTGTCTGAAAATTCGTAAAATTCCTTCAAATTTGAACTTCTAGAAAACATCGATTTAGTAAAAAATACTGACATTTTCTACCATTTAAAGCTAAATCTTCACGGAATACACGGGCGTGTGACCTAAAAAGCGAGTATACTATTATAATCAATCAAAATAAACTATCAGATTCAATTTATATTGTCACAATTTGAAGAAATTGGAAGAAAACTGAAATTTAAATGATCGTAAGATTGGCCTTTGTTTACATTTTTAGACATTGTTTTGCGCTCTTTTGTTTTTCGCGTCTACGTCGCGGATATTAAGCGGCGCGTCTAGTATTACGCACGGGAAGTTTCAGCGCGCGACGCAATGATCGAACAGCTGTCGCAGCATTTGAAAAGCGCGGAACTCCGCTTAAATTCCCGCCAAATAACCATGCGCCTCTTACTGGCTCAAACTTACCAAAACAACAATTTAAAATCACCCAAAAGAACGGGAAATAATCGCTTCCGATTAGTAACTTATGATGGTAATGATAGAATACATATAAAAGTATAAAATAATAGAGAAATATGAAATTCCATTTTTGAAACAAGTGCCGGGTTGACACTGCCCTTAAGTGTTTAAAAAATAACACATACAAATACTATTAGGAACGCACGTATTAAATATATGCGTACATGTGTTATTTTTTACCATGTCCCCTCCAGGTCTTCATAACTTTTAGATCATAAGTGCGATTCAGTTCAAACACTGCGTCAGTTTGCAGCGAGTTGTGAAATTTCACGAAACTCAAATAGGCCTAAAGTTAAACATATTGGCCCGTATTCTCGTACGTAGTTAAACACGGTTTTAAGCTAAACACGCGTCTAACTTTGACTTTAGACACAGCGTTTAACTAAACGCGATTATCGTACATTTGTTTTACTTAAACACGCGTCTAACTCACTGAAAAGTGTCTATAAACTTTAAACATAGGTATGGGGGTAGTTTAAGGCGCGTTTAACTAAACAAATACACGAACTGTATGCCTTGAATGATTACTCAACCGTGCCCGCTGTAAGCTGCCGAGCATATTGTGTAGTATTAAAAATACACGTGCGTTTGAGGTATTCAGTCGATATCTATTGTAACCTATTAGGGCCACAACAACAATAAATGCCTGTATACATTATGTTGTGACGCTAAATTTATATTGATATTATTAATATTATTATTAATTCTAGATATTTCCATATCTAGAATTCAGGCCATGATTGACTTGAAATGGCAACACCGTACTTCCGTATTCTGAATCCCATTCAGTCTACGCGCCAATATCTCTGACCAATTCAAGTCTTCGTGCCACGCTGACAACACCTCATAAGTTTAGGCCATATAGTTTTCTATTCACACAACAGGACTGGTGAGCTCTGAATTACAGAAGCTCACGATTGATGCGTGTCATGTCATTTCTTTAGGATAGTCTAGATGCTGGGTGCTGTGTTCGTTTATAATATGAGTAAGTGAACTATTTATGATGAATTAATAAAATGTATATATAAATAACTTGGAAGCTATATCCGTTATATTCATTCTGTGTGTTTTGATCCCTTCTCCGCCATGCGAGTATTCTCCCCAAAACCACGTCACAACAATACTATACAGTAACGCACAACGACCCTGGGAACGAGATTCGCCGAGTTTAAAACCGTGTTTAGTTAAACACGTTGTTTAAAAGATAAACTCGCGTTTTAGTTAAACACGCGTTTAATTAGACACGATTTTAAGATAAAACCGTGTTTAGTACGAGAATACGGCCCATATTATGTCTATCATAAGTGTGTGGGGTTTTTTTGCATTATTTATATTATTGTCAGGTACTGTTCCAACAAGGATATCAACTATTGTGGTGTATGCCTATAGATGAGTGAACTATGGTGTCAAATATGACGTCAACTAGTCCCATATCAGGTGAGTATTCTTCTACCGAGAGTATACTAAACATTACATCAGGACTATGGAACGCTACATTACCAACGGATACCAAGCCTCCATATGATGAATATATGTTATTATATCATATTGTGGCAGGCCTCCTAGTGGTTATTATATCTACGTCATTATTGATACTGATTGTGAGGTTTGGAAAATATAAAAAAATGTCAAGACGGCGAAAAAATATAACATATTATTATGCAAGACGTCCAGAACCAGACTTTGACGATACCTATACGGTTACAGAGCACCAATGCACTGACTCTAGTAATGGTAAATCCAACATTTCTGAATCGCAAGATTTTGAAACGGCGAGGCTTACGTCTTGTCTCAATGATGTCGTCATACACGATACCAACATCCACGTCGATACACGGAGGTGGTCAACACCACCTCGGGAAATATCAAGATTTACATCGAAAGAACCAACTAGTACCGATGTCAGTTCCAATATGCGATTCGGTATCCCCGGTAGCAGTATCTCTGGCAATTCATCACCAGAGTTAGGTAAGTTTAAATTAAGTAACCAAAACAAAACGATTGATAAAGTAAACATTCATTTTTAGTTTGTGTAATTAGCTCCCTAATAAGAATTAAAATACTTGCACTCTGTAATCTTAAGCTTTAGCTAATCGTTATATTATGTCAATTGTTTTACTTGAAAGATTCTGAAAATGTATAATAGTGACCACTCTATGCCAGCAATTGTTAATTGATGAGTCATTCCTCGTTTCTGTATTCATCAAAGTGTTCAAAGTGCATGAAGACTAAAATAATGAGTAAAAAATGCTATTTTGAAGAGGAACAGTCACGTAGTTGCATATATTCATTCACTGTCTACCCACGTTGGACTCTTTTTAGTCACGTGTCTGTATCATTATACACCGCCGCTCAAAAGTATTTCTCCCCTGGAAGCTTGCCAGTTATCACTGTGTTGTCGACAAAGTATTAAACCATCAGACCCAATTACCATTTCATTGTGTTCATTGTATATTTTATACCAATAAATTCAAGTTTACAGATTCACGATTTAAAAGCATTACAATTCATGATTTTATCGGGCAAGTCAAAATTCCAATGTAAAATCGCCGTAGTAAATCATCTATCTCGTGAATATCAATTAGCTCATTATCGGCAGTGTAACGCTATGGGGATTTTCAACTGAGATCAACTGGTGATGGAAAACTCCATGTGCAGAATTTGATAAATGGTTTGGCATGCGCAGTTTATTGGAATACCTTTACAGAAGGAACCATTCCCGTTTTAAAAAAAAATTGTGACAACGGTTTATGTTTTTGGCAGATATTCATCTTCATTTAAGGCACATCTAAAATTATTTTCAATACAATCGGGCTGATGAGGTGATTTACTACAGCGATTTTACATTGGAATTTTGACTTTCTCGTTAAAATCATGAATTGTAATGCTTTTAAATCATCAATCTGAATAGGAAACATGAATGTATTGGTATGAAATGTACAATGAACACAATGAAATGATACTTGGGTCTGATGGTTTAATACTTTGTCGACAACACAGTGATAACTTGCAAGCTTCCAGGGGAGGAATGTACATTGTATTTCCTTATGTCATGAATGGGTAATTAACAGATCCAGTTGGCTTTTCAGACTCCTCTATAACATTGTGGGTTTTTTTAATGTAATTTGATGTATTGATTTTATTTGAACTTCAGACAATCTTCTTACTGAAGATGTTGAAGAGATTAAAAAGCGCAGCGACGAATTGTCAAGATTTCCAACATTGTCGACGTCAGCGTTTCAGAGATCATCAGGACAACCATTCAATGAACCTCCTTATGCCGATTATAGTAGTTGCAATATGCGATGTGATTTCTCGGTTTCAGGCGATTCATCATCAGGACTAACACGTTGTAAGTCATAATCAACTAATTATATATTCTTATAACAAATATTGACAACGCAAGGATGTTTTTAAACAGCAGCACAACATGCATTTAAACTTCTAATTTCCTTGAATTGTCTACATTTATTACATACTCAACATCCAATGATATTGTACTCTGTCCTTTGTTTATCCAAAGACGATCTCTGCAGGGTAAATAAGATGATAAAGCAGAAATTAGTGATAATTGTTTTGCATATAAATGAGTACTTGACATCTACAACGTTTAAATTTGTATTTGGGTTGAGTTGTCATGTGGATTCAGAATTTCCGTGCGTTCAAAACAATTTGGTTGATAAACCTCTTCCGTGTGCAAACTGAAAAAAAAAGACATTTGCATGGAGACAAAAACCCCGTAACATATCCATTAATTGGTCAAATTAAAAATTCGTATGAAATCCTCAACAGTTTTCTCAGTATAATTGCCAGATAAAAAACCTGCGAACTTAGGCCAAAATCATTCTGACACACCTTGGAAAAACATTAAAAGTATTTCCAAAAATGGCAATATTTTCGCACTAACAATGATATGTTTGAATGATAATTTCAGATCATCCACCTACCAATGGGGTTCAGTTACAACCATCTGACTCAAACAAATCCAGAATTGAATTCCTTCTTAGAGAGTTTCAGACAACCATCCGCACTACAAGCGAAGCGGACCAACTGGGAATGGTGTACACCACGACCGATTTTGCCATTGGGCTGTTCGATCATAACGGTGGCTATCTTGAGATTCCCGGTTCTTCGGTGAATCTTTACATTCCACCGGGTGCTCTTGCTAAAGGATGTCATCAAGAGATATACATCTACGTACATCATTGTGATGGGGTGAACCAAGATCCGGATTCTGCTGATGCCAATTCTATATCACCTACTGTACGATGTGGTCCTCCTGGATTACAATTTCAGGAACGTGTATTCGGCGTAGTCCTGTCGTTTCCATCCGCACACAACGATTGTGAGTTTAAAGTCCTCACGAAAAATTCTGATCATATAGATTGGACCAATCTATCGAACGAGGCCGGGGAAAGATGCTTTACCGATATCAATGGTAATGTGCATTTGATGGTCAACCACTTTTCAGACTTTAAGACAGAGAAAGATACCAAAGAAGGTAGTTCAAGACTTGGAGCTTTTGGAACACCGCTACAACTTGCGAGAGGAAGTGGTCTGAGACTCGGGGCGTTTGCAAAACCACTTCAACCAAAACAACGCATATTTCAATGTTACATATGCGTATTTGATTCCTCAGATCAAAAGGTAAGTGTAAACTATGGGGTGAGGAATGTTGTAATTAAACATAATAGGATTTTTTAAGTACAGACTGTAACAAAAAAATTATACAATTTTGGAAAAGAAAAAAAAGTCATTCCAAAAGAAATTTCTGTCTGGATTTTTCATGACATGCCAAGGGAATTTTCTTACCTTCTTAAGGAGGGTGTAGACCCTCAGCATAGCCTCCGTAAAACTCCTCCATTATTCATTTAGTCTATATAAAAGTATGCATTTGTTTGCAGAAAAGGTTAAATGAATACAACCATGATAATGAAATTGACCATTTTTGACAAAATTATTAAAAAAAAACTTTTTTTAACCCATTTTAGGTTTTGCAAAGATAACTCAAAATATATTTTGTCAAATTTGTTCATACTAGTTTTATAATATTATCCTAATATAATTCCCTATTAAGCTTCTTTTTGTTGTTGAAAATCTTATTTATTTTTTGGATTATAGACCAAAAAGTGCTTAAAAATGTGATATCTTACCTCCAAAATCACATTCGGTGGGCTCGGAGATATGATCAATTTTCTAAAGGAAAGCGGTCATGGTGAGGAAAAGAACCGCTGACGACGATTGTTGCTCCAGCTAAACCTTAGCTAATAACTAATACATCACTTATAAATCACACGATAGAAAATGCGTTCAATCAAATGAAGGATGGTTGATTGAGCGCGCCGCACACAATACCGCTTGCATGTAAACATACGTAGAGCAATTACAGACTGCCCAATGTCCAACTTGTTTAGATTCAAATAGTCGCCGCGCGCTGTTTAATTTTCGTTAGAATCCTTACCATGAGCGCTTCCCTTTAAGTAGTCTTGAATTCATCTGGGCCACTTTGGCTAAAACATTGCATGAAGAATGGAATTGAACCATGAACATAGGAATAGTGTACTCCTCTGAGACAATGGTTCGACATTTCAAGTGGATCTTCTGGTTGCAGACTTTCCACGGAGGCTCCAATATGCACAGTGGCTAACTTAACTGGGTGTCAGGAAAGATTTATGCGTGATGATATTTTCATTGGAGAAGAGGCAATCTTTCCTGACAGCAGAGTGAACATGGTGAACACCAGTCTCATTAGACGTTATGCGCACAGGAATAACCCTCCTCTATACTTCAATATTACGACCGCCCACATAACAGACAGAAATCCTGTGTGTATAGGAATCTTTGGTGATGGGACTTTTATTGGACCTATCTTCATAGATGGGATCTGGGAAACATGACTGCTCGACGCTACCTTGATCTTGTGAACAACACGGTGGTACCCAAGTTGTTAATACATGGAAGATACCTGTTGCAGCAGATGGCCCATAAATCTCGTCTATTGTTTTTTCAGGATGGGACACCATTTAGTTAAAAACTCAAAAGAAATTGATCAAGATATAACATAATTATTTATTTATTTTAATTATTTATTTATTGAAATGAAATAAAACTATTTGAAAAATAATGATGTTGTTCTGATGTTCCTTGCATGATACCTAACCATTTCATTTCTAAAAACAAGATTGTATGCTATGGTGAAAATGACCAAAATCGATTTCTAGACGACTTAGTAGATTGGTCATAATTCGTAAGCAAAAGGAGTTAAAAGACTAAATAAAATTCTTCCAGTAGTCAATACATAACTCATTGCAGAGTGTTACATTTGTTGACATTGCATGATTTTAATATTAATTAGGTTACAGATAAAAATGCAATTGTATAATATTTGTTGTTACAATCTGTAGGTATATTATTTTGTGTAAATCAGTTTTTATGTCTAATGTGTCTTTTTGTGTCTGACCTTGTATTTTACTATTCCTTGTTTACGTCTTTCTGTAGAACGTGGATGAAGCAGGTGCTCGGTTGGGATACTATCCGCTTCAAGATGCAGACAGACTACTCGAAGTCAACCAGAAAGGAACTGGAATCATCAACATTCAACTCGCTAATCTGAAGACTGGGTGGAAATTACGCTATCCAGAAAACCAAGAACAGGTATTACATTACATTAGTCTTCGTGGCAGCTCGAGTATCTTGTGATTTTAAAGAGGAGCCAATGCTAAGCGGTGCTGGGAAATCAGTAGGCCTATGTTAAAATCTTGCCTAAAATTGACTTATACCATACATCTTTCGATGAACCCGAGGTGTGTCGTTCAGCGTGCAAGTATTCATTTGCGTACAATGGATATTTCCGAAAATGGCAACACACCTTCGTCTCACATCAATCTGCAACGTATGTTGTACGATGGGCGATGCAAAATGTAACTTTGGGGGCACTTTTTAAATTAAAATATTATAGTCCATTTTGGTCTGGAACCAGGCGCACTGAATTTGCACCGACTTATATAATTATACTTTTGGATCTTCAAGAGATATATCTCTTGGGGGCAAACAAAATGGTTCACCAATATTTAGAATACTTTTTAATATCTATAAAGGGGGTCGATGAAAATAAACTAGTGTTGCGAAGCTCTTGCTTTATTTTTGTACAAGTGACTTGATAAAGAAGAATCGAATCCTTTAAGAGAATCAGTATTGTATTGATCTATTCCTTGCGTAGAAAATCGATGTCTCCAGACACCGTTCTTGCAGATGTCATTATGACCTGGAGTATACACAGAGGGATGATTGTACCGGTGGACTGGATTGCAGATTTATTGGATCTCTTAATTCACAGGAGGTTCAACTACCAATATATGTAGCGGAGGTGAGTGGTTTTAATGAGTATGATCATAATCACATAATGATAATTCATCTGTCAATTACATACAGGGTGTCCTTAAAAAAGGTACTGTACGTGTGCCACGTCATTGCCTTGATAACTCAGTATTTGGTTATAATATTTATATAATCTTAAAGATAATTTAGTTATATTGGCCTTCGAATGCCGTTAGTTTGATTGCAATTGCTCTTCCCAATCCAACTATTTGATATGCTTGATCAACCACGAGTACTTACAAACGGGTTGTGCCACTTTTTAAGGGAAAACGATGCTTGTGTAATGAGTCATTTTTCTCATTTGATAATCAGTATTTACTAACGTTTAGATGAGCTTCATGACGATGAAATTACCATCGTTTGTTGTGTCTCATTTGCTTTATCCTATCGCAAAATATGCTTGATTAATATGGATCACAGATATCAAATTTGTGCTATTTCTATAACAACCATATTGTACACATGGATGATTTTCTTTCAAACTTGGCATAGTTTTGATACTGTTTGCTCATGGTCAAAGAAGCATACCTCTGGATAGACTGAAGCAAATTCGACAAAACAAACTGCATGTGAAAGCTTATTTAGTTATCTCGTTTAAACACCAAATCCATATATGAAATGTTTAAAGATGAAAATGACACATTCCCCCAAAAGCATTTTTCTTTCTAAAAGTGGCACAAATCCGATTTTGAGTGCTTGTTGTGGATCAGACATATTTTTGATTGAGAAAAGTAAACACAATCAAGTAAACGGCATTTAATCAATATTACAGCCAAAAACCAAGTAATCAATGAGGGCAATGACGTGGAACTCGTGCATCCTTTTTTATGGACACTATGTAGTGTTGTATGTCTGTTTTTTTATGTTTGTGATTTATCATGCACTTTAAGAGCAAATTACAATCATCTTCACCGCTACTACTACCATTACCATCACACAAAACAACAATAACAACAACAACAACCACCCACCACCACCAACAACGCCACCACCACTATAATGACCAACACCAACACCATAACAACAACTAATAACCGCCACCACCCACCGCTACCACCCACCGCCACCACCGAAAATACTACAATAACAACAACAACAACAACAACAACAACAACAACAACAACAACAACAACAACAACAACAACAACAACAACAACAACAACAACAACAACAACAACAACAACAACAACAACAACAACAACAACAACAACAACAACAACAACAACAACAACAACAACAACAACAACAACAACAACAACAACAACAACAACAACAACAACAACAACAACAACAACAACAACAACAACAACAACAACAACAACAACAACAACAACAACAACAACAACAACAACAACAACAACAACAACAACAACAACAACAACAACAACAACAACAACAACAACAACCGCTAGAACAACAACACACCACTACAACCGCCACCGACACTACAACTACCACAACCTACCATCATCATCTCCTCCACCACTAACTACCACCACCAATGTCATCCATATTTTCGAATTGTTGTTATCATTATTTCAAATACCAGGGATGGCAGTGTAAATTACCATCGGTAGACCTGCTTCACAATGATGAAAACGAACCGTGTAATGGTACTTCGGCCGAGGTAAGTAGGCTACGCATGTAGTTTCTTGTAATGTAAACAGGACACATGTTCACTTTACACTGCATGTAGCAACCTAAAGCATTGGGACACGTGGTTATATGGTGTCAAAATCATCCCAGATATTAAATTTGGAATGTAATACTACACTATGAGTTGAACAAATGTGTTGCTGAATTCAAGTATCCTGCAACATCTGTATTCCATTAAACTGAAGAAACTACAGTGTGCGCAATCTTGAATATCCATACAAATTTGAATCAAGCTTATTATAGTCAATGCATAGCACTCCTGTGGTAGGCCATGTGTCAATTTGGAATTTCTTTTTTAAAATGACCGTCGCAACTGTTTGTCGATGTATTCACATTCGAATGCACTGGTCCATATTCTACCTTTGTCACATGTTGTTTCATTTCATATCTGCTGCAAGAACATGTAGGGAATACAATAATCACTGCGATATAAATTTGTTTCAAAATCACTTTCACTGCTCTCAGGGCCCTGGCACATATCGCCCGTTCGCGTTAGGCTCTATTACGTTAAATATCAATATACAAACTAGACACAAATATGGCTATAAATAGACTAGAACCACCCAAAACGGCGCCGTTCATGAATATACAATGAAGTATTCATCACGTTAACGCATGTGCAGACAGTGGCGTAGCTAGGATTTCTTTCAGGGGGGAAAAATTACGAAAATCTCGTAAAAGGGTGCCCCAATTTTTGTTGCAGTCAACTAAATCATGAATAGAGGGCGCCCCTAGAAAATATCACATATTATGCCTTTAAGGGGGGTGTGGACTCTCAGGTACAACTTCTTCAATATTCATTTAATCTTTATATAAGTATACAGTTTTTTGTAGAAAAGGGTTCAATGAATCCAACCATGATAATGAAATTGACCATTTTAGAAAACAATTACAACAAACACGATTTTTGACCCATTTTAGGTTCTGCAAAGATAACTCAAAATATATTTTGTTACATTTTGTCATACTAGTTTTATGATAATCCTGATAACATTCCCCAGGGTGCTTTTTTATTTTTTTTAATATCTTAATTATTTTTTGAGTTATGGACCAATTTGTACCTCCAAAATCATGAAAATCACTTTTTGGTCTATAACTCAAAAAGTAATTAAGATATTCAAAACAAAAAAAGCACCCTGGGGAATGTTATCAGGATTATCATGAAACTAGTATGACAACATTTAACAAAATATATTTTGAGTTATCTTTGCAGAACCTAAAATGGGTCGAAAAATGTGTTTTTATACATTTTTCCAAAATGGTCAATTTTATTATCATGGTTGGATTCATTGAACCATTTTCTGCAAAAAACTGTATACTTATATAAAGATTAAATGAATATTGAAGAAGTTACGGCAGTTTTACGGAGGCTGTACCTGAGAGTCCACACCCCCCTTAATGGAAATAATATTCAAATATCATTACGTTTCGAACCGTTGTTTTCTTTTACCGAAACAGGCGCTTGGAAAGTTGACGTTTGGCAAGGTTCCCCATAAAGTATCGCCACATCTTTCCGGTGAGGCATATTACAATGTGTGTTCGGCCCTGAATGACAGAGATGTACACCCACCAACGGATTGGCGACTTCTGATGGCCACGCTAGGTCTGGATCAAATGAGATATATACATCAAGTTGAAGACAGCAAAGAAGCCGGCGCTGTGGTAGTAATAAATCTTTTCTTCGCGCTAAACAAGGGGAAAGAAGCATTGGAGAAATTGCATACTGCCTGCAAAAAGGTGAAGCTTCAAAGGGTTGTGCAGATACTAGAAAAAGAACAGCCATTTCTTCGTTCAGATGACCCAAAGATACACGACTTACGATTGGAAAAGTTTGTTGCTTGTAACGACTCACGTGCAATCGATGTAGGCGAAGGGCTGCTCCCTGACGTAACACAGCAAACGTCGGCGGATTCATTGGCTTACATGATGAATTACAGGTCGGCTCCGAGCCCATCAAACATATTCGAACCAACTGAAAAAGAGGGAAATAGTAACTGCTGAATTCAACCTAAACAATTCTGCGGGGATCGATTTAACACACTGTAATTGGGATTCTATCCAAAGATTCAAAATGTCACGTGTTCTGTTTGAAATAAATTATTTACATCCACAACCGTGGGAGCTGAGTTTCCAACAGGTACAATGAAAGTACAATGTCTGTAATTTTTCGATATTGTTCATGATCGTCAATAATTATGTGTCAATTTTTATAAACGGTATTGTGTTGGTCTTAATATGTATATATTTTATGTACTATTCAATCGCTTGATCATAAAAAGGTACACTGTCACACTCGTCACAGACAATTGTGAGCAGCGTCACTAATATCACTGTTCAGTATATATCTTTTGTAGCAATTTAAAAAGTACTCTGATCCTGGACATTTCTCCAACATCGAAACGGAGACCATTATTTTCAATTGGGTGGAAAGGTTGACAAAGTATAGTTGATGTGACCATTGTTTACAACAGTAGTGTTTACAAATTGATTAGCGCCTGATCTGAAGACATGCTAGAGGTAGTCCATCATGACTACTGCATGCCTATTCAAAAGCAAAATAATCATCACTGAGCGCCAATTTTAAAAGCACCTGCCCTTACTGCGTACGCGTACGCATACTGCCGGTCAACCAGATTTAGTACCTGGTCTCTCATTGTGCTAGGGATGCAGACAATGACTACTGCACTATTCTACACCGTATGTAATGATCAACCAAGTGTGAATATAATTTACAAAGCATATTCCTTGTAGGTGCGCACGCATACCGCCGGGCATTACGTCACAGGTCACGTTATCTATATTTTAGGCTAATCATCGTCTTTTGTTGCTGTATTGATGTTACAGGTGTCCAATCCTGTGTATTGCTTTGGGAATGTCGGTAAACGTCAGGGCAGGTCTTCCCGGTTTTTATTTTGCCATGCTTTGGATTACAACTCCACTGTATATTCGATCGTCGATGAATTCAAAATAACCGTAGAATGCAAACGTTGTATATTACTCGAGGCATTGTGGTATTATTAGCGTATTCAATAATGTGGTATTTAGTATTGCCTTCAACATGTTCAAGGCACTATGGTATATTGTATTTAATGGTATATTATATTGTGTTCGTATTCGCTCGTGATACTTCATAGTATTGTCTTCAAGCCATTGTGGCAGTATTCATAGGATTTGAATACCTTCATTTTTTAATGTATTCGTTTTCGAATTTATTCGTAGATCATTTAAATATTGAGCACAATCCGAATACAATATTGTCGTTGAAATGTATTCGAGTTTAGTAAGGGAGATTTGGTTACCATAAACTACCATCTCATGTTTTGTACAAAACCAGATTACCTTTGTACCTTTTGTCAAAATTAAATAAAAACTTCTTTACATCTATTCATCAATTAATTGCACATTGATTGCATTATTAACAGCTTTGTTGCCACCAAGGAGTTATCATAGTTAATATAATAACTCCTTGTTGCCACTAACTACTTTCTCTGTATGTTTCGTATATAACCAGATTACCTATTACCTATGTACCTTTTATAAAATAAAATAGACACTTCTATTCATCTATTCGTCAATTAATATTATTGCAAACATAAGCAATTGTTTTGGGAGAATATTATACTGATTGGTAAAAGGAAATTGATTGGGCTAGTATTATCTTTTGGAACAAATAGTTTATCTTTGATGTGTTGCCGAGTCACACAATTCGTCGCTGTTCTGACATACCGGCACATCTCTTTACTTATTTCTGTGGTGATGTGCCGGTATGTCAGAACAGCGACGAATTGATATACCAATGGTGTAAATGGAGCATATGATGTCGATACATTTTTTAATTTTACTTTAACCAACCATCATTTTCAATTAAAGAGCTACACATATTTAAATGGAAAAGGTATCAGGTGCAAAAATAGGCAACACCGACAGTTTGATGAATGGATTTAGGTGTGTTTTGTAATGTGTCTAGATTATACAAGTATATAATGTTAAAGCATGGCAAGTTACAATAGATGGTAGAGTGTTTGATATAAGAACAAAATAATACAGGGTGTCCCAAAAGTCTATGCACGTTTTTGAAGAGTCATATCTCATAAAATATAAATCATATGGTATAAATTTAACCATATTTTGATAGACGAGACTTTGGAAATTATTTTGATACCAAACACAACCCTTTTGGTGAACCCACAACATTATAAAACTGGTTGAGAGTTTTTGGCCATGTGCCAGACCCACCCATACCATGTACCACACATTGTTGCTAAAATCAGGTGCGCATAAATTAACAGTATGAAAGCAACGTTGCGCATTAGTCACAGTTCACTGCTTACCTTGCAACATTATTGTTATTACCAAACTCGGTCACTCATAACATAAATAGGCGTAGTAGACAACATTGCACAGCAAAAGTTTTCATTCAAGATGGTTAACAGCATAGATAAGCGAATACAAAATACAAATTGTATGGTTCTTCGCTGAAACAAATTCAGTTCAACTTAATACTCAATAAAAGTTCAGAAAACATTTCAAAGTGAAACGCGCACCAGGATCCATTCTGAAGTTGGTGGATACATTTTGTGAACACAGGAACTGTGCATGATTTGTATCGATGTGGTAGAAAGACTGGTAGATCAACAAGTCTCATTGATGTCATAAGACATGCAGTAGCCAAAAGTCCAAAGAGATCTATTCGCCGACTTTCCGCAGAAAACAAGAATAAAAGATCAACTATTCACAGAATTTTGCGTAAGGACTTGAAGAAGATTTCATACAAGATTCAGATCAAACAAAACATTAAAGCAGCGGACAGATGATATAGTTTGTTATTATGATGGATCACTATAATGTAAAATTATAAATATTACAATTGACGGATTACACTACCCGTGTTTTTGTTAATCTCAAGAGGTATGGATCTATGAACTATATTCCTCCAAAGTATAAAATTACATTTTTGCTGTAATACATGTTTTACTTCTAGAGTGGCATATACAAACAGATGTTACTCCAATTTTGATATCAAAATTATTTCCCACATCTCCTCTTTCTACATATGTATTCATATTTTCAATACGACTTATATTTTGTGAAATACAAAGCTTCAAAGTCGTGCATAGACTTTTGGGACACCCTGTATAACTAAAGCGAAGCGGCGGAGGAAAAAACATGTGTTCATGTATACTGTCTATTAGACCCTTCTTGTAATTGTATGTTGGAACTATTTCCTCAAGGAAATGGTTCAAACATTCTTAGCTGTATAAAATGCTTTGTTTTGATATTTAATGATTTACAATAAGACAGGCGTAGACTGGTATCCTGTAAGAGGAAAATTACAATTGTGAAATTATGCAAAATCATAACTATATAAATCCCTATTGGCGAACCTGCCCCATCATCATAGGGCGTGAAACATTCAATTTCAGGTAAGGAAATAGGCCTATGCATTATATTTTAACTCAAAATGTATTCTTACCAATTTCGCGACAAATGTTCTTATAGCTACTTTATGTGTTATTTCATTTTGTATGGGTTCTATCTGGTAGGCGCTACTTACTTGTACTAGCGAGAGCCCGTTCGAAGAGTGTCTTTAATTTTTTCGATGTGGTTCATGATCGTCAATAATGTATGTGTCAATTGTTATATCAAAACGTTATTGGGTTGGTCAGTATTTAATATTTATTTTATGTACTATTCAATCACTTGATCATAAAGGTAAACTGTCACGCCCGTCACAGACATTGTGAGCAGCGTCACCGAAAGCACTGTTCCCCGAAATCACCGAAATGTATCCTTCAAACAATTTAATAATTACCCTAGTCCTGGACTTTTCTCCAACATCGAAACGGAGACCGTTTTTATTTTAATTGGGTGGGAAAAGTTGACAAAGTGTATGTTAGGCTCCGGGTAACCTATACATCGTCTTTTATTGCTGTATTGATGTTACAGGTGTCCAATCCAGTGTATTGCTTGAGAATGTCGGTGAACGTCAGGGCAGGTCTTCCCGGTTTTCTTTTTGCCATGCTTGGGAATTAAGCAACTCCACTGTATATTCGATCGTCGATGAATTCAAAATGACCGTATATGCAAATGTTGAATATTACTCGAGGCATTGTGGTATTATAATCGGTTTCAGCAAATGTGTTACCTCATTAAAAGTTTTGGGCCTGTCCACACTTCGGGAGAGGTAGTAAACTGTTTCCCGAATAAATCAATATAACTTCGATCCTGAAACAGGCCAGAAAGGATAAGTCCATGGGATAACTATATACAGTCATCAAAAAAGTAACTATACAGGTAATACATGGGTTTTTAACTCTAAAATATATATCCTACGTAAAAATATTAAATATAAAGTTGTTGACAAATAGGTATTGCACGCTAGGATAGTTTAAATATTGAACAGGTTACAATCCAAAATGTAAGGTAAAGTCACAATTTCATTTTCACTTTACGTTTCAACACGGAGGAGAGTATGACATGCAGTTCGCGTGTAGAATAGAAAAATGTGAACATGAAAATCGGACTTTACCTTACATTTAGGAGTGTTAATTCCTCAATAATCACCCAGTCCTATAGCGTGCAATATATCATATTAAAGAAGATAAATTTCTCGACAACTTTATAAATTAATATTTTTAGGTAGGACATATTTTTAGAGAATCCCATTTATTACCTGTGTAGTTACTTTTGTCGATGACTGTATAAGGCCCCGGGATACCGTGAATGTATCATGTATGGTTACACGCGCATTTTAAATTTGGCCTACAATAATAAACATGTTGTTATACGCTTATCATGAGTTTGATTGGATTCGATGAATCTGCGTCGTGGTCTGAATCCTCAAATAATTTGATGATAATTTGGCGAATGACAATATCACAAAATGATGTGATCTTTTTTTACGACTTTTAATTTTCCTGACGTGCCGACACATGTTTCCAGTCTGATGGGACACTTTTCCCAATGCCTTATCGAATACATTTTGAATGTCATTGATGTTGAAAGTTTTGTTGCGCTTTGCAACATGATGTTTAAATTTCAATCACCTAAAACATGATTTTAGTAATCCTACATGATTACATAGGCGGGTAGGCCAAGAGAATAACATCATCCTGCCTCTTTCCATAAGTAACACACTGAAATATATATTTGGCCTAATACTCACCTGTTAAAGCAAGGAGGTGTCAAATTATATTTGACACCTCCCTGGTTAAAGTAACCATGAAGTAACATTCTGAGTATTTTTCTGAGCTTTTATCTTTCATAAAGACGTATTGATTATTGGATACTCTAGCGCAATATTTAAGAAGATTAAACTGGGTATTAACATGGCAAATAACAATTTACAACCAGTACATCCCCATCAAATCAACCCTGCACCTCTCCCAATATGCAAGAGGTAACACATTTGCTGAAACCGATTATAGTAGCGTATTCAATTGTGGTATTAGGCACTGTGGTATATTAGTATAATATATAGTTTGTTCGTATTCGATTGTGGTACTTAGTATTGTCTTCAAGCCATTGTGGCAGTATTCAAAGGATTTGAATAAATTCAGTTTTTAATGTATTCGTTTTGAAATTTGTACGTAGCTCATTAGGACACAATATTGTCGTTGAAATGTATTCGAGTTTAGTAAGGGAGATTTTGTTACCATAAACTACCATCTCATGTTTTGTACAAAACCAGATTACCTTTGTACCTTTTGTCAAAATCCAATAAAAAAAACTTTATTTACATCTATTCATCAATTAATTGCACACATTAATTGCATTATCAACAGCTTTGTTGCCACAAAGTACTATTAACTACTATCTCTGTATTTTTCGTATATAACAAGATTATCTATATACATGTTATGAAATAAAATAGACACATCTATTCATCTATTCGTCAATTAATATTATTGCAAACATAAGCAATTGTTCTGGGAGAATATTACTGATAGGGGCACTAAGAGATGTGTTGGAGGCTGCGCCCTCAATTATGATAAAAACTGAGATTAGTTTATTTTTATAATTGCATTACATGTATGAACTTACACCTATAAGGATTAAGAAAAATCAGCTCTCTTTGTACAAGAAAACGTCGATTCAAAAATGCTCGTACAGCCGGGACGAGCATTTTACGTCCGACAGTATCCCCCTGCAGTACGCGTGATACATAACGCGAACCGTATTTGCATAGAGGGCGTTTTTCAATAAATAGCGATGATATTGTTTTAATCAAGTTTTGCTGTGTTTTTTTGTTAGTAGAAACAACAATAATGGCAATTTTTAATGTTCATCTTGCATTCTGAAGTAAATTTTTAAACATTTAAAATGTTCAACACCACTTAATGTCCCTTTAAGGAAAACTATTGGGCTACATGTAGTATTATCTTTTGGAACAAATACTTTTTCCTTAGTGTGTTGCCGAGTCACACAATTGATATACCAATGGTGTAAATGGAGCATATTATGTCGATACATTATTTAATTTTACTTTAACCAACCATCATTTTCAATTAAAGAGCTACACATATTTAAATGGAAAAGGTATCAGGTGCAAAAATAGGCAACACCGACAATTTGATGAATGGATTTAGGTGTGTTTTGTTAAAGAACAAATGTTTCTAGATTATACAAGTATATAATGTTAAAGCGGACAAGTTACAATAGATGGTAGAGTGTTTGATATAGGAACTTGACTTACTTACTTACTTGACTTGACTTATGGCGGATGATTTTTCCGAACCACAATGCCTCTCCAGATCTTCCTTTCCAACATAGCTGTCTTGATTTCTTCCACCTGCAGTTCTGTATCACGTTTTAGTATGTCAATGTAGGTCAGGGCTGGTCTGCCACGCTTTCTTACTCCATGCTTTGGAATTCAATGTATGAGTTTGTGTACAAGCTCCTTGGACCCCCTGAAGCAGTGTCGAGCAAATCTTGCTCTGCGTTCTCTGATCTTGTCCGAGACTTTTGGCATGTCCCCATACAAATCCTTATTCGTCAAATGCTGACTCCAGTTGATGTTGAACACGGATCTTAGCATCCTAGTGTAGCATCCATCCAGTTGTTTACGAACAAAAGAATATAACTAAAGCAAGGCGGCTGAGGAAAAAACATGTGTTCATGTATATTGTCTATTAGACCCTTCTTGTAATTGTCTGTTTGGATTATTTCCTCAAGGAAATGGTTCAAACATTCTTAGCTGTATAAAATGCTTTGTTTTGATAGTTACTGATTTAAAATAAGACAGGCGTATGACTGGTAATCCTGTAAGAGAAAAATTACAATTTTGAAATTATGCAAAATCATAATATCTATATAAATCCCTATTAGGCTCCGGGTAACCTATTCATCGTGTTTCATTGCTGTATTATTGTTACATGTGTCCAATCCAGTGTATTGCTTGAGAATGTCGGTAAACGTTAGGGCAGGTCTTCCCGGTTTTCTTTTGCCATGCTTGGTAATTATACAACTCCACTGTATATTTGATCGTCGATTAATTCAAAATGACCGTATAATGTTGTATATTACTCGAGGCATTGTGGTATGAGTAGCGTATTCAATTGTGGTATTAGTAGCGTATTCAATTGTGGTATTATTGCCTTCAACATGTTCATCAAGGCACTGTGGTATATTGTATGTAATGGTATATATTGTATTCGTATTCGATTGTGGTACTTAGTATTGTCTTTTATATTCGTTTTTGAATTTATTCGTAGCTCATTAGGATACAATATTGTCGTTGAAATGTATTCGAGTTTAGTAAGGGAGATTTTGTTACCATAAACTACCATCTCATGTTTTGTACAAAACCAGATTACCTTTGTACCTTTTGTCAAAATCAAATAAAAACTTCTTAACATCTATTCATCAATTAATTGCACACATTGATTGCATTATTAACAGCTTTGTCACTAACTACTATCTCTGTATGTTTCGTATATAACCAGATTACCTATTACCTATGTACCCTTTATAAATAGACACTTCTATTCATCTATTCGTCAATTAATATTATTGCAAACCTAAGCAATTGTTCTGGGAGAATATTATACTGATTGGTAAAAGAAAATTGATTGGGCTAGTATTATCTTTTGGAACAAATAGTTTATCTTTGGTGTGTTGCCGAACCACACAATTGATATACCAATGGTGTAAATGGAGCATATTATGTCGATACATTATTTAGTTTTACTTTAACCAACCATCATTTTCAATTAAAGAGCTACACATATTTAAATGGAAAAGGTATCGGGTGCAAAAATAGGCAATCTCGACAGTTTCATGAATGGATTTAGGTGTGTTTTGTTAAAGAACAAATGTTTCTAGATTATACAAGTATATAATGTTAAAGCATGGCAAGTTACAATAGATGGTATAGTGTTTGATATAAGAACAAAATAATACACCCAAAACTCTATGCACGTTTTTGAAGAGTCATCTCATAAAATATAAATCATATGGTATAAATTTAACCATATTTTGATAGACGAGACTTGGGAAATTATTTTGATACCAAACACAACCCATTTGGTGAACCCACAACATTATGAAACTGGTTGAGAGTTTTTGGCCGTGTGCCAGACCCACCCATACCAAGTACCACACACTGTTGCTTAAATCAGGTGCGCATAAATTAACAGTATGAAAGCAACGTTGCGCATTAGTCACAGTTCACTGCTTATCTTGCAACATTAATATTATTACCAAACTGGGTCACTCATAACATAAATAGGCGTAGTAGACAACATTGCACAGCAAAAGTCTTTATTCAAGATAGATAACAGCATAGATAAGCGAATACAAATTGTATGGTTCTTCGCTGAAACAAATTCAGTTCAACTTAATACTCAACAAAAGTTCAGAAAATAATTCAAAGTGAAACGCGCACCAGGATCCATTCTGAAGTTGGTGGATACATTTTTTGAACACCGGAACTGTGCATGATTTGTATCGATGTGGTAGAAAGACTGCTAGATCAACAAGTCTCATTGATGTCATAAGACATGCAGTAGCCAAAAGTCCAAAAGAGATCTATTCGCCGACTTTCCGCAGAAAACAAGATTAAAAGATCAACCGTCCACAGAATTTTGCGTAAGGACTTGAAGAAGATTTCATACAAGATTCAGATCAAACAAAACATTAAAGCCGCGGACAGATGATATAGTTTGTTATTATGATGGGATCACTATAATGTAAAATTATAAATATTACAATTGACGGATTACTTTCCCGGTGTAACCAACTCTACCCGTGTTTTTGTTAATCTCAATAGGTATGGATCTATGAACTATATTCCTCCGAAGTATAAAATTACATTTTTGCTGTCATACATGTTTTACTTCTGGAGTGGCATTACAAACAGATGTTACTCTAATGTTTGGTATCAAAATTATTTCCCACATCTCCTCTTTCTAAATATGTATTCATATTTTCAATACGACTTATATTTTGTGAAATACAAAGCTTCAAAATCGTGCATAGACTTTTGGGACACCCTGTATAACTAAAGCGAAGCGGCGGAGGAAAAAACATGTGTTCATGTATACTGTCTATTAGACCCTTCTTGTAATGTTGGAATTATTTCCTCAAGGAAATGGTTCAAACATTCTTAGCTGTATAAAATGCTTTATTTTGATATTTAATTATTTACAATAAGACAGGCGTAGACTGGTATCCTGTAAGAGGAAAATTACAATTGTGAAATTATGCAGTGAAAGCACTGTTAAAATGTTTCCTTCGTAACAATTTAATAATTACCCTAGCCCTGGACTTTTCTCCAACATCGAAACGGAGACCGGTTTTGTTTTTTAATTGGGCGGGAAAAGTTAACAAAGTGTATGTTAGGCTCCGGGTAACCTATACATCGTCTTTTATTGCTGTATTGATGTTACAGGTGTCCAATCCAGAGTATTGCTTGGGAATGTCGGTGAACGTCAGGGCAGGTCTTGGGAATTTAACAACTCCACTGTATATTCGATCGTCGATGAATTCAAAATGACCGTATATGCAAATGTTGAATATTACTCGAGGCATTGTGGTATATTAGTAGCGTATTCAATTGTGGTATTAAGTATTGCCTTCAAAATGTTCAAGGCACTCAGTGGTATATACAGTATGTATAATATTTTGTTCGTATTCGATTGTGATACTTAGTATTGTTTTCAAGCCATTGTGGCAGTATTCAAAGGATTTGAATACATTCAGTTTTTAATATATTCGTTTTCAAATTTGTTCGTAGCTCATTAGGATACAATATTGTCGTTGAAATGTATTCAAGTTTGGTAAGGGGAATTCTGTAAGCATAAACTCCCATCTCATGTTTTGTACAAAACCAGATTACCTTTGTACCTTTTGTCAAAATCCAATAAAAAAACTTATTTACATCTATTCAGCAATTAATTGCACACATTAATTGCATTATTAACAGCTTTGTTGCCACAAAGCACTATTTACTACTATCTCTGTATTTTTCGTATATAACAAGATTATCTATATACATGTTATGAAATAAAATAGACACTGCTATTCATCTATTCGTCAAGTATTATTATTGCAAACATAAGCAATTGTTCTGGGAGAATATTATAGTGATTGGTAAAAGGAAATTGATTGGGCTAGTATATAATTCTCATGATTTCATGAGTGTATGATTTATCTCTCTTGTTTGTATAAGTGTTTTTTCCTATCTTTTGATGTATCTTACTTTATATTTGTTGGATGCACCACCATCTGTTGGTGGGTGCCGCTGTTTTGAAAGCGTTTTCCGAATAAATAAATAAATAAATAAATAAATAAATAAATATTATCTTTTGGAACAAATAGTTTATCTTTGGTGTGTTGCCGAGTCACACAATTCGTCGCTGTTCTGACATACCGGCACATCTCTTTACTTATTTCTGTTGTGATGTGCCGGTATGTCAGAATAGCGACGAATTGATATACCAATGGTGTAAATGGAGCATATTATGTCGATACATTTTTTTATTTTACTTTAACCAACCATCAATTCAATTAAAGAGTTACACATATTTAAATGGAAAAGGTATCAGGTGCAAAAATAGGCAACACCGACAGTTTGATGAATGGATTTAGGTGTGTTTTGTTAAAGAACAAATCGTCAGCCTGCTTCGATAATTGCCTAACTCATTTTTTTTAGTTCTTAGAAAACAACAAAAGTAGGAAACCTGTTACCTTTGTACCTGTTACTCATTTTGCATTATTGATGTATGGTTTTTCATTATGTGGAATGTGACATGTATTGTTGATGGCCTCGATTGGCGTGCATGGATGCACTAATCCAAGTCATAGAAACAGATGAACACAGCCATACAATAATTTGATTAATTCCATGGATTTGTCAATGCAAATTCAATAATGCAAAATGAGTAACATGTTGGAGTGGTCTGGTGGCCCTTTTGCAACAAATCTCTTCATTTATCAACACTTTTGATTGGTCAATGACTTAGATATTATAACAGCATGTGCATAATGTAATGAAGTCATGATTTATGCAAAAAACTCAATTTTGCTGAAAAGTGAGTTAGGCAATTATCGAAGCAGACTGACGAAATGTTTCTAGATTATACAAGTATATAATGTTAAAGCATGGCAAGTTACAATAGATGGTAGAGTGTTTGATATAAGAACTTTACTTAGGGAGCAGTTCCATTTGTACGCGATAAAAATTGCGAGAATGTTCCGGGCCCCGATGAGTTTTTTATCAGGCCCCGATGAGATTTTTATCGCGTACAGTTGCGAGTAGCAAAGGATTATTTATCGAGTAGCGTATTACCGCTTGTTTAAATATAAACGAAAGATAAGTGGTCGGTATGTAAATAGAGCTTCGGGTTATTTATTCTAGTTGTAAGGTACAAATTCAGCATTTCATGTTTTTAGAGATAATGTTATTGATTATGGATGTTTAACGTAAATTGTATTATCCTCGTGTATTTGCTAAACAATGTCCCGCTCTATTTGCTAAACATACCCCAGGGTATGGCAGAGGCCTCGTATCGGGCCCCGATGTCTATTTTATCGGGGCCTGATGACTATTTTATCGCGTATCAACTTGAAAAACATCGGGTCCAAAACATATCAGGCCCCGATACAGTCGCAATAAATTTATCGCGCACAAATGGAACTGTTCCCTTACTTACTTACTTGACTTGACTTATGGCGGATGATTTTTCCGAACCATAATGCCTCTCCAGATCTTCCTTTCCAACATAGCTGTCTTGATTTCTTCCACCTGCAGTCCTGTATCACGTTTTAGTATGTCTTTGTAGGTCAGGGCTGGTCTGCCACGCTTTCTTACTCCATGCTTTGGAATCCAATGTATGAGTTTGTGTACAGGCTCCTTGGACCCCCTGAAGCAGTGTCCAGCCAATCTTGCTCTGCGTTCTCTGATCTTGTCCGAGGCTTTTGGCATGTCCCCATACAGGTCCTTATTCGTCACATGCTGACTCCAGTTGATGTTGAACACAGATCTTAGCATCCTAGTGTAGCATCCATCCAGTTGTTTAAGAACAATAGAATATAACTAAAGCGAGGCGGCCGAGGAAAAAACATGTGTTCATGTATATTGTCTATTAGACCCTTCTTGTAATTGTCTGTTTGGATTATGAAATGGTTCAAACATTCTTAGCTGTATAAAATGCTTTGTTTTGATAGTTAATGATTTATAATAAGACAGGCGTATGACTGGTAATCCTGTAAGAGGAAAATTACAATTGTGAAATTATGCAAAATTATAATAACTATATAAATCCTAATTAGGCTCCGGGTAACCTATTCATCGTGTTTCATTGCTGTATTATTGTTACATATGTCCAATCCAGTGTATTGCTTGAGAATGTCGGTAAACGTCAGGGCAGGTCTTCCCGGTTTTCTTTTGCCATGCTTGGGAATTATACAACTCCACTGTATTATTTGATCGTCGATTAATTCAAAATGACCGTATAATGTTGTATATTACTCGAGGCAATGTGGTATTAGTAGCGTATTCAACTGTGGTATTAATAGCGTATTCAATTGTGGTATTATTGCCTTCAACATGTTCATCAAGGCACTGTGGTATATTGTATGTAATGGTATATATTGTATTCGTATTCGATTGTGGTACTTAGTATTGTCTTTTATATTCGTTTTTGAATTTGTTCGTAGCTCATTAGGATACAATATTGTCGTTGAAATGTATTCGAGTTTAGTAAGGGAGATTTTGTTACCATAAACTACCATCTCATGTTTTGTACAAAACCAGATTACCTTTGTACCTTTTGTCAAAATCAAATAAAAACTTCTTTACATCTATTCATCAATTAATTGCACACATTGATTGCATTATTTTATTATTATTTTATTGTTTTAAAACAGCTTTGTTGCCACTAACTACTATCTCTGTATGTTTCGTATATCGTCAGCCTGCTTCGATAATTGCCTAACTCACTTTTCAGCAAAATTGAGTTTTTTGCATAAATCATGACTTCATTACATTATGCACATGCTGTTATAATATCTAAGTCATTGACCAATCAAAAGTGTTGATAAATGAAGAGATTTGTTGCAAAAGGGCCACCAGACCACTCCAACATGTTACTCATTTTGCATTATTGAATTTGCATTGACAAATCCATGGAATTAATCACATTATTGTATGGCTGTGTTCATCTGTTTCTATATGACTTGGATTAGTGCATCCATGCACGCCAATCGAGGCCATCAACAATACAATAGTCACATTCCACATAATGAATATCCATCCATCAATAATGCAAAATGAGTAACAGGTACAAAGGTAACAGGTTTCATACTTTAGTTGTTTTCTAAAGAACTAGAAAAAATGAGTTAGGCAATTATCGAAGCAGGCTGACGATATATCAGATTACCTATTACCTATGTACCTTTTATAAAATAAAATAGACACTTCTATTCATCTATTGGTCAATTAATATTATTGCAAACATAAGCAATAATATTGTTCTGGGAGAATATTATACTGATTGGTAAAAGGAAATTGATTGGGCTAGTATTATCTTTTGGAACAAATAGTTTATCTTTGGTGTGTTGCCGAGTCACACAATTCGTCGCTGTTCTGACATACCGGCACATCTCTTTACTTATTTCTGTTGTGATGTGCCGGTATGTCAGAACAGCGACGAATTGATCTACTAATGGTGTAAATGGAGCATATTATGTCGATACATTATTTAGTTTTAATTTGACCAACCATCATTTTCAATTAAAGAGCTACACATATTTAAATAGAAAAGGTATCAGGTGCAAAAATAGGCAACACCGACAGTTTGATGAATGGATTGAGGTGTGTTTTGTTAAAGAACAAATGTTTATAGATTATACAAGTATATAATGTTAAAGCATCGTAAGTTACAATAGAAGGTAGAGTGTATTGTGTATAAGAACAAAAGAATATAACTAAAGCGAAGCGGGAGGAAAAAACATGTGTGTGCATGTCGGGGTGCATGTATACTGTCTATTAGACCCTTCTTGTAATTGTCCGTTGGAATTATTTCCTCAAGGAAATGGTTCAAATATTCTTAGCTGTATAAAATGCTTTGTTTTGATATTTAATGATTTACAATAAGACAGGCGTAAGTATAGGTCTTGTTGGTTATTATAAGATTAGTTTGGTATTATCCCCTTTTAAAATGCTCGTTAGCTAAGGGCTATAATAAAACAATTGCATTTCCTAGAAAACAAAACAAATTAAAATATCAGTTGGATTTCCCTGAGACAAACCATTTGATACATCATATTTATGTTTACATCAAAACATGTTGGCCTTATCAAACTTATGACTCAACACCATCAACTTCAAAATCCCAATACTTTATGTCGATAAATTTAACATGAACACATACTGTAAGCATTAATTAAATGTGCCACCACATTTGTTAAATTTCATAACTAATTAAGTTAATTTTGCATCTTTAAATTGTGGAATGACTATTACTTGGAATTATGTTATTTATAGTAGACATTTTAAACTTTGTCCTACAACCGATGATTGTATGTATGCTAATCGTAGTAATTATAAACATCATTGTCAATGATTTGAAAGTTTTAAGGTGTCTGGCTCATCCACAGCATCAACATGTTCATCCCACACTTATCTCAGTGAAATGGAGGTTTTGCCATCAGACATGACATACATTGTGGTATACTACATAGGAAATTGAAAAAAATACACTTCTACGAGCAAATTCTAAATGGCTTTTTGTTGTTATCAGGGGAATCAACGGAACATTAATTCAAAGTGTGGAATAAGAGTGTTTGTATGACGCGCCGTAATGTAAAAGTAAAAGTGTTATGTAAAAAGATAGCGCCCGCTCACCTGCCTGGTAACTATTGCGTCGGCCGGTTGAAGATGCAAAAGTACCGGACCGACTGGCGGTAAAAAAAGTTCAAATTAACAGTGTAATTGGTCACAGGTCACTAATAGGTATATCAAATAAGGTGGGATCGTTTCAAAAAACCCTTAAAATCGTGATACGTGTCTCTATTTTAAATAGAAGTTGTCAAAAAAACATAACATTTTTGATATCATATTAAAGACAATTTATCCAGCTACCGAATAAAAAAAGAATTAAAGCCAC
Organism: Ophiura sarsii; assembly: GCA_035610835.1. Classification (NCBI taxonomy): domain Eukaryota; kingdom Metazoa; phylum Echinodermata; class Ophiuroidea; order Amphilepidida; family Ophiuridae; genus Ophiura; species Ophiura sarsii. The sequence continues at coordinate 34,827,812 of CM069450.1, read as the reverse complement.
ATGTTTAGCAACAGTGAAGTTATCAATCTTATCGTCGAGTGAGTCAGGGGTGGGACCGGTGGACGAGGAGCCGGTGGACGCGGAGCCCATAGGTTTCTACACAAAATAGTGGAAAACTAGAACTTTTGAAATTGATGCCATTTTAAAATTATACATAGGAAAGTTTTCAAACTTCTCATATGTGTTAATAACATGTGCCTGCTACTATGAATAACAATATTGAATTGTTATCTAGACATTCTCTACTAGAATATGATGTTCAATTCAGGGAGTGTTTTAATGTAAAAAACACACAGTTTTATTCATTTTATTGATTAAACAATGGCCAAATCGCAGTCTCTCTATTTCATTTGTGTGACTCTTCGGTCCTTTTCTACCCTGGGTAGTAAAACATTTAACTAAAAAAGCCAGAAGTGTTTCTTCACAGAATTGTTCATAGATTCATGAAAATTTTGCTATTTAGACCTATTTTTGACCACCCTGTATTTAAAATAAAAGGAACTTTAACGATACTAGCGGCGTACCCTCACTACGCTCGGGTCCCCGCTACGCTCGGGTCATGCTAACTTAATTTCATAGAATATTATATACAAACCTTCATTTTATGCATTATTTCATCATAATTTTAGACACCCTGTACTTTTCCTGTGAACATTTTGGGCAAGTGATTCTTAGCAAATTTGGTAGCACCTTCTGCGGTTGTTCTGATTTTGGTGACTATCTTCAGCTAAACCCTAATTGTACAAACTATCAAAATATTTTGTGAGGAGCAAAAACGATCAACTTTTTTATGTTCCACCCTATACAAATTTTACACACCCTGTATAATTTGATTCTTTTTTGCAAAAATGAAAAACCTTGAATCATAAGCTTTCCAACGATATATAGTTTGTGGGTCATTAAGTATGTAAAACTTAAGTTTTGTCCCGTTTAATCAGATTTGGTGCATTCCTCAACATTATTAGAAGTGAAACATTTTTTTGGACCAGTTTGTGACTTCTGACCAATTGAGCTACTCTGAAAGGTGGAATTTCTGTTGGGCAGGTATTTTTGTGAGTTACCTGCCCGACTGAATAGTTTAAAAACCTGCAGTTAATCCAGCCATGCACACATTCAACTTATAACTCCTCCAATAAACTCTCTGTAGTGTGTAGTGGCGTCAAAGTGGAGTTTAGTGATCAACATAACATTTTTTACACACGATGGTTTCGTCTTCACGTATGTATAATTTACACCACTACATGTATATTATAATCACTCGCGCGGCAACGAGGTGCGATCTGTGGAATATTTTCTGATGTTAATTACGGATGATGAACGGAACAATAAAATGATTTTGTAGAGGGTCATGTGTTTTAAGCTCGCCTCCTTTCGCGTTACACACGGATTTTGGCTTTCGCGACATGATTTTAACTTTACACATTTATATTTGCTTGTATATCCACCTGAGGTAGTAAAAGTATACATAATGAGGAAACCAAATATGCCATTAAAATTATAGTACGACCAAGAACTAAAATGGTATGATCGGAAATGTTCGGAAAAATATCAGAGTTTTCTCATTTTTAATTTGAGATCCATATATTTTTTATACCTACCCCTATCATTATTTACTTTACATATTTGAATTCCTCATGAAATTATCCATTAGATGATATATAATTGTCAAAGTTACTACGTCGATATTGTGATTATACCGGCTAGTGAATATCTCCAATTTTTATTTTATATATTTTTAGAATTTTCAGAAATATTTGTTTAAGGATGAACCCTTCCCTGATATAAACTGCATTTCAAGTCTGTTGAACCACATACTTAAATACTACTAAATCTATATACTAATTTTCGGTCCCTCGCCTGATTAGATAGTTCAATAATAATTTTACACTCGCGTCCCTCTTCAACTGAAAAAGCGTGGTAATTGCGCCTCTAATAGACGAGCTAATTAGATAGTTCAATGCCAGTATTTTCCCGTTTTCAGACATGCGCAGAAAGGATCACAGATGATAATCCGAAATGTTGAATTTATTTTACTCGGATAGCTACTGTTCGGGCAAACATTGTGGTTTTCGGAGTGAGTGATGACATATGGTCTTCACCCAAAATATTTTCATCAGGGATATAGCTACATTTCTGTATGCGGCCGTTTGTTATTCTTAAAGATGGCATGAGTACAAGCATTTATACGTGACTATCCGTCCGACAAATAAAATTATTTTACGACATTTTCTAAATGTAAATAAAAACTCTTACACAGATCTTAAAGTGACACTCTCGCATTAGTAACATAGATGAACGCGTAGTTTGCTAACGATAAAGAAACTGTGGCGGTACCATAACAACAGTTCCTATGTTGAAGCTGCGCGACCGCGTTTATCATGGTGCGCGCGATTCAGCGCACACGTAATGACGCATACAAAGTGTATACGCGTTTGTGGCGCAAACTGCACATTGTAACGTGGCAGGGTGAAAGCAGGCAGTCCGTACACTCTAAGAAAAAGGATGCTTCAGGCTTCAGGGGTTCTTGGCTGTCACGTATGGAACCCTTATCACCTTAAAAGGTTCCAAAAAGAACCATTTTAAGGTTCAAAGTGGGCAAAATATGGGCAAACATTGGTAACAACAGTTCCTATGTTGCAGCTGCGCGACCGCGTTTATCATGGTGCGCGCGATTCAGCGCACACGTAATGACGCATACAAAGTGTATACGCGTTTGTGGCGCAAACTGCACATTGTAACGTGGCAGGGTGAAAGCAGGCAGTCCGTACACTCTAAGAAAAAGGATGCTTCAGGCTTCAGGGGTTCTTGGCTGTCACGTATGGAACCCTTATCACCTTAAAAGGTTCCAAAAAGAACCATTTTAAGGTTCAAAGTGGGCAAAATATGGGCAAACATTGGTCTTTAGAACCGCTAAAGGTTCTCTACAGAACCTTTTGGGGCCTTTAAAATCAAAGAACTTTTAAACCATATACGGGACAGCCAAGAACCCCTCTGAAGCACCCTTTTTTCTAATAGTGTACCCTAAAGCCACCTCCTCATCTCCGCACTTGGATATAAGGGCACATGGGGCATCTGGATAAACGGAACGTGTTTTTTGTGTGGTACATTATCATGATTATTATAGAGTGTCTGGATTATTAAGGGCATCCGTGGTATCTGGATTACGGGGGGTTCACTATAAAACGAGTCTCAAATTACCTGGATACTAATACTATGCACAGGTGGGCCACCTGTGATAACTGCATTTTAAGGGTGTACACTCAGATAGTATCTCGGGAGGCTTTATAGAACACAGCAAACATGACAAAGGGACTACATACGTTAAGGCCCCACATGCCTATTGGAGGAATAATGTATTTAATGTAAATAGCCCAAACAAAACCCGGATGGCACACATTGTGTAAAGTACAAGCGTGGAATGGTACAAGTGATCTTGATGATAGAATCGGCCGACCATAAAACTAAACGACCGACTATAAAACTATAACGCTCAGAACGTAGGCCTACTGAATTACCGTGGATACAGTATGTGCATGCATATGGGAAGTGGCGACACCAGCACCAAAATGTTAAAGGAGGAAAACGGTGTGGTGGGGCAATAAAAGAATCGGGGGAGACATTTAAAATCTAAATTTTAAGTAACTTTCAATTTTGACATCAAAATTCAACTTTTTATTATTTGGGGTTCAAAATAGGTAGAGACATGCGCTGACAGGAGGTACTAACTGGGTATTAAGAACACGTTGATGGAGTAGGCCTACTTGGATTAGGAACATGGGTATCTGTATTATTTAAGAGCACATTGGGCCTAGGCTCATGGTGTATTAAGAGCACCATGTCACTTACATGATATCAAGGGCACTTTAGTACCTGAATTATTTAAGGACATACTCTTGATATTTATATAAACATTTATAACGCTATGATATACTCACCTCTGCCTATGTGATAGGCCTATGACTTTTACTGCCCGCTATCTTCGGCACCCGCGTTTAATTTACTTGACTATGATAAAGTAAGGGCACCTGGGTATCTCGAGATAACGGCACACTGCAGTACTGTAGGCCTACCTTGATTATGTGGTATTCGGTGCATTATTAAGGGCACCAGGGGTAACTGGAGTAGGGGGTAGGGCTTAGGCCTATGGGGTCCCTAGATATAATGGGACAACGGGTAGGCCTACCTGCATTTCAGGTCTCATGGGAGGCCTATACATAGGTATCTGGAAACACAAACGTAGGCCTACCTATATTAACATGAGTAAGGCACATGTATACCTGGATTATCAAAAGCACCTGCGATATTCGGATTATTTAGGGCCCGTCTGCATTATGTATACATATGTAGGACATGTTCTTGATATTATTGTATCAAATTTTCTTACGCTTTGTTTACTTATTCCCCGTGAAATCTTCTAGCGGGTCTAGCGCGAAGCGCTGGTGCCCGCTAGTATCCTTTAAAATGGGACCAGAATGGTGTTTGTAACATTAGGGGATGCTTAGTTATTGTAAAAAGAACAAAGCATGGGATTATCCCCATTGAGTTTGTACAGGCGGCACCCCTTCCGACGGCACCCCTTCCAGCACCACCCCTGGTCCCCAAACATCAAACAGTTGTATCTCCTATTCTGTATTAGCTATACCAATGCCATTTTGTAGGCAGGTAGGCCTAGCTTGTTATTAGGGCTTTAAAATGATATAAAATTTGTTGAGATAGCTTTTGTGGTTTTAAAAATATTTGAGTAAAATGACAGCATGAAACTAAAAAATGTAACAGTACCACCCTATTGGGAGGCGAGTTCATAACGCGTGACCATAGTTATTTGCGTTATCTAATCTTCTTTCCGTCATTCATAACATCGCTAATATAAATGTCAACATAGAAATAATAGGCATATACGACGGGTATTAAACAAATTATAAATATTTTTAAACAGGTTCGCCGTCGGGGTAGAAAAAATATTTTAAAAAATTTAAAAAAATATTTATAATAAATGTCAACCTCGTGACATTTGTCATGGTTATAGCTCTGACTCATAGTTAGGGACGAACCATTAGATTTTCAGGTGGGGTAGGGAGTTTTTAAAATAAAATAAAATTCCCCCTCTATGCAGGACACAAAAAAAAGAAATTCCCCTGATGAGTACACACAAAAAACCACTACCCCACCCTAACTCAATAATTATGAGTGAATACATAAAAATAAAAATAAATCGCCGGCGCAAAAAAAAAAAAATTGCCCCCTTACGGCCTTACCCCGAACCCAACTTCCTACCTCCCCCCCCCCTGAAAATCTAATGGTTCCCTTACACATTTATAGTAAATGAATATTGATACCTGTTTCACTTTTGTATGATGCAGTCAAAGCGAGAGAGAGATTTTAGACGACGGAAACATTACCCTAAAATAAATGCATGGTGTTTTCGTTTTTCCTCCGTGTTGTATATGATTTCAATAAAAACACGATTTTAATACTGGAAATGGACAATAATGATTGATATCTGAATATAATACGGTATATCATATTAATATAATTAAGTAATATTTACTCTTGTAGGCTTGATAGTATAATATCAACTCGAGTGTATTGGTGTGCGTTTAACATACTGGAATACTGCTACTAAATCAGTCAACTTTGTTGCTACAGGGTGACCCAGAAAATGTTGAACCCAAAAATTTCAAAATTCAATTATTTTGTTTGCCATTAAAATAACAAAATATTGCATAACTCGTTCACCGGCTATGTGCACCATACACTTAACTTTCTGAAACATTTTAGATCATAAAGATAGGCCACACGAAACTTAAGATATGTGTAATTTTGTAAGAAGTGTTGTTTTATAGTGTAAGTGAAGTGCAAAAAAATGGTTTCATGCTACATGAGCAGAACAAGTGCCTGTTTGAAACCATTTCTTTCCGTACAGTATCTCATCAATATTAATTTATTACTAGCGGGCACCAGCGCTTCGCGCTGGACCCGCTAGAAGATTTCACGGGGAATAAGTAAACAAAGCGTAAGAAGATTTGATACAAATCAAGAACATGTCCTACGTGCATACATAATCCAGACGGGGCCCTAAATAATCAGAATATCGCAGGTGCTTTTGATAATCCAGGTATACATGTGCCTTAATCTAGCCTAGGCCTACGTTTGTGTTTCCAGATACATACGTAGGCCTCCCATGAGACCTGAAATGCGGGTAGGCTACCCTTTGTCCCATTATATCCAGGGACCCCATAGGCCTAAGCCCTACCCCGTAATCCAGTTACCCCAGGTGCCCTTAATAATGCACCGGATACCACATAATCAAGGTAGGCCCACTGCAGTGTGCCGTTATCTCGAGATACCCAGGTGCTCTTACTTTATCATAGTCAAGTAAATTAAACGCGGGTGCCAAAGATAGCGGGCAGTAAAAGTCATAGGCCTATCACATAGGCAGAGGTGAGTATATCATAGCGTTATAAATGTTTATATAAATATCAAGAGTATGTCCTTAAATAATCAGGTAGGCCCTACTCTTGATATAATGTAAAGTGCCCTTGATATAATGTAAGTGACATGGTGCCTTAATACACCATGAGCCTAGGCCCAATGTGCTCTTAATTAATACAGATACCCATGTTCCTAATCCAAGTAGGCCTACTCCATCAACGTGTTCTTAATACCCCCAGTTATTACCTCCTTTCAGCGCATGTCTCTACCTATTTTGTACCCCAAATAATAAAAAGTTGAATTTTAATGTCAAAATTGAAAGTTACTTAAAATTAGCTTTTATATGTCTCCCCCGATTCTTTTATTGCCCCGCCATCCCGTTTTCCTCCTTTAACATTTTGGTGCTGGTGTCGCCACTGCCCATGCACATACAGTATCCAGGTAATTCAGTAGGCCTACGTTCTGAGCGTTATAGTTTTATAGTCGGTCGTTTAGTTTTATGGTCGACGGAGTCTATCATCAAGATTACTTGCACCATTCCACGCTTGTACTTGAGCACAATGTGTGCCATCCGGGTTTTGTTTGGCCTATTTACATTAAATACATTATTCCAATAGGTATGTGGGGCCTTAACGTATTATAGTATGTAGTCCCTTTGTCATGTTTGCTGTGTTCTATAAAGCCTCCCGAGATACTACCTGAGTGTACACCCTTAAAATCCAGTTATCACAGGTGGCCCACCTGCGCATAAGTATATCCAGGTAATTTGAGACTCGTTTTATAGTGAACCCCGTAATCCAGATACCACGGATGCCCTTAATAATCCAGACACTCTTTAATAATCATGATAATGTACCACACGTTCCGTTTTCCAGATGCCCCATGTGCCCTTATATCCAGATTATCAAGTAAGGGAAGTGCGGAGAGGAGGAGGTGGCTTAGGGTACACTATTAGAAAAAAGGGTGCTTCAGAAGGGTTCTTGGCTGTCCCGTATATATGGTTTAAAGGTTCTTTGATTTTAAAGGCCCCAAAAGGTTCTGTAGAGAACCTTTAGAGGTTCTAAAGACCAATGTTTGCCCATATTTTGCCCATTTTGAACCTTAAAATGGTTCTTTTTGGAACCTTTTAAGGTGTTATAAAGGGTTCCATACGGGACAGCCAAGAACCCCTGAAGCCTGAAGCATCCTTTTTCTAAGAGTGTACGGACTGCCTGCTTTCACCCTGCCACGTTACAATGTGCAGTTTGCGCCACAAACGCGTATACACTTTGCATGCGTCATTACGTGTGCGCCGAATCGCGCGCGCCATGATAAACGCGGCCGCGCAGCTTCAACATCGTAACGGTTGTTATGGTACCGCCACAGTTTCTTTATCGTTAGCAAACTACGCGTTCATCTATGTTACTAATGCGAAAGTGTCACTTTAAGATCTGTGTAAGAGTTTTTATTTACATTTAGAAAATGTCGTAAAATAATGTTATTTGTCGGACGTTTAGTCACGTATAAATGCTTGTACTCATGCGATCTTTAAGAATAACAAACGACCGCATATACAGAAATGTAGCTATATCCCTGATGAAAATATTTTGGGTGAAGACCATATGTCATCACTCACTCCGAAAACCACAATTTTTGCCCGAACAGTAGCTACTCGAGTAAAAGAAATTCAACATTTCGGATTATCATCTGTGATCCTTTCTGCGCATGTCTGAAAACGGGAAAATACTGGCATTGAACTATCTAATTAGCTCGTCTATTAGAGGCGCAATTACCACGCTTTTTCAGTTGAAGAGGGACGCGAGTGTAAAATTATTATTGAACTATCTAATCAGACGAGGGACCGAAAATTAGTATATAGATGTAAATCAATATTATTAATATATGAGAGACTTTGAAAACAAAAACTGAAGTCCCCTTGACTTCATTTTAAAATGTTAATTTGATAAATACAGATAAAAAGAAAAGATTACTTAACTCACCGTACTAGAACAGAATTAAGTTTCATATCTGAACCAAGTTACAATTTTTTTCACTTTTACAAAAGGGCGAAAACACCACCTGTCACACAATCAAGTGTATCTTTAGTCTGGTAAGACCAATTTACATGATCTAAAGTTCTTCAGAAAGCTGAATAAATTGTTTACATAACTGTTAAAAACAGAAAGCCATATTTATTTATTTTCATTTTGAATTAATTTGTTTAAGTTTGTGATTTTTGGGTTCAACATTTTCTGGGTCACCCTGTATAACAAGTCAAATCACAGTGATGCATGTGCAACCTTCAGAAGAATCAACCATTTAGTCAATGATAGAAAATCATCTCTTGGAGAGACTTGGAACCCCTTCATTTATTGAATGTTGGTCCTTTCGCTGCAATAGTTGAGTTCCTTGGAACAATTTGTTGACATTTGTATGCTACTTGGCCTGAATTTGCTTTAGTTTTTGAAATAATTAATACAATCTTTGCAAAAAAGGTCTGCATGCATGTAGCATCGGTGTAATTAACATTGGTGTTTTGCATTTGAACAGTAGTGCTATTTAGTGTATAGGCCTATTTGAAAGTAAACACTAATGTTTATGAAAGTATCCATCTACTGTACTAATTCAGCTTGGTTTGTCTTTCCATAAAAAAATGTCATCAGATAATAGTTTCGCAAGCTGTTCATTATACGGCCGGTAAAAGTCATCCAACATCCGTCTAGTGGCGGGAAAAATGTGCCCATATTTATTTTCACCTTTAGATGTTGCCTGCTTATTTGCAATATGGCTCAATTCTCCTGATTTCTTCAACGGTCGCAGTTGTTTTTCAGTCTTTGGTTCTGTAAATTGCATGAAAGTTATGAATAAAATGAGTGATTTGTGTGCACGAAAGATATGTGATGATATTCTATTTACCTTCGATAAAGATTCTGTTAGAATCGGAACGCCAGGTCCTCTTATATTTATTACATTCACTAACACAGACTATTTTTGTGGATAAGCGGTTTGCATTTAGCTTTTACACGATATTCTATTTACTGAAAATATTCATCATTAAATATTTTGACGTAGACGAACTCGGCTTTTTTCAAAGCAGTATCATATGATCTTTTCAAATTGTTACGCTTATTTCTTTCACTCTACCTCTTACCTATTTCAAGAAATTTGAATACTGAAGCTAACAAGTTTGTGTTTGGGTGTTTGTGCCAATCCTCCGTCCTCATCAGTAGCAATTGTTTTCGCGGATAAACTCGTAACCACTCTTGGACGTGGGCTATATAAACACCTACTTGAATTCTCTGGAGAGCAAAAAATAAAATAAACGTATACATAGGGGAAAAGGGTACTTCAGGTCCAATATGCTTGACTGTACTAGTATCAAAATACTGGTACAAAGTAAGTGTTCCAGTATCGGACGATACTGGCACATGTAACATGTTCCAGTACTGGGCGATAGGCCTACTGGAATACAAATTTGTACCAGTATCGTTCAATACTGGGTTAAATCACACTGGTAGCACATGTGCCAGTATCGCCAGATACTGGAATATAAAAGCGTTCCATGCAGTATCACTCAAACCTAAACTGGAACACAATTTGGTGTACTGGAACAGTAGAATCGTACCAGTATCGAGCTATATTGGCAACTTTTATGTTCCAGTATTGAACGATACTGTTATACCAGTATCTGGGACCTACATTGTAAAGTACACTTTTCCCCATTTTTTATTTTATTTTTTTATTTTAGAAGAAAAACAATATATAAAATATGTTTCGATTTCATGTTTTAAAAGTGCACCACCGGATTACTATACTAACTAAGTATTCATGAACAACATCCAACTTCATAATGTTTCTATCCATTATAAAAAATAACTGTACTCAATGTTACTACTTCACTGTAGATTGGAACGATGGAAACATATTAAAGCAATACTGATAACACTGGAGTCGGTCTTCAATCTGCAACCGTATAAGAATGAAATAATTAGGTTTCAACAAATGATGTGTTTTTGAATCATGTAGGCCTCCTGAACGAAATCCATATATTCACGTTAAAACCAAATGAGAGTTCAAAATTCATTGTCACCAGTATCCGGCATCATCTGTTGTGTACGGATTATGTTCTGCGTTTTTTAAAGGAAATATAAGGGGGAGAAGCCCTAACGACCTCCCCGACCTGAGAGGTCCGTTTGCCCATGCAACAGGGGTTTTATCGTCGCCTTACTAAAAACCCGGGGGGGGGGGCACTCAACTTTTTTTGGGGTAGGGGTGTGCCGCCCAGGGTCTCAAAAAGGGGGGCTACAGAACTGAACTGAGTGGATTTTATGACGAAATATGGGGTCTTAAGAACTGATTTTTTTCAAAAAGTAGGTCTTGAGAACTGGCCTATAGTTCAATTTTGACTAACAAAAACGTACATTTTCGATGTTTTTTGGTGTTAGAACGCACAATTTTCGAAGAATTTGGGGCTTTGGAACGCGAAATTTGGCTATTTTTGAATTTTCAATAAAATTGGGGGTCTTAAGAACTGATGCAGGCTCAAAAGGGGGGTCATAAGAGCTAGCAGCAGAGGGTGAAAAAGGGGGTCTTCAGCGCGGCACATACCTATACCCTTTTCCAATGTCAGTGCCCCCCCCCCCCTCCGGGACTAAAAACACTAAGATTTACCGGATAGTAATCTAGATTGGCACATGTTCGAAGACTTCTTTTCTTCAAGCAACTTTTAAATAGTTTGATTCCCTTCTTTACTCGGTTATGAAAATCCTGCGGAGATTTCCTACGTTCACGGTGAAATGCGAAGTAGCCCGATATCGTTCTGTAAAGATCGGAAGAAGTTAGGATCGTTAGTATAATGAAAAGGTTCATGAAGCAAGAAAGCTACCAGATTGTAATATATATATACGAGGTTCATTCAATAAGTTCTACCACCTCGCTCATAACATCGCTAATATGAATGTCAGCCTCATGACATTTGTCGATATTATAGTTCAGAATCATAGCTACACATTTGAAGTAAATAATAACTGATATCTGATTCACTTTTGTTATAATGTGATCAAAGCCAGAGAGAGATTTTGGACAACATACACGACAATTCATGCCCTAAAGATGAATACATGTGTTTTTCGTTTTCTCTCCGTATTGTATGATTAGATATAACAGCCCTATTTCAATACTGAAAACAATGGATGATTTCTAAATATAATACTATATTATCATGTATAAATCGAGATTGTATAGGCAATATTAACCTCTGTAGGCTTGCAAATAAACTCCTCACAAAAAGTATCGAAACACTTAAAAATGATCCAATCCAATATAGAACGGCTCGAACGGGTATGCATTAATCGAAGCAAATAACCAGGTGCATAATTTTGTTCTGCATATTTTGACACCTCGATCGATGAGATACGATGTTGCGGAGCGGAGTTATTGTCATTTCAATGGTCGTGGGTCCAGTTTCAAAAGTGACAATCATCCTATAGAAAGAGGTTTGCATTACTGTTTAGAATGATCAGATTCGTGCTTTTCAATAGGGATGAGTGTCACTGAAACGGGACCCACGATCATTGAAATGACAATAACTCCGCTCCGCAACATCGTATCTCAACGATCGAGGTGTCAAAATATGCAGAACAAAATTATGCACTTGAAAATTTGCTTCGATAAATGCATACTCTTTCGAGCCGTTATATATTGGATCATTTTTAAGTGTTTCGATACTTTTTAGTGTAATATCAACTCGAATATGTATTACTTCTCTTTAGCATACTGGAATACTACTATTCAGTCAAATTTTCATTGTTACAAGTCAAGCCACGGCGATGCCTCGGATGTTAAATCTTAAGATGATAGTCACTTTATGAGTTTTCCATATGCAACCTTTATAATAGTCAATCAGTTAGTCAGTGGTAGAAAATTATCTCTTCGAGAGACTTTAAATCTATGCATTTAGTCCTGTATATTTAAGATCTTTAATTTCTTGTATTTTACAAACATTTAAATACATTGACATCTTTATGCAGTAGCCTAACTGTCACTGCGTTATGGAATGTCTGGAATATTTGGCAACTCATACTTACAGCATGATAGTTGACTAGCCCCAGAGTGCAAAACATTAACCCTAACTCTACCCCCAACCCCCCATTTTTTCAGAATTTTTTTTTCAACATGGAAAATTGACCAAAATATCCCCCCCCCCCCCCCCCCCGATCCCCCCGGGATTTGAACCACGGACCTCCAGCACCATCGGCTTGTGATTCCCCACTACACCACGGTGTCAAGGCTACTTGGCGCAGTATACTGCGCCAAGTATTGGGCTGAGTCCATTTTTTCATCGAAAAACTTCCACGCCAGGTGGTACCAATTTGCGCAGTCGTGATATTTTCTGGTATATGGTTTAGGGTTATATAAACCAAACTGAGAACATTTTTGAAGATAGAAAAAAATAAGAAAAAAATTGCTTCTTTACCCTAACTCTACCTCCCACTTTGTGCAGAATTGTTTTTTTCAACGTGGAAAATTGGCCAAAATATTCCCCCACCACGGTGTCAAGTCTACTTGGCGCAGTATAATGTGCATGCCAAGTATGGGCTGGGTCCATTTTGTCATCGAAAAACTTTTACGCCGGGTGGTACCAACTTTGGCAGTCGTGGTATTTTGTGGTATATGATAGGGTTAGGGTTATCATTCTGTACTTTGGATTCAAAATCAACAGAGGGCGTTACATTTTAGCTGGTTTTAAAGCATTTAAAGCATTCAAATCTGATTTGGTTTATTTGTTCAAGCTCACGATCACGTAGGTTCAAATCAATAAAAAAAAATCGAGAGTCTAATTATATAAATATTCCTCAGTCTAGTTTGATTGTTCTAATTTCGTCACTTTAAATGAAACTGATGATTTTAACCAGCCAAATGTAGCGCCCTCTGATGATTTTGGATTTAACTAGCATAGCAATTATCTAATACGTCACCTGTCCGTTGGCTGTCTTAGTATTGCAATAATTTTGGCGCCAGGTTGCACGGTATGAATAACATCTGCCCACACAAACGGTAGCTCTCCCCGCTGCGTCCGCGTATCTGTCATAATTTGCTTGTTACACCATAGTGTGTTTGCTGACGCGTCACCTATTAATAAACAAGGTATTTAAAAAAAACTGGACGGGGGAGATAGAAGACTGTTGAAAGTAGGCTTGAGTTATCCCGTGCTTTTTCTCTTACGTGACACGGGTCATTCTATACGTGCGTGTCACGGGTACCCGTATCCCGTAAGTCTCACTCTCCGTGAATTCCCAAACCCAACCCACAGTAGAGCCCAAGCCCCGTAATAACCTGCATAGTGCATACCACCACGCAGCGTTCGATTTAACCAATGTAGCATCACGAAATACGACACACTTTTGAACACTAATGCACAAATATGTAGCAAAAAGTGCTACGCCAAAAAATTCCCTACTTGATCTCTGATCACGTACCATCAAAGCCAAACCTAAAGATTGAGTGTCATCTTCAAATAACTAAAACAAAGTATGGTAAATCTTGAAATATCGGCGGTTCATTTTCACTTTCGTCCAGAGTTAAAAATCCCATTGGTTTACACGTACTTGCGCAGAATTTTTCTGTCGGTTTAAAATGTGTACAAAATGGCGGAGTTCTGCGCATCTCGGAGAAGTAATAATCATGACGTCACTTCTAGTCTTGTTTTCGTGTCGCATGGCAAAGGTCGAGGGGTTGTTGCCATATCATTGGGCTAATCATATTGAAGGGTTCACCTAGACTGTAACTCTCAGCCGCCCTCTTATGTCGCTATCTTGCAGGCTCCGATATTTGTACAGCTTTAGCGTCCGTACGGTAATATTGATGACTGGGGGATGTAGCCTAGGGTTCGCCATAATCATTGGGCTAATTGCGAGACCAAGGCAACACGGAACAAAGAGGCCGTGGACTCAGTGACTCAGTATATTACTAAATCATATAATATAATACAAAATAGCATCCAAATAGCTTAGTATATTACTAAATGGCATCCAAATAGCTGAAATAACTTACTGTGTCCTCTTACCTTCATATTATAACAATATCAATTACATTTTACAACAAAATCGCTTCAGAAGATGATTAATGCAAGTTATTAATATTAGCAAATGCCGCGAATTTTAGGGGTTTGTGAAAAGGTTACGACTTAGAAACGTCGTTTCAAATGACGGGGTCGCTAATCTCCCCCGTCAAAAAGAATATACAATACATGCGAGAGTGTATGGGCGGCCAAATAAGCCAAAAGTGATGGGTACAGCTGCTGCTGCCACGGTCCGCAAAGACGACGGATATGAGATTGTTCATGTATACGATGCACCTTTTCTTTTCAGATGGTAACTCTACAAACAAACGCTTTGGAGTTTGGAGCTCTCACCAGTAAAAAGGCTACCCGGATTGGATTATTGAACATTTGAAAGAACATGAATGGAACAAAACTAATAACAAAACCTATACATGTATCGATTAGTTTATTGACGGCATTGAAGCCACTCTCTACGCCAAGAAAGATATTTGCTGCCACTGTGACAATTACACCTAGCAACAAAAGTCCCGGACCAGGTGCTTTGAGGTTTGCTAATTCAAAATAGACAATCGGTACCAAAAATCTGAGATATACTTTAAATGTGCAAATTTCTTCTCCGCAGTTTGATACCTCATTCAACAAAATCGAATGAATACTTTTAAAGTTATAAAGGAAATCATTGATGTGTGTGTGATTACTGTCATAACTCTGTGCTATCTGAACGAGCAGCCAGGCATCTGGTGAAGGGGTCTGGAGTGATAACCGCATACTGCGGGACAAAGGGTGCGACTAGCTGTGAAGTATGAAAGTCTTTGCTATCTTTAAAACACATTTTCAGTACGTAATCACACACATATCAATGATTTCCTATACCTAGTGCAACTTTTCTGTTGTTATGCGCGGTCATTGATATCGCCATAACTTTAAAAGTATCCATTCGATTTTGTTATGCAGGGATCAAAGAGCAGCTTGAACTCACCCTCCTCAAGTCTTCACCTCTCGTTCACCTTGTCAAAAAAATCGTAGGGTCAAGATTCACCATTGATTCACCTCTTGAAAACAAAAATTAGGTCAAGATTCACCAACCCGAAGAAATAGCTAGGTGAAGATTCACCATGCTGTATTTATTCATTACGTGAAGATTCACCTCGTATACAAAAAAGGGTGGTCAAGATTCACCATCGGTTCACCTTATGCATCAAGTGAACGGTATTTTATTTTCCGTAGTTTGGCACTAGAATTTACTTTCCAGTCTGAAAACATGGCGCACAATCGTGTATTATAAAGCTCAGAGGGTGCGGGCCGACTCTTCTTCTTCGGATAAGTGCAGAATTCATTATTATAAATATAGTTGCACTGTGTATCCCTGGAACCTAGGAAAACACATGAGTGGGACTCGTGCGGGACTGGTGGGACTTGTCTATAGTTTGCCACTACTATAATCACTAATTTACGAACATTGAAAATTTGTCGATAGCTCCGCTGTCTGATGGCATTTTTCAGAAAAATGCCATCGAAAACTTGAGTTTAGAAAACAAACATTAAAAATATATTGGTAGTTTTCGATGGCATTTTTCTGGAAAATGCCATCAGACGGCGGAGCTATCGACACATTTTCAGCAGTAAACTTTAGAAAACAAACATAAATATTGACGTCAGACGGCGGAGCTATCGACAAATTTACAGACATGCTGAAAATTTGTCGATAGCTCCGCCGTCTGATGGCATTTTTCAGAAAAATGCCATCGAAAACTCAAAATTTTCAGCAGTAAACTTTAGAAAACAAGCATAAATATTGACGTCAGATGGTGGAGCTATCAACAAATTTACAGACATGTTGAAAATTTGTCGATAGCTCCACCGTCTGATGGCATTTTAGAAAACAAACATTAAAAATATATTGGTAGTTTTCGATGGCATTTTTCTGGAAAATGCCATCAGACGGCGGAGCTACCGACAAATTTTCAGCAGTAAACTTTAGAAAACAAACATAAATATTGACGTCAGACGGCGAAGCTATCGACAAATTTACAGACATGCTGAAAATTTGTCGATAGCTCTGCCGTCTGATGGCATTTTTCAGAAAAATGCCATCGAAAACTCAAAATTTTCAGCAGTAAACTTTAGAAAACAAGCATAAATATTGACGTCAGACGGCGGAGCTATCAACAAATTTACAGACATGTTGAAAATTTGTCAATAGCTCCACCGTCTGATGGCATTTTAGAAAACAAACATTAAAAATATATTGGTAGTTTTCGATGGCATTTTTCTGGATAATGCCATCAGACGGCGGAGCTATCGACAAATTTTCAGCAGTAAACTTTAGAAAACAAACATAAATATTGAAGTCAGACGGCGGAGCTATCGACAAATTTACAGACATGCTGAAAATTTGTCGATAGCTCCGCCGTCTGATGGCATTTTTCAGAAAAATGCCATCGAAAACTCAAAATTTTCAGCAGTAAACTTTAGAAAACAAGCATAAATATTGACGTCAGACGGCGGAGCTATCAACAAATGTACAGACATGCCGAAAATTTGTCGATAGCTCCGCCGTCTGATGGCATTTTTCAGAAAAATGCCATCGAAAACTCAAAATTTTCAGCAGTAAACTTTAGAAAACAAACATTAAAAAAATTGGTAGTTTTCGATGGCATTTTTCTGGAAAATGCCATCAGACGGTGGAGCTATCGACAAATTTTCAGCAGTCAACTTTAGAAAACAAGCACAAATATTGACGTCAGACGGCGGAGCTATCGACAATAGTTTTCTAAACTCAAGTTTAGAAAACAAACATTAAAATATATTGACAGTTTTTATGATGGCATTTTTCTGGAAAATGCCATCAGACGGCGGAGCTATCGACAAATTATCAGCAGTAAACTTTAAAAAACAAACCTAAATATTGACGTCAGACGGCGGAGCTATCGAAAGATTTACAGACATCCTGAAAATTTGTCGATAGCTCCGCCGTCTGATGGCATTTTTCAGAAAAATGCCATCGAAAACTCAAGTTTAGAAAACAAACATTAAAATATATTGGTAGTTTTCGATGGCATTTTTCTGGAAAATGCCATCAGACGGCGGAGCTATCGACAAATTTTCAGCAGTCAACTTTAGAAAACAAGCACAAATATTGACGTCAGACGGCGGAGCTATCGACAATAGTTTTCTAAACTCAAGTTTAGAAAACAAACATTAAAATATATTGACAGTTTTCGATGGCATTTTTCTGGAAAATGCCATCAGACGGCGGAGCTATCGACAAATTTTCAGTAGTAAACTTTAAAAAACAAACATAAATATTGACGTCAGACGGCGGAGCTATCACCTGAGCGCACAAAATAATCATTACCCCTCGGTTCAAGGGCTTTTCGCGCGCAACAAAATTAGCCTGACTTCCCGTACTAATTATACTCATATCGGCGTCCCAGCGTGTTTGCCGAATAAACACCCCCTATAGTAAATCTAAGAGTCCAAGATTTGTGTCAAAGGTCAACAAATTATCTCTTTTGCATGCCCTATCGCGGTCGTTTCTACACAATAAAATACCCGATTTCGATTGAGAACATCGCTACAGAGACTGGTTTGTAGCCCATTTTGATCAAAGCAAAAGACCCCCTAACTTCCGTGTTGTTCAACACATGTGCTATTATTATAGATCGTCGTTTGACTTTGGCGAAAAACCATTCAGAAAAGGACTATAATTAAGTGACGAAAGTACACGAAACTTCAGAATTCATTAGATAACATGAATCCAAACCTTAGTCAGTTATTCCTCAAAATCATAAATGTTGCTCGTTTTCATAAAAATTGGTTCGAAAGTTGGTGTCCGATTGTGACGGGATGTTGGTCAAAATTCGGAAGCTTTGTAATTAATCAAATGACAGATGGATGAATAAATAAATCATAAAGCTTCACCTCTGGGAGTGAAGATACGACGCTCATTCGACATTGCCGATTTTCGTGTTCGACACAGTTTCACTCGGTAAAAAGAAACGTGCGTTCAAGATTCACCATGCTTCAAATAAAACTAGATGAAGATTCACTATGTCGGAAAATAAAGACGGTAAAGATTCACCTTTCCCAAAATATTTGTATCTAAAGATTCGACGTCGAGATGGTGTCGAATCTTTGACGACCCTTGAGGAGGGTGAGTTCAAGCTGCTCTTTGATCCCTGCATTAAATGAGGTATCAAACTGCGGATAAGAAATTTGCTCATTTAATGTATATCTCATATTTATGGTACCGATTGTCTATTTTGAATTAGCCAACCTCAAAGCACCTGGTCCGGGACTTTTGTTGCTAGGTGTATATTGGTCAGACAAGACGATATTCCGATATCGGATAGGAAAAATATCTCCTCAACACAGGCCACCAGACTTGTCAACATTAAAAACAAAAATGTCAGCTATCTCAATCTAAATGTCCCAAACAACAAATCAAGTGACTGAATTCAGAATAATTCCCGATCATGAAGTGGTCTCTGCTAACCAGCTAAGACAATTTAAACATCCTAAAAAGGCTTTTTCTCTTTCTAATTTTCTCCAAAATTCTCCAACATCCATGAGAGAACTCTTCATCATATGCGCTTGCATCTCTATTACAGAGAAAGAGTTGTGCAAAATGATGCGACATTTTGAAAGTATCATCATATTAGAACATTTTTAACTTGAAAGTAAACGTATTTTTGGTTTAAGAAAGTTAAAACCACACAGAAAGAAAAAAGTGAGTCATCATCGTAAAATGAGTCACTACACGGACAAAGTGACTCATTTTGAGCCATAGTGTGTCACTACACGGACAAAATTACTCATTTTTCGATAATGACTCACTTTTTTTTCTTTCTGTGCAGCATTCTTTTATATCTATTTAATTTATTTGTTTTCCTAATACTAAATACAATATGCGCAACATAAACTTACCGATGATGAGACTACGTTGTGATTTGGTTGATTTACCAACTCTCTGGACAAGACTGTTTTGTACCTTGAGATAGTTCGAGATGCCCTTATCTTTTGCATACAAATGAAACGTAAAACAGACACCGTAATTAAATACCATGCGAATGATAAAATAGTATAACGTATGCCATCTCCTTGATATACACTTATGATGTGCTTTCAATGTTTTCTTTTCGGATTTTATTTATTTTATTTTTTAAGATGTCTGAATTGTTTTGATTTTGTTTTAAACTTGTTTCAAAATGTTCCAGAAATAAAGCTGTTAATTGGATATTGAGGGAATACCAAATGTTTAGAATTCTAAATATAATTTGAATTTTCCTCCCGTCGCGCGTTTGTCTATTCTCGGCGTCGATAATTAGCCGACACAACCCGATTTGCCGACAAACCCTCTCCTCTTGCTACGCCACTATGATCTTTAGCGTCACAAGGGCGCATAATACAATACATGATAAATATTATACGTACAGGTCTTTTTTCCTTCCGCCCACCAACTGCCTTCCTTGACACGGTTCACGACTTGGGGATGTCTTAAAATGTTCATCCACAAATCCGTAGTTCCCGATTTGGAGACGCCGGCTAGGTAGAAATAAGGCAAACACTTCACCACATTCTTTTCCCGGATGCAAGGAGATTTGTAGTCACGTAAGAATGGCCCTTTAAATCGTTGAATTAACTGAAAACGGTGCAATCTGTTGTATTAATATTCCAATGTCAGACAATAAAGTTTGAATATGAATGGTGTTGTTTTCTATTGTACTAAAGAATGGCATTATATCCCGGCGTAAGTTGAAAGATTTCGGCTTCAAGTCTTACCAGTTAAAAACGTTACTATGATAATACGAATACATTATTATTATTTGGCAATATAGAATATGTTAGGCTTTTAATTCTAAACGATATGGATATTGATTTCTTAATGTGTCAACCATTGCAATTGCATTATTGTATGTCCATTAAGAAACTTATCACAATTTTTTTAACTTTTAAGGGCAAGCCCTTAGGGGAACACTCACTGAAACCCAGCGTGGCAAAATTGACCACAGGCAATATGTATACCTCTTGTGCATTGACAAGAAATTGAACTTAGTATACCATCTGGTCAAATTGTTTTTATTCTGCTCCAATGATCTTCAGTCGGTGTCTTCCTCCCCCCTCAAAGTTGGAAACAGTTTCTCTTGGTGATAGTACACTGACTAATGATAGGCCTACATACATACCGTAAGATAGTATTTCTTGATTTGAGCTAATATATTGCGGTTACTCTCCTTGCTTCCCACTGCAGTGTCCTTATCCTCCATATTGTCATTAAATGTTTTCTTTCTATCTAATCCGGTAACGCTACTGTTCTTTCTTGCAGAAAAACTACTGTTCTCTCTTCTATAAAAATCACTTGTACTTGGGGATTTGTGTGAATAACTTGGCGGCAAAGGTTTGTAGGTCATGGGTTCTTGCAGAGTGACACCAAACGCAATGAAGAAGATCCAGGCTGCTGTGATAGTTAACAGAAGCGATGACAAGGTTCCTAATAGTGTGACGAGATAGTGTTCATCATAAGCATGAACAAACAGAATGAGAGTAAAAGTACTATGTGACGTGAGGATGTTATCAAGTCATATAAAGACAAGGTTTGTCTCAAGATAATCGGATGCCTAATCGAGTAATAACCATTTAACAGTTACCACTCCAACACAATACACTCATAAATAAACTCCTCGTTTCTTTTCTTCTCTCAATCGGATATGTTAATTGTAATGCATTTAATGGAAAACTATACTGATAGTCGCTCCAATTCGCCAATCAGAGCGTAATACCATGTACATTATATACCAATCAATCGCATCACTGTGCGCTTTATTCCGTCACGGTATTGATTTAAAGTATAATAGTACCAAAACAAAACACCTCTGCCAGGTCAGTGGATTAGAACATCGCTTGTGGTGCAGAGGGTTATCAGGTTCGAATTCTTGTCCAACCTCGTTTTGGTCAAGCTAATTTTACTCTAAATTAACTAATGTTATATCAATGCAGTATATAAACGTTAAGTTTATAAAATCACTGAAATATTGTTACGTTTTCCTCTGAAATAATAATGTTTCAAGAATATCCCAAATTCATTTAAACACACTTTTAAGGATTACCATTAATTTTATAACCCTATAAAACCAAAATGCCAACACAGTAGTTCAATGGATTCACAGTGTTTTCTCTAAAAGTCAACTTGCAACTTGCAAAGGTGTCCCCTAATTTGTTTGGTTGCTGCATGGTGTATAATATACTACTGGCCCAGTGACCTGATACTGTTTATAGAGCAGAGGTTCTCAACCTGGGGTCGTGACCCCATGGGCCAGGCCCATGGGGGTCGTTTGGGGTTTTCTAGGGCCATGAAGGGGTCATAAATATAGCTTTTTGGGAAACCATTTTGATATTTCGCTCTAACAACTCAAAAGAAACTATCAAATATGCTAAATTTCCTGCTCGCTACGCTCGCATCAGATAACCCGGAGCAGCAGTTTAATGCGGGTGGGTGGTGTTTTTTTTTTGGGGGGGGGGGGTCACGGTATATAATTGATCAAGCATTGACTTAATGTCAAAAGGGGTCGTGGGCCAAAAAGGTTGAGAAACGATATGTTTGTGTATGATTGTAATCAAGGCCATTAGTTTACTATAACTTCGTGATTGTATTAATCGACTGTCCAGATTTGATTCGATCTTACCATTACCATCACACAAGCGTACGTAACATGGACGAGTTGCCATCATCTCACAATCACATTATTTATTAGTAATGTCCATTGGAATCATTCGTATATTGACGTTATCCGTTATTCGTAATCATGATTGAGTTTCGTGGCGACGGATACATGGAATAAAAATAAGCTTAATACTGCATCCTACATGGCCGGGCATTGTGTGTATACATATTTCCGTCTGGGTCATTCATGCGGTTATCATTGTCACCTCTTGACGTAAGGTATGTTAATGGGTCAACGGACAATTGAATAACTTGAATAAGTTAAATCCTTGATACGGTTCAGTGGTTGTATTCATGATCAAGCAGCCAATCATTCCAATAGCAACCCCAACACTCCCCAAAATAAATAAATAAATAAATAAAGTGAGGAATATTCTGAGTGTGACCATTTGGAATGGAGCGGGAGTAGCTACTACTCCGATCATCAGGCAATAGACATAAGGGACGCACCATTAGATATCAAGGGGGTGGGGCTATGGAGTTTTAGAAGAAAACATAATATTGGCTGCACCAGTCCTGCCAAGATTTAAAACATTGTTAAAAAATATGTGTCATACCTCACCCCTAAAAAAAATTGTTTGCAAACTACGCATTGTGAAGGTCGGACGCTGCCCAGTGGTTGGTCACTTTTTTGGAAATTGTAGGTCAGCAGTATGAAATCGGTGCCAGAAAATCTGAAATGCCCCCCCCCCCCACCCACCCCCCCCCCCCCCCCCCCCCCCCCCCCCCCCCCTCTCTCTCTCTCTCTCTCTCCCATATTTTAATGATCGCTCTCTAGGTTTGGAAACAAATGCCACATGATTCTCCATCATAACAGTCTTGATTATAAAAACGTCACTATGTCCAAAAACGGAATGTTTTTGGTCTACTGAAGAACAGCAATTTGGTTTTATCTTCCAAATCCCACACTGTCTGAACCTTATTATTCCATTATCCAGACTTTTGATTACCGCCCTCTTCAAATCCTGGGTCAAAGTTGAAATCAAGGAGCTGAATGAAAATGAACTCCGTGAACTTCCTGGTTGTATGCGGTTAGTTGCTGCAGGATTTGTTTTCACGGAAATAGAAGCATAAATCGAGCTAAATGAATGGAAATGAACCAGTGTACTTCACGCTAAGATGAAGTCAACTCAACTCTGACCACTTATACCGTTGTCTATTGTGACATTCATTTCACAGAAATAAATCTAGAGGTACTTTGCATTGATTTAATTTGGTGGTAAGCTTATTTATTTTAGGATTTAGGATTTTTCATACCCGAGAGAGTGTCAATAAAAAACCGTGCTTTCAATTTTGCATCGCATGATATTATCATATACCGTGCACATAGCCCATACCCTCGAGTCATGCGAGTACTTGTCAGCAGTATTCTGATCCCTGATAACATTGTATGAGCTGGTGAGTGGTTAGTCGACTCGTATACCTTGTATAATTTCACTGTCACACAATCGAACAACACCCCCTGATACTTCCCATCCGAGAACCGACCAAATACAAGGTCTACTGGCATTGGATTTACAAAAGAACTGTGCTTGAGCACACTAGAGATTACTAGGGACGATGCTTTTTATGCGTCACGATAGTATCACACCCCTTCATAACGCGCTAATATTGAATTTGCTGTTTTTTGTACATCTAGAAACGCGTGAAGGGGGTATTTCTGTGGCAGTGTAAGAGTCTTTAGTTATATTGTAAACAATGATCAAATTATTTGTTTCTGTTTAAACGTAAAAAGGTTTTTTATTACACGATATTGAAAGATAGGAAATAGCATGGAAATAGTCACATATGCGGAAATGTAGCTATATCTATGAGGAACATATTTTGGGCGAGGACCAATGTCAAAGATAACTCCTAAAGTGTGATTTTAGATCGAAACGGCGGCTATACAGTGCCAGAAAATCGACATTTTGAATTTATCAAGTGAGCAAGATTCGTCTCTCTGCGAAGACGTATATAAATATTCATATACTTCGTATTTATCGTGTCTGCCATTGGATAATTTTGAACCCCACGCGAACAAATTGCTCATTACATATGCGTCCAATTTTTGGACGAGCACTTATGTAAAAGTATACGAAGGTCAACGAGGTCAATCCAATGCAAGTAGACCTTTTTTTCCCGGGGTGAGATCAGAGGATGGGGAGCGGTCCATGGGGAGTGAGCCCTCTATCGGTACATGTTCATAGAGTGACAAAGAAAAGGAAAAAGGTATACTAAAGCAGACTAGTGAGTGGTGAGCATTGTGAGGTTTAGCACACAGTTCAATCCTGGACGGTGGACAAATTTGCCCACCGATTTGGTGGCCAAATTTGACAACCATAACAAAATGCGTAATCAATTCACTATTTTTCATGTTTGAGACCTAAATAATTGTTCCAATGGAGTAAAAATCTGTTGGGGTAAGGCTTATAAGTTTGATTTCCTGTTTTAATTAAGCAATATTAAGATGCTTGTTACTTGAAGAGATGAAGAGCAGGGGTGGGTGTAATTGTGTTTAGGGTGTACGATTTGGGTGGTTTGGATGCAGGTTTGTGGTGGGGGTTTCTTCTTCTTCTTCTTTGGGGTTACAGCTCAACACTCTTAGTGGAGTAATGCGAACCGGTGATGTGTGTGCGCTTTGTTATTTAGGTTGCTACTTGAAGTGCTTTGTGACTTGGTTTTTGAAGGGTATAGCGAGTTCTATGTTTACGATGCTCTCAGGTAAATTGTTCCAGTCCGTGACAGTTCTTGGTAGGAAGGAATATTTGTAGCTGTCGCGTGACGTTTGTATTTCAAGGAATGATTTGCTATGTAGTCTTCTTGTAAGGCGAGTGACCGGGTGTAGTAGTGTTTGAACTGGGATTGATAGTTGACCATAATATGCCTTCTGGAAGATGGATAGGCGGTTGACTTTACGCCTCGTAGAAAGGTCACTCCAGTTTAAGTCCTTGAGCATATCAGTCACGCTATTGAAGCGATCATAGTCGTGTTTAACGAATCTGGCAGCTCTTCTCTGAACCGCTTCTATTTTATGTATTTGTTCCTGCGTGTATGGATCCCAGACCGAGGAGCTGTATTCCAAGGTCGGGCGGACTAATGACTGGTATGCTAGGTTTTTAATATCAGCTGTACATGAGTGTAAGTTCCGTTTAATGAATCCCAGTGATCTGTTCCCCTTTGCAGCTATTTTGTTTATATGATTATTCCATTTGAGGTTGTGTGATATTTCTACTCCCAAGTATGCGTGCGATTTAGTCTCCTGAAGTGGGGTGTCGTTGAGAGTGTATACATGATTTTTTGGATTTGGAGAACATGAGACTTTGAGTGTGAAGCATTTATCTGTATTAAATTTCATTAGCCGCTTCTTCTCCCATTTTGCAAGGTTGTCAAGGTCTTTCTGTAGTAGGGTGGCGTCCTTGTCGTTCCGTATGGTCCTGTAGATGACACAGTCGTCGGCAAATAGTCTAACAGTGGAGGTCATGTTGTCAGGCAGGTCGTTTATGTAGACTAAAAAGAGAAGTGGACCAAGTACTGTGCCCTGCGAAACGCCTGATTGGACACGTACCCAGTCTGAGTGCTCGCCCCCAATGACAACCCTCTGCTTTCTTCGCATTAGGAAGTCGGTGATCCATGAGGCAGTCGGCCCTTGGATACCATGGTGGGCGAGCTTCAGCATCAGTCTTTTGTGTGGCACCACATCAAAAGCCTTGCTGAAGTCCATGATGATAACGTCGGTCTGTAGTCGTTTGTCTAGCGCAATGTTTAGGTCATTTGTCGTCAATATGAGTTGGGACTCGCACGATCGATTTCGGCGAAAGCCATGTTGTTGGTCAGTTAAGATATTATGGCGGTCAAGATGTCGCATGATATTTGATTGGATAACATGTTCCATCACCTTGCAACTGACAGACGTAAGTGAAACTGGTCTGTAGTTTGAAGGTTTGGTGCGGTCCCCTTTCTTGAAAATTGGAGATATATTTGCGCATCTCCAATCATCAGGCAAGATGCCTGTCTCAAGAGACTTTCTAAAGATGGCAGTCAGGGCTGGAGCTATCTCCTGGGCTCCCACCTTTAGTATATGCGCTGGTATGTTGTCAGGTCCAGTGGCTTTGGTCGGGTCAAGGTCAGACAGTAATTTTTGAACGCCATCCACAGATATGAAAATATCAGGCATGATGGGGAAGGATTTGTGGTTGTCAGACATGTCAGGGATTTGTGTCAGGTCCTCCTGTGTGAATACTGACTTGAATTGTTGGTTTAAGAGTTGGGCCTTTTTTGTGTTTTCAGAGAAAAGTCTACCCTGTGATTTAAGCGCAGAGATGCCAAAATTGTCCTGTTTTAGGCTTTTGATAAAGGACCAGAATTTTTTATTTGACATTGAGCATGTTTCACGAATATATTTTCTGTAATAACTACGCGTCATGCGTGTGACAAGTTTACGCACTGTGCGGAAGGATTCCCAATCTTCATGGAGATCAGACTCCCTAGCCTTGTTGAAAACTTTCTGTTTTTTCCTCAGGGCATTTTTGACCTTACGATTGAGCCATGGCGTATTTTTGTGGGAATTTCTGATCATTTTGGACGGAATATTTTTGTCCATCGTGGCTTGGACACGTTTACTGAAGTCCTTCCACATATCATCAACGGTGACCAAGTCAGTGGCTATGTCATTGAGATCAGTACTAATGACTGAGAAATCTTTTTTGATTTCTTCCCAGTTGGCTTTTTTGTAGATGTATACCTTTCTGGGCTTAGATCTAATGAATTTTGGTTTGACGTTAATGGTAATGATCGGAATACCTGTGTGGTCACTAATGCCTGGAGCAATAACAGTTTTTTCAACCAATGTAGGGTTATTTGTAAAAAATAAATCTAGAATATGTTTGCCTCTTGTAGGTTCTCTGACCACCTGTTCCATGCCAAAATCATTAATAATGTCAAAAAGTTGACGGCATAGGCCCGGTTTTGGGCACAGGGGTTTTGTAGATTGAGACTCCCAATCGATATGGGACAAATTGAAGTCTCCAGCCAGCCAGATGGATTGGTCTTTTAATTTTAGACAGGGATGACTTCAACTTTTCCAGAACAACACTATCAGAATCTGGTGGCCTGTAAAAAGCGCCGATAAGAATTGATTTGGCGCCCGTGAACTGCAATTGGACCCAAAGAATCTCACATTCTTCATCGAGGTCTGCACGGTGAGAAACGAGGAGGCAATTTTTAATGGCTATGAAAATACCACCATGACTAAAACCATTCGCGCTGACTGGTCTATCTTTCCTGATCACTGTATAGTCAGGCGGGAAAATCTCACTGTTGCTAACACTTTCTGAAAGCCAAGATTCAGTGCCAATAAGAATATCAGGGTTATGATTTTCGAGACAGATAGCAAGTTCGGCCACTTTATTACTGATGCTCTGGAAATTTATCACCATAACTTTTGTTTGTCTAGGTTTTCTATATTCATTTTTGTTTGGTCTGTTGGACCAGGTGTTACCGCCAGACTCCTTCAGGTGAGTACTTTTTTCACCAGTGTGAGTACTTTTTTCACCAGTGTGTGTCCTTTGATTTGTGCTAGGTTTACGCTTTTCAGCAAGTTTTGGGGATGATGCTGCAATAGGATCTAGATCCTCAACGCTGCTCACGGATAAGAGCGTACTAAAGCTATTTGACAGGAGGGTAGATCTAGAGCTAAATAGCGAACTTGTGAAATTTGGTAAACCACAAGAGCAGCATATCCATGTGATATTGCTGTCTTCTAAGGCGGCATAAACACGGGAATTTATTTGCATACAATCTGCATGGTACCAATTGTCGCATGAGTCACACTGAACTGCATATCTAGACCAATCGCATTCCTCTTTACATATATTGCATGGAAATTCGGGGCCCGGGTTGGTTTCAGTGTCACCTGATTGTACTAAGTAAATAAGACAAAGGTATGTCAGAATTTGTAATTTTTTGTTTCCACAAGTATGCGTCCTTAATTTACCAAGCAGTGTTTTTATGTCTGCTGGGAAGAGACTGAGGGAAAATGCAAGTATCTTACAAGGCTTGTTATGATACCATGTAAAGCTAGGCTCACTTAATAAATCACACCTGTATGAATTCGTAATTCCTAGTGAAGAAGGGAGTGGATTTTGTGTGTATAAATTGGCTCTCAAGTGTAAGTTCTGAGCTCCTTTCAAGGAGACGCATGGCATGAAAGATAATGGAACAATAATGCTGATGACGTCAGCGTCGTTTGCCGACGAGGGAAAAACTGGTTTGATCTCACCTGTCTGATGCGTTGACATGCAGAGAAACACGGAGAATAAACTCACTGCAAGAGCCATCCTCATGGTGAAGAAGGCAATTATGGTCACCCGTCCAATCCCAGTCCTAATAACTACTAAACACCCGATCTACCGCAAAGTTAGCAACACATTATGCTTGTAGCAGTCGCCATCTTGAAAAAGATCCAGTGATGGGACTGGGTGTGCAAACTCCTGGAATCTCGCGAAAAATAGCAATAATAAATACTGAAAACTGGAAACGAGTCTTGAGAAACATATAATAAGACGCTCTGTGATAGAATGGAGCGAGGATGGTAAACAAAAAAGGTGATAAAAACGGATGAAAAATATCACCAACTCGGAGAGAAGGAAAAGTCAACCTCCTCCAAGCGCATGCGCACACACACCTCCTGGTGTGAGGTGGGGTAAGGAGGGTTTTTGTGGTTGGGGAGGTGTTTGTATTGGTAGATGGGGTTTGTGAATGGAGGTAGGGGGTTTGTGGTGGGGGATTGTGATGAGAACTTATGAAAACTAGATTAAAATAATTATACACACTGGTCATCGGCCCTCATAATTCTGTGTCCTAATTGCTGATTAATATGACCTTTATGTCCTTGCCTAGCTTTCTAATTATACCCTCCTTTTGATCAAGTTTAAACAAAATCTTATTATTATTCCAAGTTTTGTAAACAAAAATATCTTTATTTTACAGACTGAGCTCAAATTGTCGCCATCACCATGCCGCCCGGGGCTGTGTATATGTATGACATCTGGGATCAGGAAGAAGACCTAAAGAAAGAGATCGAAGTCAGTTGTCTCTTGCCGACGGGGATCTTCATCCTCCTCAAATGCAGCCGAGAGGAAACTATCACAAATATCAAGAGGGTATGTGAGATGCATTGATGGTGATCTGTGGATTGTTGTTGGCCTTTCGCAATACTTTTCTTGCCAAACAAGGGGACACCATTGGCTTCTGACTGCGTCCTTCAATGTTTTTTACTGAGTTGAACTTCTTGTTCTTCCTTATTATGCTTTGTATGGTGGATTCTGGCACTTGGAATTGTTTCGAAATAGCTCTGTAGCCTTTCCCCTCTTTGTGAGCATTCACAATATGCACAACAAAAGGTCCTCACTGAGTAATTTGGTCCTCACTGAGTTATTTGATCTTCTTCGCCAGCTAGAGTGTTGTCCTATAACATCCTTCACTGTACATTCACTAGGACACATTTATGATGCATCCACATTGTACGCACACATCATGGAATAATTGCATAACAATATAAAAGCCTATCACACAATATACAGAATTTTTGGAATGTCAAAAACATGTGTATATTATCACAAAAAAATGGTCTCAATTCTGAGACTTGGTATGGGGTATGAATAATTTTGTACATTCATAAAAACACAATTCTTGTTCAATTCTATTGTGATGAAAAAATAATGAGCCCAAATATATTGATTGGTTCTTGCAAACTAATTGTCTTTAGTGTAAAGCGAAAGTTCAGCCACTCCAGCTGGTATAGATACATGTATGAGAAAAACGCAAAAAACTCATATTTTTCAAAGGGTATGAATAATTGTGGGCTTAACTGTATAGCATTTTGCTTGTTCAGGAACTATGGAAGGTTGCCAAGACATTCCCGTTATTCAACCAGCTTTTGGACATCAACTTCTACATTTTCCAATGCATCAACCAGAGTGCCGAACAAGAGGAACTTCTGGATGAGAAACGCAGGCTCTGCGACGTCAAACCATTCTCTCCGGATCTCAGATTGATACGCAAGGCTGGAGATGTGGAAGATAAAGTACTCAACTCAAAGATTGGTCTTCTCATTAATAAGAGTAAGCATATGTGACGTGTTCTACTGAAACCAGACACAATTGGGCAAGATTATCAATTAGCAATTGATTATTAAAGTAGAGATCTTCAGCTTTACAATGGTACCTCTCTTTTTTTAATCGGACTTCCCAAAGCAAAGTTACACCATTTTCAAGTTCACCTTTTACAGTCTTTAATATGAAAGCTCCAAACTGAGATATCACCCTTTAAAGTTACTAGAACTAGGATTTTTACTAGAACTAGGCTTTTTTAAATCACTGAAACATACATTTAGGATGAATTTTTAATCTGAATCTTTCACAATATTGTTATAAACACTCTGAAGATTAATTATTTACCAGAAACTCACATTCCCAAAAAAATCACCCCCCCCCCCCCCCCACCCCAATTATGTTTGGGCTATTTCTCAGTTTGGAGCTCTTCCCAATTCCGTCTGGTTTCGGTAGAACACGTCACATATATATCATTATAGTGATAGAAGATTATTCATTGTGCATGGCTTATCCCATAAGCCATAAAGCTACAATTCATCCTTTACCTGTATGGCAGTTTCACCCCCATGTCAACAGGGAACTTATAGTGTGAATTTATACAATCACAACCATCTTCAATGGACAATTGGTATAGAAAGTCGTGGATAATTACAGATCAAGTGTTATTCAGTGTATAAGATATCTGTCTGCAACTTGATCCATTATTGCAGTTTACCTTCCTAATAATTATGATCATGGGGTGGTTCTGATCTGACTTGAGGGTTATAAGGTTAAAGGATTAATTGTAAACATGAGCATTCACATTCAAGTTGTCGAATGAATGTGTTTGGCACAGCCAAGGAGTGCATAGGACACCCCCCCCCCCCCCCCCCCCCCCCCTCCTCGATGTGTATATTTCACTTTGTTGTTTAAATATTATCTCAAAATATGCTTTTCACAAATATGTTTGCTGAAACCATCCATTGCCTCGATCAAGTTGCCAGACAAAAAGACTCAACTCAACTATATTGCCATTCCTGGATATTGCAGAAGATGTATGTCTATAAATGTTTAGTCAGGATTCAAACCAAATTGAATATATTATTATTCATCCTTTTTAGCTATAAACTGTTCTCCTTTTATTTTGATTTGGAAAATTGAAAATGTCCCAATTAGTAGGCTCATGAGCAGTGTTTACTATATAGTTCAACAAAAATAAGTTCCCCTTCAGATTATGCCTGATATTTTTAAAATGAGGTACTCCATCGAAAGGATTTTGGACGCACATTAATGTACGTGTGCACAGCAACACTAAAACGGGGCTATAACTACGCAGGTGTTACAATGCTTGAATGAGCACACATTAAATGGAGGAATACCTCAATTCAAAAGTTGCTAAATGATGTATTGAAGGAGGATAGTTAAGCAACTTGAACCAGGGTCTTTGCTTGAACACCGCATGTTTCCCCTTTTGAAATGAGTTATTTCTCCGGTCAATGTGTGCTCATTCAAGAAGCACAACAACTGTGCGTTGTTCTAGCAAACAATATTGTTCCCCGTATTTTCTATTTTAAAAAAATGTGCAAGAATCAAGCGTCTCAGTGGAATGCTCGCGCACTACTGGAAACAACTTGTGGCCTGTTTTGCTTCAGAATTTAAGATGAATATTAATAATGGTCATTGTTGTTGTCACAAAATCACAAAAGCAGTCTATGACCAACACCAGCGTATTTATATTGTGACTGTTTATAGCTGGGGAACACACATTGCTTTGAAACACATTGAAACACATGTGACCTTCTTGTCTGAATATTTGAATCAAAGTTTTGTTGTACAAAGAGGGATGATTTTGTTTTCTGAATCCTTACAAGTGTAAGTTCATACATGTTTTATACAATCGTAAAATGTACAAATCCCAGTTTTTATCAAAATTGAGGGAGCAGCCTCCAACACATCACTGCTTGTCCCTTTAAGAGCAGTGTCAACCCAGCACTTGTTTCAAAAATTGAATTTCATATTTCTCTATTATTTAATACTTTTATATGTATTCTATCATTACCATCATAAGTTACTAATCGGAAGCGATTATTTCCCGTTCTTTTGGGTGATTTTAGATTGTTGTTTTGGTAAGTTTGAGTCAGGAAAAGGCGCATGGTTATTTGGCGGGAATTTGCGCGGAGTTCCGCGCTTTTCAAATGCTGCGACAGCTCTTCGATCATTGCGTCGCGCGCTGAAACTTCCCGCGCGTAATACTAGACGCGCCGCTTAATATCCGCGACGTAGACGCGAAAAACAAAAGAGCGCAAAACAATGTTTAAAAATGTAAACAAAGGCCAATCTTACGATCATTTAAATTTCAGTTTTCTTCCAATTTCTTCACATTGTGAAAATATAAATTGAATCTGATAGTTTATTATGATTGTTCATGATAGTATACTCGCTTTTTAGATCACACGCCCCTGTATTCCGTGAACATTTAGCTTTAAATGGTGGAAAATGTCAATATTTTTACTAAATCGATGTTTTCTAGAAGTTCAAATTTGAAGGAATTTTACGAATTTTCAGACAACATAACTAAACAAATATCAAACTATCAGGTAAGCTTTTACTACCATTGTGTAGAGGACTTTCAGCGCTAGGAGGCAATTTTTTATTTTTTCGATTATGGATTTTAAACTCGAGATATGCATCCATTTCTAGCGAAATGTATGCAAAATAACACGACTTTTACACTTTTCCGATGTTTTTAGCAATATTTCCAAAACTAAGCCTTATTTTGGAAAAAGAAAAATTTGCCTCCTAGACAAAATTGTCTTGTTTACAAAAATGTATATTAGAACAAATTACCATTGTTTATTTTATAGTTATGCTGTCTGAAAAATTTGGGGTAATAAAATCGCTTTTTGGTTCATTTCTCAAAATTTAGTTTATTTGGTATCACAGTGATATCACCATCGGATTCCTTATTAAATTTCCTTTCTAAAGATGTATACTTTTATGTACTTTTATTCAATATTTTCAAACTTAGAAGCAAAAGTTGATCATCAAAATAATATGGTTGACACTTCCCTTAATGTTGAGTGAAATATTAAAACATGTTTTTACCATCCCTCATAGGTTTACATGACTTTGAACTGATGAAAAATGCTGAGGTGGATGATTTCCGCTTGAGCATGCGACTCACGAGCACTTCCGTACAGAAGCAGCGTAAACAATGGGATTGGGACAAAAAAGTGCAGTACCTCTTCCCTCCTCATCTGGAGCCGACTAGTGACCTACCGGAACACCTCAAGGTCTACGAGCGTAAACCGTTATATTTTAATATGCGATTCACATATGATCTGGTAATTTTGATTCTTTTGCTTAGTTTCAGTTGTTCTAAATAGAGTACAGTAGGACAATTTAAAACTTGACACTCCTCAAGTACAGGGTGTTCCAAAAGTTTCGATACCTTTTAAAGCTTTAAAATCTACGGTAAAATTATTCACAGTATAACACTAAAAATTAAACCCCATTTCGATAGAGTAGACTTGTAGAATTATGTTCATACCAAATTTACAATAACAGCTGTCTGTGGTGCCAAGGTACAGATGGAAGTTTTACGAACAGTAACATTTCACTTTCATGAATACACACATGTAATAATGAGCTTAATGAAGTGAAGGGAGCAGCTTTAGGGAAAGAGATAGTGAAGAAAGAAAAAAGTTGTTCACAATGATTCTTTTTAATTTTGAATTGAAATAATTCTTAATATGAACATTATTGATGCTGTGCACAAAATGTAAGTGCATGAAAGCCTTTATGAAAAAATCCACAAGAATGGAATGTAAGATATATCATATGCAGTATGTGATTTACAGCCGCGAGTCCTGCAAGCTGAACAAATTGTATGGTATTGTGAGTTATGTGATCAAACCTTTCAGCGAGTGTTTTATATTATAGGGGCCTCAGAAAAGTTGTCAAGTTGGGTATCAACATAGTTATGGTATTGTGAGTTATGTGATCAAACCTTTCAGCGAGTGTTTTATATTATAGGGGCCTCAGAAAAGTTGTCAAGTTGGGTATCAACATAGTTATACAAGATTTCTCTATTCAAATAGGTTTTCCTGTTGGTACTGTCAATTATGTTAAATGATATACAAAGCTTTAAAAAGGTATCGAAACCTTTGGGAGACACTGTATTAACATGTCTCAAATAATTATTTAAGGAAGAAAAAACAAGTGGCATCTAATTACAGTATAAACAAAGTCATTAAAGATGCATTAAACACAATTTGATTATTTCCAAATATAAGCACATAAGTTGTAGTCATAAGTTGAAAGAGCACAAGCTTAATTCAAAGAAATTGCAAATTTGAGTCACAAGACTTAATTTCAGGAAGCCTGATTTGTCCTTTGATTGTCTTTATATATCATATTACACAGGCTTGTATCTCAATTCTCAAAACCGTGTTTGCTGACAATATTTGGATGCAACAGGTCACATGTTTTACTCATTTATTGTCCATTTGTTTGACCGCAGTCTAAAGTGTCTGTGCTTCAAGCGGATCCGTACGAGTACCCATCGGACTTGGTCAAGAAAGCTGTCAAAAAGATTTACTCCCGCGATGACATTAAGCCATCAGATTACGTACTCAAGGTGCGGGGACGGGCAGAATACTTACTGGGAAAACATCCTCTTTGTCAATACAAGGTAAGAAAAATCTGTCATTTCAAGATATTGTGTCATTTTATTGCATCTTTCTTTACCCTCATTATCAGGCATGTATAATTTCTTTGTTGTCCAGCCTGTGGGCAGTTAACTCACAAAAATACCTGCCCGATAGAAATTCCCCCAGCCAGTGTAACTCACATACACTGTGAGTTTGAACAATTTTTACCAGCCAGTTGGTCTGGTACGTTTGCATCTTCACCCACCCGACGCAAAAGTAACCCACTATAGACGGGTGTTAAACCAAGGCCTGCTTCTATGCAGTAATACTTGTTCATAGAGATTACTGGCATTCTATCTACCGTTGCCATTTGATTTGGCATGGGTACCGCCAGAATTTTGTTGTTGCCATATATAGTAGAAAAAAATTATCGTGATATACGCAAGGCTCAAGATAACAGGTTTTTAACCGGGAGCTACTTTTTTCAAAAGTAGCGCCCGGATCATGGGATTTATTGAGAACCGGGAGCTACTTTCAGTCTACCGGGAGCTAACTATTTATTAAATCCAGCGTGGCAGCATTGTCAAATCGAAATACGATGTCTTGGGCAAGCTTCCCGATTGTCAACGGGCGCTGGTTTGGACAAAATATCAGCGCCCGGTTGTTTATTTTTTAGCATTACCGGGCGCTATTGCAGGAGGACCGAGGGGTAAAAATCGCCCAGCGCCCGCTTATCTTGAGCCTTGGATATACGATAACGATGATTTAATAGGCAATCTCAAAACCTTTTCATTTCACCAATTTTTTCCTTCAAAACACACTTCTTTTTGGCTGAAATTAAGTATAGATGCTTGCGAGAAAAACATTGCAAGTATGCCAAATTTAGCAATGATGAGGTTTTACTTATATAGTCTTTCTTTTTCTTTCTTTGGGCGAATTTTCATGGATTTTTGCTGGTTGCCGTAAAGTGCTGCAAACTACACGCTTTCGCTATGTTTGTTTTTATTGTTAGCGATGCCCAGCAGCTAATAAGCGGCTCTTTTATTTTTATTTGTGTAGAGTGAATTGCTACTGGCGAAGTGATTTGGACTCAATGCGACTTAACTTGTGATGTAGTTTTATGAACACTTGCTTTATTTACCAAAATATTGTGGCTTCACAAATCACCATCGTGATCGCGACAATACAAAATTATTGCAATAAACGATAATACCATTATCGTGAAAAAGGCTACATTTGATGAAGTAAATGTAGCCATATGATTAGTTGAAAATTTGCTATGATGTTGGTGGGGGATTGACTAAGAGTAGGTATATGCTAAAGTTTTGAATAATGTATGTTTTTGCAGTATGTTAGAAAATCAATGACCAAGCACAGCGACGCAAGACCGGAGCTAACCCTCGTACATAGAGGGGATCTTCACGTCAATGAGCTGCTCATGGACCCTTTGTTAAACACACTGTCTAAAGCAGAAGAGGATCCGCCACCTGTACCACCAAAAATGGGCATGGAGCTGAGTTGGGGGATCCAAGATCGGGTGAACGTCACTTTCCACAAGGCTTGGAATGTCAATGTGGTACAGACTGGGAATGTAAGTTATGGATACATTTTGTCCCCAAATTCCTGATTAAATAGTGTCTTTATATTTAATTATAACAATTAGCCAGCAGGTCATCATAGACTTTAATTTTCTCCCCTATAGGCAACAAAAAAGCCACTGTTCTCCTGGCCCAACATGTTCAAAAGATTAAGACCCCCAGTTTCGCCTCTTTTTAGGTCGTCCGTAGGAAGAGACCTTATGGCAGCATCCTTCGTCTGTCTGTGTTGTAGTCTGTGTCTGTGTCTGTCTGTCAACAATTTGGTATACACTTTTTGTTTTGTCCATTTCTTTTCCATACAATGACCAATTGCAATCATTATTATGCAGTTCGAATCTTCCGTCCCATACTTGCAATGCATTGGTAAAGACCAATTATTCTGAACATTGTGTCACTGGAGTGAACTTGGTCGACCAAGTTCATGCGTGAACTTGGTCAGTTGGTTACCTGCATGAATACACTGTAAGCGTGTATTAATATGCCAATTGTATTCGAGCAGTCACAAAATGCAGTAGACTAATTTTTTTTAATTTTGTCTTTTTACATTTTTGAAATATTTTGAAATATTTTTAGAAATTTTTTGAGAATTTTTTGGGAATTTTGAAGAAAAAAAATCAAAAAAAAAAATCAAAAAAAAAAATCAAAAAAAAAAAAAAATCAAAAAAAAAAAATCAAAAAAAAAAATCAAAAAAAATGTTATTGATATTTTTACAATAATATGGTGCATTTAAAAAATAAAAAATAAATCTTTTTTTTTTTTTTTTTTTTTTTTTGTTAAGTCAGATTCTCACTGCATAATAATGATAAAATTGGATGGATTTTTTCGCATGATACACAAATATATTGGTCTCGCTATGAGTTTTAAAAATATTGTGCTCGACTGCGTCTCGCACAATATTTTTTAAAACTCATAGCTCGACCAATAACATTGTGTATCACGCTCAATCCATCCAATTTTATATCAAACTCGGGTCATAGATGCAACATGAAAACCTTCATATGTTAATGAGGTCAACGGTCACATGCCAAGGTCAAAGGTCATCTGAGGTCAAAGATGTAAAATTGGCTGCATATGTAAAAGGCCATGCGTTTTGAGTTGGGCCGGTAAATAGGTGGAGATGTTACACTTGCGCGAGATTTAAGGTGTAATAATGTAATTTTCTCTGTAAATGTTCAACCTATAATGTTCAATTTGGTATCAAATTGAAGCTTTGATGGAGAAGAACATATTTAAAGTAAAAAATATGTTCAAATATACTTTGCATTTGCTAATTAGCATTTAATCACCAAGATTGTTGAGGTGGAGGATGATCAGGCGGAGGATGATCAGGCGGAGCAAAATTTGATAATGCGACCCCCTGGGGTCACAAACATGCAATTGTCAAAATATGTTTTGATATTCTTTTTATAACATTGGAGCACTATAATATAACACCCAACAATTGAACTCCAGGTAGTTTATATTTATTTTATCACTAACTTTGTATTGCTGATCATTTCTGATCATCGTTAGTGGTTTCCCATTGACTTCTATGGTAAAACAGGCTTCAAAAGAGACCGGCACAAAACACTCAACCATTAAATAGATTCCAACTTGTTATATACCAATGGAAAGCTATTACTTTCAGCATTTCAAAAATAAACATGTTTATCATTTTTGGGGTACCACATTTGAATTTTGCACTGTTTAAAAAGTTCACATTTTTATTCAAATTAGGCATCGTTTCAAGGTCATGGGGATTGGACTTTTTCAAAATGAAGTATATTTTGAGATTCCCTGTTTTGTAAGCTTTAAGAAAATGTATACTTATGGGGGGGATTGTTTGAAGTTTGGCAAAGAAATAACATGTAAACCACATTTCCATGCATTTTACAAGTGTAATAAGCATGTAACGCAAAACCGGCCCAACTTAAAAATATACCAAATTTGAATACAATATTACTGCAAATAGCAGTAATATTGTATCCAAATTTGATACATTTTCATGCACAGAATTTTATTTGGTGATCTGTTAAAATTGTATAAGTTTCTTTTTTTTTATAAGTTTCTTTTTTGGCTCAGTGTATATTGATTTAATGTTTGGTGTTTTTTTAGCTTAAAGGGTTATCCTTAGCGTGTTATCATTTTTTTAATGTTTTGCTGTAAATGTACGCTATTTTAAAGTTTTATATGTGTATCGTGTGCAATACTTATTGTTAGATGATAATATGCTGAATCAAATCAAATCAACCTTAATCATAGTCATAACCCTAACTTAAGTTGTTGAGGCAAATGGCTGTAGACCGTGTGTCTATTAAACAAAGTTGGTTGAGAGGAAATGGTATGCATTATGTCAAAACGTAAAACATCTTTTTAGTAAGTGACCAATATCTGACAGAAAATTATGCTGGCTTTTGAAAATTGAAGAATTTAAAAAACAAAGACTTGAATATATCTTGAATTGACCGTGCTTGCAGAAATTCAAGAACTAATTGGCTTGACTTGCATAATCTTTTTGTCAGTTGACTATACATGTAGCTTTGATGACTTGTTCTGTATGTGATAAATGTGTCAATAACACTTGAAATTAAGACTCAAATAATGACACCAACAATGTTTTGTGCATGTATTTTCTAATCAGTCCATTGTAAGAGTGCGAGCTGGCATCTTCCACGGGGGAGAACAAATTGGTAATTGCTTCACATCAACGCGTGAAACAGAAGGAACAAATCCAGAGTGGAATGAACCATTTGAGGCAAACATCTCGGTAAGTCATAAATAAAGACATCCCAATTGTATGAATAGTTATTGTTGGATATGAATGAGTCCAACTATGTTGTTGTTTTTTAAACTTAAAGGTGTATGTTTCGATCACTTTAGATTTTATTCTTCACATCAACATATTCTGATATCAAAAGAAAACCCATATTTTCTCATTATTTCTGTAAAATCTTAGGTGGAAGATATGTTCCATTAAGACGTTATAGGCCAAAATGCAGTGAATTACCGTCAAAGGTGGTTAACCACATGGCTAGTTTGTGTACTACTCAATGGGCACATACCATGTCACATTGTGCTTTTAAAATAAGAGCCATTAGAGTTGTGCAACTCAAACTTTGGAATATGACTTTGTTAAAGGATGACTCTTCATGTAGAATAGAAAACATCAAATTGAAAATCGGACCAGATATCGGAACACCTACCTTAACATTAAATCCAGTTACCTCACAAATAAAGGGTCTACATTTAGGGTAATGAAAGTAGTCAATAGAGACATTGATATTCAGTGATTGTATACCCAGGGAATTCTCCCCCCCCCCCCCCCCCCCCAAGAAAATGTGTAAGACATTGGGCTGAAAGAATACAAACCTTGCTAATCAGCCCATTGGGTTGTCACCTTCCGACCGCGACAATTTTTCTTTAAATTGGGTCTTGCCAAATCTGAATGACCAGGCTTTTACACCCACAACGTACTGCGGATGGTAAACACTGCATATTCTCATCTGTATGGTTGAAAACAACTGACCAGGTTAGCTCTTTTTAGATTTAATGAACTTGGGATGACTTTCATCAAATGTTATAAAGGGTTCAACAAAAGAAAGTATACCACTTTTTGTTTTATGTCATTTTGCATAACATTCATTTTTTTGCCCCAAATTTGCCCCCTAACAACAAAGATAAACCATGATTAGCACCATTTAAAGAAAAAAATTCTCATTTTCAAAAGTCTCATTTCCAATACACAGCACGAGAAGAAAGGACCAATTGGGTCTCTGTGTGTGTGTGTATTGACGGGGCTATCGATCGCACAGCGCAAATGTGTTGGGTCGTACGACATTGTGTGTGTTAACAATTGTTCCTTTTGAGACTTGAAAATGGGAATTTTTTCTTTAAATGGTGCTAATCATGGTTTATCTTTGTTTTTAGGGGCAAATTTGGTATCAAATTATGCCTAAAAGATTCATCTAAATGCCTATCTAGCCTGTTTGGTCAAAAACAAATTGAATGTTACTCAAAATGACATAAACAACGTGGTATACTTTCTTTTGTTGAACCCTTTATTGTTTTTTCTACGTACATGTATACAATCTGCCTGGGATGGCAACACAACACAATTTCATCTGTACGGTAAACAAAGCTTGGCCACGTAAAGCATGTTCTTGTTCCAAACATTGAATCTTGGAATGACCTTTCGATGAATATCCTTTTGTTTTTCTAGGTAAGCAACCTGCCTCGGATGGCAAGATTATGCATTCTCGTCTGCATGATCAACAAACGTCTGGCCAAGAATGTATCGAAGAGCAATATAAAGAAAGACAAACACAAGGGCAGTCAAGGTCAACAAAAAGTAAGAGAACGATTATATATACGAGGGTCATTCAATAATAAGTTCTACCTCCTACCTCATAACTTTATTATTAAATAAGCCAGTCTTATGAAATATCACACAATTGTAGCTTGGAACCTCAGCTACAAATTCATTGTAAATTGATCTGAGTAATGGTTGTACTTTTCTAGAGGTGCAGTGAAAACCAACCTTACATTTAGTGTGACGGAAACGGATGAAAAACAGCAAAAAAATCGCCAAAGTGATATTTATTTGGTCTATTGTAAGAGGCAAAACATACCTATCGGTCAATTATAACCGTTCAAAATGTCACATATCTCTTTAACAGACCATAAACATTGAATGTTACTGATTTCTTTTGAAATATTATGCCCTCTGATTAACCTGAACCCGATGGGGACAACCATATGTTTACCCCTCCCTCCTAGAGCACCCTGCAAAAGGCATATTTTACTTTCATAGGAACCAAGTGATTTTCAATAAACCGGACTAAATAGAGGAATTAAAAGTCTCCCAAAGAGATAATTTTCTATCAAGTACTACCTAATTGACTATTCTGAAGGTGGCACATAATGAAAACTCATAAAGTTACTATTGTGTAAAAGATGTCGAGGCATCACTGTGGCTTGAGTTGTAACAACGAAAATCATACTGATTATCAGTATTCCAGTATGCCAAAGGCTTAGCAATACATTTGAGTTGATATTACACTATTTCACTATTTGCGAGTCTATAAGAGTTAATATTGCTTAAAATCTCATTCATACATTATAATACTATACTTTTATCAGATATCATTCATTGATTTCCATTTTCAGTATTAAAATCATGCTATTATATCAAACCATATAATACGGAAAACCCCCCGAAAAACATGCCTTTATTTTTTAAGGTAATTTTCCGTTTCCATTATCCAAAATCTCTCTCCGGATTTGACCGCATCATATGAAAAGTAAAACAGATATCGATTATCATTTACTATAAATGTGTCAAGTACAAGACAGGACAATACAGACAGACATATGTGGAGAGATAGTTACAACCTAAATGCAGCTGCCTCCTTTAATAAATCCTTTCCATTTGTTTTCAAAATTGCTGACTTTTTTATTTTATAGAAATAGCTTTTGTCATCTTTAATCTTTTAGTCAATGATACTTTTTAATCTTTCAACAACATATCGATACGTCGCAAGTATGGACATTGTCGCGAGAATTTGACACTTTCGACAATCGATAACAGCACTACTATTTTGGCATCAAGATCAAAAATACAATTCAGTGCTCCATGTTGCGTCATGCAAGCATGTTCACCAATTTGGAACTGATTGAACTATACCATAAATACCCCAATTTATATCCATTTTTAAACCAACCTTTCACAGGATCTGATTCCATTGGCGTGGGTCAATACCACCTTCTTCAATTACAAGAACCAATTAAGAATGGGCAAGGTCAAGTTGTACATGTGGCCAGTCCTAGAGGACACTGACCTCAATCCTCTGGGTACGGTAGAGTCCAACCCCAATCACGACGACGCCACAGCGATAGAGATCCAGTTTGGAAGATACTCACAAGCTCACGACAGTATCTCGTTTCCGCCTTTCGACAAGATTCTCGAGAAAGCGGCGGAGGCAGTGCTGAATGAAGAAATGGATCAGATGGAATTTGCAGATGTAAGTTTATGTGTACTCATATCAGAGCAAAAATTTGGGTCATTACATACACTAGGTTTTTTAAAGTCTATATTCCCTTGTTTTTGTATTGGT
Organism: Ophiura sarsii; assembly: GCA_035610835.1. Lineage (NCBI taxonomy): Eukaryota > Metazoa > Echinodermata > Ophiuroidea > Amphilepidida > Ophiuridae > Ophiura > Ophiura sarsii. The sequence goes on along the minus strand of CM069450.1, from coordinate 34,785,201 downwards.
TGTTATTAAAGGTATGTGACCCAATGGCTTTTTCCTATTACAACGGAAGTGATTCAACTCAAATTTTGGAATAAGATTGTTTTTATGACTGACTTGATGTAGTATAGAAAACACAGTAGGAAATAAATTTGGCCCTGCACCTTTAAAATCCTCCAGTGTAGCCAATCTAGGATCATACAATCCATACTTCCACCATTTTTGCGATACCAACAGGACACACTATTGGACGAGCTGCGAACGATTGTTGAGAAAGACCCATTAGAAGACTTGGAAGAACAGGAAAGGGAACAACTGTGGAAAGCACGTCATGACTGCCGTGAGCACATACCTCATTCCTTACCAAGGTTACTGAAATGTGTCCAGTGGGATAACAGCGCTTCCGTGTCCCAGGTAAGTGTTGATACAATTGATAGCACTCTTAAGAATGTGTCCTTTACGTCCCTTTACTTGGTCGCCATCTGTTAAAAATGGCGGATCAATGAGGGACAGGGGGAAAAAACATGGTAAAAAGTGAACCGAAAAGCCGTGGAAATCGGTCTCTTCTAAACATGTGCAAGTCTGCCTGAAAACCACATCGTAGCACCTGATTGGTCTAATTTGAAATGTAGCATGTCTAACGCTGTATCATGGGAGGTAAATTGTGAGGCACAACGCTGCAATTAACATTAGTTTTTTGAGCTGACCTGTATAGCTTAGTCGGTAGAGTATCAGATTGGGACGCTCACGGCTCGGGTTCAATCCCCAGTGCAATTTTTTCTCGCTTATATTTCTCCCCTGATAGTTTAATTAACAAACACACCCGGGGAGTTAGGGTTAAGAAAAGTTGAAAACTTTATACGAAGCAGCACTTTGCTTCAGTTGCTTAAGATGCATCTTACCTTTTATGCAATTGGATCCTGGATACCTGTAAAGTATGCCAATTCATCAAATCGTTTGCATTATGCATAATGTTACCAATTCAATGGTCTTATTTAGCATTTTTAGAACTATCATCAAATATGAACTCACTAAACTTACTGGAGTTCCACACTCTTCATCTTGGTTGCGAACCATAGATAAGTTGTAGTGTAGCAAGGTGAGGGGGCTATTCGCCCTTAGTAACCCAAATGTGACCTTTATATTTGATTTGAAGGTGTTGATTGTGTTTGCGCTTACAGCTGATGCAGGCAGGCTGTTCCAGTCTTTGATGACTCTTTGGCTGAAAGTGTATTTCATGGTGTCTACCCTCTCATGTTGTTTTTGAGCTTGTATGAATGTCGATGCCATTGAAGATTTGGTATACTTGGATTAAAGCTGCTCTCCTTGCTCTGTCCTCTAGGGTCTTTGTAGAGTTTAGTTTAGTTTAGTTAGTTTTTATTTGGCATCACAACATATTCAAATAACAAATCACACGAGTATAAAATTATATTAACATTCAATAAATAACGCATATCACAATGCCATCCCAAACTGGAACGGCAAACACACTACAACGCCAAAAGTTGCAAGGCCAGGATAGCCCATAAAAGCCAGCTACATGTGCAGGCTTATTTCCAATGGGGTCCCAAAACAACACAACAAGAAGGCCATGGACGTGGAGTAACAAAATGACATTGGACACATTGGACAATAAGCCTACACACGTAGGAAATCTGCAGATTCCTGCTTCAGAGCGCAATCAGCCAGGTGTTTTTTCACAGCCTTTTTAAATTCCATCTTCTTGCGTATGGTCTGGATTTGTGGTGGCAGGGCGTTCCAGTCTAAGATGGCATTGTAGTAGAATGACTTGGAAGCAATTCCTTTAACTCTAGGGACAATAAAATTGAAATTGCTTGACCTAGTTCGGTGGGAATGAGCACTCGTGGTTCTTATGAAATTGTGAGCAAGGTAAGGAGCACCAATACCATTAAAGATATTAAATACGTGGTTAAGTCTTAACTGTTTTGCACGGTCCTGTGTATTTAGGAGTCTAAGTAAATTACGGTTAAATTGATCAATGTGAGTCCTTGGAGACGCACGGTCCTGTGTATTTAGGAGTCTAAGTAAATTACGGTTAAATTGATCAATGTGAGTCCTTGGAGACAATTTCAAAATGAAGCGAACTATTTTGTTTTTGGTGACTTGTAATTTGTGTCTGGCCCTGGTATTGATACCAGCCAACCATGTGGAACGGCAATAGTCAAGGTGACATTGGATCAGAGCTGCACTCAGATTTTGAGCGTAGCAATATCCCAGCTTATGTGTTTGAATGTTCGCTTGATCATCCCTAGGGTTAGGTTTGACTTTTTAGTTGCTATGGCACATTGTACGGACATTTTCAAGTCGCCTTGTACCCATATATACTCCAAGATTTTTTTTCTCTTTGGTGCTGTTCAGACTCATACTTTGCTGTCCATCTGGTACACATGGCGAGGGTTGAAAGTCATTTTCCATTTTTGGACCAGTCGGTCAGCTTGTTGAGGTCATCTTAAAGTGTTTTGTATGTCTTGATCTGTTGTGTCGTCTTTGAATTTCAAGTCTATACCAACTTCTATTAGTCCTATGGCTCCTAGTACCGATCCCTACACAACTGAAATTTTAGATCAAAAGAGTTAGCCCTGATATCCATATTTATTGTTGCATTATAAAAGTAATTTCCATCAAGAATCTAAACTGATTCTCCCAACACAGTTGTGAATCTGAAGCATAATGATTATTAAACACACAATCTTCCGAATAGCAGCTATATGGAAATAAAACTTCATGGGGGATTTAACTGGTTCAATGGGGTGGGGGGGGGGGGGGACTCCAGATACACTTGAGATTGAACCCAGACAATCCCAGACCATACAGTCACGGTCCTTAAAACTAAGTTTTTCATTCCTATCTATAGTCTGCTATAGGATTGTGTCATAAGTAGTATCTTTAAAACTAAAATGTGTGAGTTCCTTAATTGGTACAAATTTCTACTATTATTTAATTGTTTATGATTTCATCACGGATGCAATTCAAGCTGGACATCAAATTTGGTATACTCTAAATATGCGCAACCAGGGTTCTAGCCAGGACCATTTAAGTGTCGGGTAAATTTACTGACGGCGAACGGAGAAAGAAAGTGTAGCGACCGAAGTGCAGTGGATCATGGCATATATAGGATCCAGAGGCCTTCTTTAGGTTTTTTTAATGCACTTTGAGGGTTCCTGCCACATAATTTCTGGTTTTATGAGGCAGTTTAATGATTTTATCCACAAATTGTTAAAAGATAAATCAGAAAAAGAAAAAAAACTTTACTTTTTTTTTAGAGTGCCACGCACCCAGCCCATTTTGACCTAAAGTCCTGGGCGGATATTGTCAGTATTGCCACCCACCGTAGCTAGAACCCTGTGCGCGACTGCCCTAAATTGGTTCAGAAAGTAGACATATCATTTTTGTTTTCTTGGCTTTATTATTTTACCACAGATGCAAGCACTACTCCAAATCTGGCCAGAATTAAAACCTGAAGAAGCCATGGAACTATTGGACTACAAATATGCAGATTTAGCCGTCAGAAAATTTGCTGTCATGTGCCTAGAGAAACTCGCGTAGGTTTTCTGCAAACTATTTCGCATTTAAATAAACACCATAAAAACAGAAGGTCCACACTCGTTATAAGGTTGTAACTTTTAATCTTATTATCTTTATGATAATAAAATTGTTAAAGAACTTTATAACCTTTTGTTAGATACATTTTGATACATCATGAGCTACTTTTTTTAAATTTAAACAAGGAGTTACTACACAAAAAAAAGTGTTTAAGATTTTAAACAAACAGATACTAGTCAAAAATACATTTTCATCTTTCTTTATTGTTATGTGCTTCTTTCAAAAAAATAAATAAAAAAATGTATTATTATTATTTTTTTACTTTGAAAAAAACAAAAAAACTAGTGAATCGGTCAAAAAGCGCAAGTAAACTTCTTCTTTTTTTTTAGCCTTATAAGGAATCATGCAGTTTGAAATGTCACAAATAACAAGGTACACAGGCCCTAATGCATGCATTAGAGCCTTGCATAGCTTACTTAACTTGCACTACGGCAGTATACATAGCCTTTACTGATTGAAATGTCAAATTGGTAACAAATTACCACTTTTGCCTCCACCCACCAGGGACACTGAATTATCACAGTATCTACTACAGTTAGTGCAAGCTCTCAAGTATGAGACCCATCTGGACTGCGAACTGGGCCAGTTTTTACTGAGGAGGGCACTGAGGAATCAGAGTATAGGACACTTTTTCTTCTGGCATCTCAGGTAGTTATTATGTAGAAATAAAATGTACAACCTGATTTATAATTCATTACTTTCATGCGTATTTGGATCCCTATTTCAAGCAACAACAAAAACCAAAAAAGCATAATCTACGAGTAAATAAAGGTACCTTTTGAAGTAGTGTTGGGTGGTTGATAATTTTTCTTTGGTTTATTTATTTATTTATTTATTTCTTCATAGAATGCCATCAATATAACTTTTGAAGAAGAAAAATATTTGATCAAATATTGACAATTTGTGAACAAAAATGAATGAATAATTAGGGAAAAGTCTCAAATCCATTGGGTCCAGTCAACTAAAAAATATTTTGTTGGCTTAATACAAATAATGGATTCTCCAAGAATACAATATAGTTTTTCAACATTTACCTATCTTGGATTGATGACCTGTCCTCTGCTACCTTGTGTTGTGCGATGGGACGAGCATTTTTATTACCGGCGAAATGTCAAATCACAGGTTCAAAAGTGTTAAGGGAGAGGGAACATAATGTAACATATTTAAAATGGCGATGTTAACAGTGATACATGCATTCTGGATTACATCAGCACACATTACTGGTCAATTGTATTCATATTTTTCTCCAATTAGAGCCGAAATGCACAATCCAATTGTGTCTACCCGATTTGGGCTGTTGTTGGAGGCGTATTGCCGTGGTAACATAGCACACATGAGAATACTTACTAAACAGGTGAGAAAAATGTTTTTCAAATTTCAGTGTAAATCTTCACCACTTTTCATCCCTTTGCATTTTGAATCCAAGCCTGGTTTTAAGGTCGTCCGTTAGGAGAGACCTTATGGCTGCATCATCCTCCGTCTCAATCTGTCAGTTTGTGTGTCAGTCTGTCAAACATTTGTTATACACTTTTCGTTTTTCTTCATTTCTTTTTCATACAAAGTCCAACAGCGACCTAACTTGGTACAAAGATGCAACATGAAAACTTTCATATTATGTCATTGTTTTAACAATGTCTTTAAAAAAAAAGAGGTCAGTTGTATGCTGAAAACATTCAAAAATGCCCATTTCTTATTCATACAAAAAAACGATTGTACTATTATCATGTTTTGAGAATCTTCCGTCAGTTTGAATTTGTAAGTTTTCTAACCTGGGCATCCGATTTGTTTAATGTATTGGACAGTTTGGAATAAGAGCTTTTGATTGGTACACTAATTTTGCTAGATTGACCCATACATTTGAAGGGTTTGAAAATATGATTGTTAGTTGGAACTTTTCATAACTGACACCAGATAAATAATGGACATATTTGTATCTATTCTATTTAATGAAACAAAATATAATGATTAATACATTTTAACAAGAGAATAGAATAATAACGTAGGTATTTTTGGATGTAAAACATGTTGAGTTCAAGTTTTGCAATAAGCTGAAAATATCCCCATTTCTGTTTCATTCAAATACCGATTGCAACCAAATTTGGATCATACATGCCCCATTGCAATATGTCAATGAAGGTCACATATCAAGGGCACAGGTCATCAGAGGTCAAGTTGTAAAATAAGCCGAAAACATCCAACAATACCCATTTCTGTTTCTTACAAAGACCAATTGCAGGCAACATTAAACACATTTATGTTTAAAGAAACTATTCCTAGATAAGTGTCTTTAGATGATTTGGAGTAAGTGGAATAAATGTCATGTTTTGGGGTTTTAACACCCCCTTAATGCTCATTATGTGGTGACAGGTTGCGGTCATGTATAATTCTTTACTCTCATTTACAAGGAGGCTATGTATGTTTCTTTTCCTGATACATAGGTGGTACATTTCCTTTCAATTCCCCGGATATTGATAAATAATACTTGACTTCAGGATGGATGTTCACTTATCTACCCTCAATATAACGGACGACCTGTATCGGACCCTGTCCATACATTTTATAGCTAGCTGCAAATAACGGTTGGATTAACTTTTCAGATTTGAAAGTGGGTTGGCTGTTCAATTTGTAATTTCTTTTAGTAAGTTGAAAGGTTTAAACGAGTACACCTCCATATGAATTCATTTGTCACACTCTCATCAGAAGTGGCTCTCAGGGCTGTACTTTCGGCGCGAATCCGCGAATCGATTCGCGTGAAGATTCGCGTAAAATCACTTCCGCGTGAATCCAGGTGGATTCTCGCAAAAAAAAAAAAAAAAAAAAATATTTTTAAATTTTTTTTTTAAATTTTTTTTTTCCTTCTTTTATTTTTCCAAGTTCAAAACAGGACCTTAGATGACTGGTATTTGACTCTAAACTGTTCAAGTTGAAATTAAAATGTTGATTGTTCTTAACAATAGTACAATAAATGTTTAAAATGCGGAATTTAAATTCAGTAAAAAGGATTCTCGCAAAAATATTCTGCGAGAATCCATGGATTCTCGCAAAATTCCTCTGCGAGAATCCATTTGGATTCTCGCAGGATGTCGCGAAAGTACACCCCTGGCTCTTACTTTCATACTTTCATACTTTATCGATCAATCTTTCATCAGAAGCGGCTCTTAAAGCTCGACCAATAAATCTAATTATACTTGTTATGGAATCCTGTTGTGAAAGCCTTTCTACTTATTTATAATTTTGTGAGTGTTGTTGAATTTCTGATTGTGTGTTCATTTACTTTAAGGCCAAGTAAAATAATTATTATGTTGATTGTCACCGCCCTCACCGATTTTTGGAGAATTTGAAATATATATATATATATATTTTATTAGCTGTATAACATAAATTCATATACTGTTGTGATGTAAAGAGATGTATAGAAGTGTTTCAGTAGTATTTATAAACATATTGCACACTTCTTTCCAGACTAGGGCCTAACGCCTAAGGGTAGGCAATTTAGGAAATAACAACAAATAATGAGGACTTGGAATTTTACACATAAATGAATAGTAACAAAAATAACATAATAACAAATAATAGTTAAGGGGCCTCCCTCAATTTTTTTTTAAAAAGTCAGGACAATCAACATGGTTTTTATTTTACCTGGCCTAAACACTTCTACCTGAGTGGGATTGGGGGTGGGGGGCGAGGTGGTTAGTATAGAAATTATAAAGAAGAACTGGGACTAATTCCCCAACATTTAGGTACTGTCAAGCCTGTGTTAAAAAAGAATGAGAATTCACTGTCACAAGTACAGATCAGTCCCACAGCTCTAAAATCACTTGGGTGAATGTAATACTATTTGGTTACAAGCTGTGGACACATTTTGCAATGTCTAGTCATATGACCTTAAAGTTGCAGTAAGTACAGCTATCGATACAAATAGGCCCAGCCATTTATGTATGCACAATATAGCTGGTGTCTAGCCCAACATGTAGAATCCCTAGTAATATGTTCTACACAGTGGCAAGCAGTTTGAAGTGTGTTACATATGGTAGGCTTTTGCTTTGCTGACGTTTGCATTGATATGTTTTATTTTTCATAACAAGTGCTGTTGCATCAGATGTAAAGTATGGAGGTTGGTTTCACCTCATTTTGTTTAACTCTAATTTTTCACACTTTTATTTTGTTTCATTTGGGTTCGTTTTGAAGGTGGAAAGTCTTGGAAAGATGAGAATGGTTAATGAACTGATTAAAAGTAAACAAGCTCAGGAGCAGAAAATTGATCTGAGGGACATCATGAAGCAGGTTCTGAGACAAGAGTCCTGCTGTGAGGCATTGTCTGCATTTGTTTCACCTCTGTCACCCATGTATAAACTCAAAGAACTCAAGTAAGATGTCCTCAATATTTGGTTAAAGGAGGTGTCCAGAGAGCACAACATTGTCCATTATATGTAATTATCGAGCCTTAATCGCGTAATTATATTTAACAAAACATAATACTAACCATGAAAAACGAATAAACACTGCCATCTCTCAACATGCAAATTAAAAGATTTGCGGTGATTTAAAGCCCGGTATAAATTAATGTAGTCATAGTTATTCGATGCACTTGCGCAAACTTGAGCACCAATAACCGGGACGTCATATATACCTGGGCTTTAAATCACTGCGGATTTTTAAAAATGGCATGTTGATAGATAGCAGTTTGTATTCGTTTTTATGATAAGTATTATGTTTTGTTCAATATAGTTATGCGATGAGGCTCGTAATTACTTTTCTAACATATGTAATATATAACATATGTATTTATATTATAATAAACAATGTTGTGCTGCTGGACACCTCCTTTAATCAATCAATATATAATCATAGTCAATAAAACAATGTCATATTTATTGAATCAAAGGTCATTCTACACTCGGCAAAAGAAGTTCTTGGACACTTAAATTAAATTAATATTTAATAGCATATATATAATTATATATATGATTATATATATATAATTGTATATCAAAATAAGCAGAAAGTAATCCTCTAACAGCTTAACATGGAATTTAGACATGATCACTCATGCATGGCAGATCCCATTCACTTGACAATGGCAAGAAGATTGCAAAAAATTGGATAATCCCTCCATTCAAATAACTGTAAATGCTAATTTCTTGCAATTTCCTTTTACGCACCTTACCATTGCTTAATGAATGTGCTCAGCTATGCATGAATGCGTACATCTTAATTTCATACAGGCATGATAGAGAATTATTGTCTGCTTATTTTGACATGCAATTGTTTAATTTATATTAAATATTTATGTGAAATATTTGAACTTCAATGAGTGTCCAAGAACTTCTTTTGCCGAGTGTATATCGCCTTGTCACGCAGTCTGTACGATTTTAAGGGGACAATTAAAGTTCAAATGAAGCCATCAATGTATTCCCCTATTTACTTTTTAGAGACTCTTGTATATGCTTTGGTACATCAGACGTATGCAGGCATCAATGTGCAGCTTGAACTTACCCTCCTCAAGCTTTCACCTGTATTCACCTTCCTTCAGGATAAACTAGGTCAAGATAAGATCTTTCATGCGATTTTTTGGGTGAAGATTCACCTCAGTGCACTATGTTTGTGCTACAGTAATATATTCGAGAAGTTGCATGAAATATACGTGAAGATTCACCATGGATTCACCTGTCCAAAACCTAATTAGTTCAAGATTCACCATTTCAAAAATATAACTAGGCAAAGATTAGGCGTCTAATCTTTGCCTAAGCTTGAGGATGGTAGGTTCAAGATGCACATTGACATCTGCATTAATAAGGAATCTCTCTTTCGGGAGCATGAAGATGAAAGGAAAATAGTGGATGCCGACGCTTTGGAACCCGATTGTTTATTTTGACGGAATAAATTGTATTGAAAATTAGGAGCCAGTGCGATGCAGGGGGTAACTCTGGAGCTGCCGAAAGACAAATTCATTACTAAGTCAACAATGCATAGAGGATTTACTTAGATTGAATTAGTTGCCATACTTTGTTTATATAAGTCTGTGTAGTGATGTCAGAGCCTATTCTAATGATTACACCCTATTATCTCACTCGATTATAGATTCATGATCTAAAGGTTTGTGGGTTCGAGTCCCGCTGTGGTCAACATGTTGTGCTCTTGAGTAAGGCACTTTACCGCAATTACTCCTCTCTACCCAGGTGTATTTGAATGGGTACCGGCATTCTTCAGTGCTGGGAAGGTAACAGACTCGCTGTGGAGGAGGTGTAGCGAGCCCCACATAGCAACATTATAAAAAGGAGTGAGTCTGGCCCTATCGCTTTGACAGAGAGATGGGCACTCCGCTCCTGGTATTACAGGATCGACCGCCTTTACCTTTTTTTACCTATCTCACTCACAGTCACATGATTGCTTGTATTTGTATAAAGAACCCTGTAATCGAAGAAAAATCCAGGCACCATCACGTGAATGCTGTGTGGATCACAAGAATACACCCTGATGTCCCTGCACAGAGTATGGCGAATAGAGGGGAATTTGTGTGTAGGCTAACTATAGGAAAATCAATCCAAGTTTGTTGACAATAGCCAACATGTTATTAATAAGTGTGTTTCCTAGTTGATGTTTCTTTAACAGAAATTAGTCAATGTTATGGATTAATTATCTAATTGACATAACTTTCACCATTTAAATAAAAAACAAAAACAACCCAGAGGTTACTTTGAATTAACAGTTAATTTGATAAAGATAAATTATTTTTGAATCATACTTTTTGGTGTAGTAGATATTAGAAAATGAGAATTTGTATCCTAAGCCCCATAGATAGATGTTTTCCTAATTATATAAAAAATATGTAGAACATGCACCCTCTTTTCCTTATATCTCCAATAATATTTCATCCATTTTCAAAAACAAGGTATCATTAAAGCATATGCTTAACTCTAACCCCTACCCCCACCCCCACTTTATCAGACATTTTTTCCCGACGGCAAATTTGTTTTTGCCCCCCCCCCCCCCTCCCGGGATTTGAACCACGGATCTCCGGCACACGGGGCGAGGGATTTTCCAGTACAACCACGGGTGTCAAGGCTACTTGGCGCAGTATACTGCGGCAGTATATAGGCTGGGTCAAGGATTTCTTTGAAAAACTATAACGCCAGGTTATACAAACAGACTGGGTCGTTGGATTTGGTGGGGTAAGGAGATGAAGAGAAAAAAACACCTCGACTGGCGTGCCGACCTGTCAAGTAGGGTCATTTGGTCAGGGGTTGTTGTTTTTTGTACCTAAAATGTCACAAAAATCTGCACAAATCTGGATTTATTTTTTTAAATTGTGAAAACAATGTTTCGACAGATTTTCGGCCAAAAAACTGCAGATTTTACGTGATTTGAGAAAGAAGAAAAATAGAAGAGAAAAAACGCAAAAAGTCGGTCGGTCGGTCGGGCTTGTAAAACAGGGTTGTTGTTTTTCCTCACCTTAGGTTTAATAGTCTGTCAGATATTGTCAAAATCGCCTTTTCATTAACAGATGTACCCTTTTATATGATGCGTCACAATTCAATCATGTTGTTTAATTCTCTTCCAAATCTCATCTTTTCATTACACAGGATAGAGGAATGTAAATTCATGAAATCTAAAATGCGCCCCCTATGGCTAGTATTTAGCAACGAAGACTCAATTGGCGACGATATTTTCATCATGTACAAAAATGGGGACGGTAAGTTTTTCTTCTACCAGCTGTATGTTGCAGTTTGAAACTTGTCATCTAAGTCTGTACATAGCAAGTACTACACTAAGCTCTATATATGAAGAGTTTAGTTCCAAAAGGAGCCAACTCACTAAAAGTAAAATATGAGAAAAGCAACATTTTTTTAAAATGAGGTTGTTGCCCCATTTTTTGATTTAATGCCAATTTTCTGCAATATGAAAGATACCATACGTGGAAGCTTAAAAACTGGTTTGATTTCATTTTTTGATTGTCACTGGATTTCCTATGTCTTTCTTTATTTTCGGATATCAGTGGAGTTAGCTCCTTTTGGAACCAAAAATGTTTCGACCAATTTTCAAAAACCTCTTTACCAAACAATTTTTATTTCCAAATAATGTACACCTGAAAGACAATATCAAATCACATTGAAAACAGAAAACCGCATTAAAATACCTTTTCAACTTTTTTAATTATGATGTTTTTATATTTTGTGAGAAAACTGAAAATTTGGACATTTTGGCACATTTTTTGAAATAACAACAATTTTGTTGGTGTGCAATTTTCAAAACAATAATCCCATACATTTTACGTTTTCTTCATTGCATTTTATTAAGGACATTCCTATCAATGTTTTACCATGATAAAAGAACTATATTTCCACCATTTTGGCTTAAAAAATAGTTAATTATATTCAAATTTCCGGAAATTACTGAGGGCCATAACTTTGGACCCGAACATGTTACAGATATAGAACAAAGTTTAAAAGTTGTATTTTGTAACTCTCTTTCATGTTCTGCACCTAACGCATTTTTTTCAAAAAGGTGAGTTAGCTCCTTTTGGAACTAAGCTCTTCATATGTGACGCCAACAAGCGGTATAAGTCAGATGTCTGAAATATTCATTTTGAGTTATGGGTAAAAAGAAGTGACAATTTCTTATGTTTTTCTTTGTTTTTCTCAGTTGGCAAATTGTTTTAAACTTTTTTTCTACTTTCTAAAACAAATCATGAATAGAGGGCACACCCTGGAAAAAGATCACATAATGTGCCTTTAAGAGAGAGTGGGAATAGGAGACAGATCAACAGTATTGGCATAAAATTCCATAGTCAATTTTGGCATGATTTGAGACCAGGGGTAGAATTTCGGCGCGAATCCGCGAATCGATTCGCGTCAAATCACTACCGCGCAAATCCAGTTGGATTCCCGCAACAAAAACAACAAAAAAGGGTTTTTTTTTGTCTTTTTACTTTTCTTTTTTGTAAGTCCAAAACAGGACATCAGATGACTGGTGGTTGACCCTTAGTCAACAAACATGCCGAATTTGGAAGTTGTGCAAGCTTATAGCCTTATTCTGGATATTATTTTCATTAATTTCGCAATAATCCATGGATTCTCAAAATTGGCAAGAATCTGGATTCTCGCAAAATCCTTCCACGAGAATCTGTGGTTGGTTACAAAATTCTACCCCTGGAGACACATGTCGGCAATTTTTTAATTTTGATATGTGTGCATTATTTAGAAGCAGGTGGAAAATGCTACAGTATGGTCCCCACTAACGTCAAACTTCTAGGGGTTTTTTAGAAAGTAGATTGGAACCAATATGACACATGTAGCGATGGCAAATATTGTGTTGTGGAGTCTGCTGGAGCCTTTATATGCATGCATATATGATAGAAAACCAAGATAATGTTGTCATGGAGAGGTCAGGAAGAGGTCATGGTTGATGATTTGAAAGATCAAGTTTTCAGGTTTTATATCAAAAATAGATAGAAAATCCAAATTAAACTATTCCCCCTATTTTGTAGGAGAAACATGGGTGTTATACTTTGTAACTAAAAATTGACATTTTCCAATTCATACTACAGATTTGAGACAAGATATGCTGACGCTTCAAGTATTACAAATCATGGACAACATGTGGCAGCAAGAAGGATTGGATTTAAGGTAATAAAAATAAGAGTGTCTAACACTTTTATGATAGAAAATATAATATCGGTATTTTTCAGTGCTGAGGTGTAACCTTGCATTTTGTGAGTTCTTTGTATCAAAAAAGCAAATAGCTGTGTGTGTTAAAATGTCACAGACTCCTTTGTAAAATGAAGGGGCTCATACTAAAGTAAAGGGTGTTTTCATCCCCTCAATCCCAGGTTCCAGGATCTTCCTATATGGCACCTAAAGCCTGCCTCACTGTGTTCCTGAATACTTCACAATGTTGGAAAACTGGCCCCATGAAAGTGCATGGCAATAACGGTTATAATACTTGTTTTCATAAAAGGTTGATACCATACAAGGCGCTGGCTACCGGCAGTCGCTCTGGACTTATCGAGATAGTCACTGAAGCCGAGACCATTGCCAGGATACAGAAGAAGAGGGGAAACGTGAATCGTTTCAACGCCGCTTTCCAGAAGTCCTCACTGTTTGAGTGGCTCAAGGAAAATAACAATACTCCAGAAAAGTAAGACATTCCTAAGATACCTCCTAGTAGAAATAGGCATTTCCTTTTTCGATATGCTCCCTTGCTTAAGCCTAACTTGTGCTACTAAAGTGTAATTTAAGTCCCACCCATGCATCTTATCTGTGACAGAATTAAGTGCATCATAAAGTTATAGTGAGACAGTTAATTATACCATGCAATAAATGCATGTGTGCAACTTGACATGAGACTCGTTATCACAAAATGAGAGTATAAAGTTGGACAATTTTATTTTCAGGTTTGTCCAGATTCAAAATGCCAATGATATGCAACATGTCATAATTGCTCAATGTTTTCCCCATCAAATTTATAATATTTAAAATATTGAAGTTGCAAAATTCAGTTGTTTTCTATTGATTTTTGGGATGTTTATTGGACCATATCTCCTAACTTGATGCTCATTTTGTGGTAACAGGTCTCATATTATGCTTGAGTGTTTGTAAACAATGCAAAAATTAACAAAGTTACATTTTGTTTCCACCCATTTATGTCAGAAGTAAACATGAGTGAAGTCTGCCTTGGCATTAATTTTAAAAATGTCTTTGCTTTAAAATGTTCACTTATATGCTTCATTGTCTTTTAGACCAAATATTATTGGATAGGGCTATTGAAGATTTAATTTATTCTCATACTGGGAACTGTATATGGCTACTTACACCCTCTATATTGAAGATAGACACAATCTTTCCTCTATGACTACTTTCGCTTTGTTGTTTTCATTCCATAGCTGGGATAGGGCTATCGAAAAAGACACTTAATAAGTGTCTTATGTAAAGGGTTCAACAAAAGAAAGTATACCACTTTGTTTATGCATTTTTGAGTAATTTTCAATTTGTTTTTGTCCAAACAGGCTAGATAGGCATTTAGATGAATCTTTTAGGCATAATTTGATACCAAATTTGCCCCCTAACAACAAAGATAAACCATGATTAGCACCATTTAAAGGGAAATATCCCATTTTCAAAAGTCGCATTTCCAATGCACAGCACGAGAAGAATAGGCCAATTGTTAACACACATATGCCATATTTATCCCGTACTGATCACCGCGCATATCCCTCAATGCGCGGGCTAATTCAAATGTAAACTGATGCATGGGTGAAGGATTTGAATGTAAAGGAATGTTATGGATGGGGAGAACATGGACAGATTAACCAAATCTTCTCGTGCTGTGTATTGGAAATGCGACTTTTGAAAATGGGATATTTTTCTTTAAATGGTGCTAATCATGGTTTATCTTTGTTGTTAGGGGACAAATTTGGTATCAAATTATGCCTAAAAGATTCATCTAAATGCCTATCTAGCCTGTTTGGTCAAAACAAAATTGAATGTTACTCAAAATGACATAAACAAAGTGGTATACTTTCTTTTGTTGAACCCTTTATATCCTAGGTATACGAGACAGATACAATTTCTTTGCTCTATAACACCACTGTTTGCCTAATTGTTTTCATACCATAGGTTGGATAGGGCTATTGAAGATTTCACATATTCCTGTGCTGGATACTGCGTAGCTACTTACGTCCTAGGTATTGGAGACAGACATAACGACAACATCATGATCAAGAAAACAGGACAGGTATGTTATAAAATTGCATGTTGTAAGTTGTACTATATTTTTAATAAATGCCCAAGGAGGTTGCTTTTTACAAAAAGGGGATTTTTATGTTGTTAAGTTATGTTTCAATACAAAATTACACATACAGAGAGACAGCAAGGTACAACATGAAAATAAATTGATAGTATTTGATTTTAATGGGTTTAGATATCCAATTTTACTATTGCGATTATTATTTTAGGCTAATAAGCTTACACTTACACATGATTGAAAGCATATTGGATGTGTTTACTATAACTATAAGCAAAATAATTTATAAATGAAAATATGGTAGGTATGTATGTACAAGCGTTAATTTCAATTTTCATTTCTGGTGACACTGCTAGCTATCCACTTGATTTGGTCACACATATTTAGTTTTTCTGTAGATCAACTTGATGTTTTGTCATTCCACCCATTTTATCTATACCATATGTATTGTGATGGTAAAATAAATAAAGATTTGAATTATTGCATGAACTATTCGTTAGAATCATAAATCTGTAATGAAGTGATACTATGTTCCAACAATTGGTTGGCAGTTTATACTTTTCATTCATTTCATCAGAACATCTTTTGTTGCTGCCCAAATGTGCCAATCTTGAATTAATGGAGGGGGAGGGGGGTGAAATGATAAATTTATTGTTGACCTAAAGGGTTTAAGGAAGTCTTATTTGCAATGAGCTGAATGTCTTATCAATATATATACTGATGAATTCTGCATTTTCTCTCCCATTTGCACAGCTGTTCCACATTGACTTTGGTCATTTTCTTGGCAACTACAAGAGCAAGTTTGGTGTGAAAAGGGAGCGAGTTCCTTTTGTTCTGACGCACGACTTTGTGCATGTGATCACAAGAGGCAAGCACACTCAAGCCACCAAGGAATTTGAAAAGTAAGCAGTTCTTTGTCTGTTTGCTGGTGTTGATTTAGGTGTTTTTTTACGTGGTCGGTTGCGGTCATACACTTTGGACTTGATGGGACCATGCAGACGCCAGCAAGATTTTGTTGCCAGGCTTAATTTATTTTTTTTCTTCCCCCTTTTTGTTGATGCCGGCACACCAACTTTTTATTTGCATTTGTTATACAGGAAACAATAATTATATATGAACATTTAGTTTTAATATTCTCTATATAATAAAGTACAGTATTTAATTATTTGTCTTTCCACCTTTTATATAAACCCCATTTTTTATTGTGTTTATATAATCTTCCCTTTCCAATGGCAATATGATTTTCAACTTGGAACATAAAATGAACTCAGCCCTTAAACACTTGAAAAATCGGCCGTAAACCTGCACATCTTTTTCTGTACACGTACAATTTCCCCAATAATATAATAACATTTAGTAAAGGGTCCGGATCAAAAATATATATACCAGGCTTAATATTAGACTATGTGAGAATGCTGGCTGTGTGAAATGAAAGTAAAGACAACGACGGAAGAAAGAGCTTGTCTTGATCGGTGATATATCATGTTTTGAAAGAAATAATGTCATCTTGATTTTCTTATTCACATCTTTGATGTGTTTCCTCTGTAATGGGCAGTAATCTTTGCATAGATGAGGTAAAGAATAGTCCAATACTGTGTTCTTGTAGGCCAACAACTTTGTACCAACTTCCTCAAGTAGTGAAAGGGTAATCCCTTGAGAACTAAATGTTGATTGGTCAGAAAGATGGTCATATCATTTGTTGCAATCTTGAAATTAACCAATCATAAGCATTGTTAGATTCTCACATGAAATTTGATAGACACCAAATTAAATATAATAGCCATTGGTGTGTATTAAACACAGATGGATGGTTAATGGTTGTCTTGACAGTTTATCAAAAACGCTGTCACGTGACCATTAAATCAAAACAAATTACAATTATTTAGAGTGGTCTTACAAAAATGCGGACAAAAAGAAAGAAGATATTTCACCATGGTGACAGAGTCAAGGCATTGTTTTTCAAGCACATTTCATTTTAATATCCAAGCACAAGTTTAGTGGCTCTAGCCAGATAGATCTTATATAAATCCATTTATCCGTCTCCAATCACAGCTTTCGCAAGTGTTGCTTGGATGCTTTCATGATTTTACGGCGACGAGGAAGTCTACTCATCACGCTCTTTGCCATGATGCTTTCAAGTGGGATACCAGAACTGTCCGACGACACCATACACTACCTCCGCGAAACCCTCGTCCTGGATAAGGAAGATGACGTGGCTCGGCAGCACTTCAAGACCAAGTTTACAGAGGCTCTTAAAAACAGTTGGAAGACTAGCATCAACTGGATGATGCATCATTTGGCGCATCCGGATTAAATCGCAATTGGCCCCTACTCCCAAGTTGTTTGTATATTTGAATCAAGAAATACAACGAGCATTAAAGCAACACAAAAAAGCTCTGTTCTTCGAGGCCGACAGACTCATTTTTTTTAGAATTTGGTGAACAGAATTTTCATGTGCAAATGAATACCAACCAACCCCAAACAATTTTTTGGCTCGTCAAAAAAAGATCAATATTTGACGGTTATTTGGTTGGAAGGGGGAAAAAGGGAAAAAAAGGCAGACAGGCTGTGACGAAACCTAAGAGGTCCGTTTGTCCATAGAACAGAGTGTTTTCTTTGTCGCCTAATGGAGTGTAAGTCCTGCACCTATCAATGGAATAGGCATCACTGCAGATGTTGATGAAAGGCGTATTATAGCAGAGGTTGATGGAAGGTGTATTATAGGTGACCCATTGGTACATACATACTGTAAACATGGACATTTTCGCCTTACCTTTATTTTTGTATTTTTGCGCTTAAAGCTGCGGCGAAATTAGCAAAGTGCAAAAATTCAATCACATGAAAATGGCCACTTTTACAGTAAGTGACAGAGATATGCTGCAATATTACTGGATGAGAAAAACCCTTCTTTTTCACCTGGTTCATATGTGATGCCATCAAGCAAAATGAGTCGTTTGGGACGCCTACATTTTACATTTTGTGCAAGCTAGTCCTATACGCTACTTGCACGCAATCGCCATTTTAGAATGAAGGGAGGCTCTCTGCTCAGCGCGCCCGCGCCCAACTGCATCAGGCGATGCACAAACCTGCATGAAACCACGAAGCAGTGTGGCGTGATAGTGCGTGGTGAGGGGAGAGCCTCGCTTTCAATGGTTCCATCTGTACCGTGCAAGTGGCGTATAGCTTTTTGACCTTGCGCTGCCCCATGATCATGCATAGTACAGTGTGTATGATTCTACACTAACAGAAATTATGTTGAGTGTACTAATGGCATTATAAATGCAGCAGGCAAAATAAAACCAAGTTGACTTGCCAACATTACCTTTTTAGGGATACAAACGGATACTATACACACAAGAACACAGATATTGAAGAATGCTGAACATGCACATTTCTTCCTTTCTAAAACTCTTAACTTTTAATATTTAACAAACAAGCGAGTAATTGATGATCTTTAATGCATTTATGTCGCTGTTAAACATAAACATAACACATTTAGCTATTAATTAGCTGAAATATGATAGAAAAAAAGGGGGGAATGCGACCCTAGATTTGCAGGCTTTTTGGTTGTCAAAATAGGGCAAGTTAATTGATTTATTTAGCCTTATCTCTGCACATTGCTCATGTCACAAAATACATGTGGACATCTGTGGTGCACCATCATCATCGTATGTGACGCGATCAAGAGGAATGAGTCGGATGTCGGGGAATCCCAAATTGAGATATGGCCAATTCAAAATGGTGGCTTACATAAGTTTTAATGGAAATTCATGTATACAATTTGACATAACTTTGGAACAAAACAGTTTCTGAAAGCTCTAGGTGTCTTCTTTAAAACTCTATTAAAAACTCATTTTAACCATGGTCGACATCCGACTCATTCCTCTTGATCGCGTCACATATCATCATAAGATTCACAAAAACAAAATCAACGACAACAATTGTTTTATATTTAGTGCCTATCAAACATACAGATCATTTGTTAAAATATTTGTACTATACATAAAACTATTTCCTGTCAACCATTGTCATATAGTTGATGCATTCCTTATTGGAAGTGTGTGCTTTTAAATCAAATTATTCAAGAAGAGGTTGATTGCTCTTCAGAAGGCATTGTATGTTTCTAAGCTTCTTTAATATAAAACCATCTATTCTACATTACAAGTTTGTATTTCAACTTTTTTGTAGGACTGTATCTATATTGTAGAAATTGACAGAATTTATTATTTTTCTTACCATAACTATTATGTAACTATAGATTTTCTAATCATTACTTGACCATCCACCACTAAGGGGATGTAAAGTCGGCAATATCATTTTTTATAAAGATATTGAACATGAAAATTCTCCTGCAAATCAGCTTTGCAATGATATATTGAATGTACATATTGATTGCTAAATAGGTAGTACAAAATCGATAAATACATTGGAAATTCCTTTGTAATTCCTTTTTGTTTATTGAAATGCCATATAACTCGGAACTTGTTGTGCCTACTTTACGGCCCCTTAGTGCATGGTCACATAAGTGTCACTTTATTGTCCATATATATGTATGCTATATATGTAAGGACACCTCACAAATATTAACTATTTAGTTATAATTTAGCATTTTCTAATTATTGATGAACGACTGTGAGTCAGAAGGTACTGGGGAAATTCTATACGTGTGATGCAGCCATCTAAAGGGGGGTTGCATTGCGGCTGTATGTTTTTCAAGATATATAAATGAAAACAGACAGAAAAAATAAAGACAAAGAATTTGGAGTCATTCTTGATCTATTTTTTTGATAAATTTGGTATCATTTTAAAGCTTAGAAAATGCTCTGAGAGCACACATAATAAACTCAAAATTGTCTTCACCCGCAAGGTCCCCCTTTTGATGTGCTGCAACACAAATATCACTTTGGTACTGAGGCTGTGCCCTTCTGGAAATTCCGAGTTCTAAAGTTAAAATGTTAAGAATTTTCACAGAACCGGATAAATCAACTGATAAAAATCATTTATCTCATTCATAACCGTAGGTGCCCAAAAGGCTGTTCAATTATTCTGAACTCTGTCAAATGTTGCCTTCCATATCGTCAACAAAACCATGGGCTTTCATGTATAGTGTAAGAATAAAACAATATGACCAAATGGGGAAACGGGAAAAATCGTGTGTGCTTTAAAATCGTGAACACCTTAGCAAACAGGCAACAGTGCTCATTTGTATGTAGGTGATGATGCTAATAAAGTACGATACTTTTGCGGCATGATATTTTCAGAATGTGAAACATTTGTTAATACGAGCATCAAAATATTAGGAATCTGTGGGCGATATTGTCAAAAAAGGTCTCCCATATGGAATAAAGCAGTAATTTGAGTTAATTTACATTGTAAATCATAAATTATGTGTGCTTTATTCTATGTATTGTAGACCTATTTAAGGATATTTCCAAACTATAATATAGTGGCAAAATATGTTAGATATTAATGCATTTGTAACATTCATACCTACATATTTCATACTTTTTAAGCCTATTTATAGATGTTCAATAAATCAACTCCGTGTCATTTTGACCTCAAAACCATACCTTAATCATTTTTTAAAAAATGCTGAAAGAACATTTTATTTTCAAATATGAATTCGAAAGGGACATGTGCTATCTATATGTTTAAATTATACTATCAGGTCTACCTGGAACTTTAGATTTTTGTCAACCAGTCGGTCGGGCAGGTAACTCACAAAAATACCTGCCCAACTGAAATTCCTCCAGCAAGTATTTACTCCCTTACACTGTGATTTTGCAAAACTGTACCTGCCAGTTAGTCGGGAACCCTTACATCTTCACTTGCCCGCCGCAAAGGTTACTTGCTATAATGGGCAAGTGCCATTTCCACGCTGTATACTATTGAATAAAATTTAACTTTGATACAAAGGTATTATTAGTATGCAGTCTTAGAAGAGAGGTAGCTTTATTGATGTTTGGAACAAATTTGAATAAAAATCGTTGTGCAAATTAATCAATATTTCAATCGAGAAAGCTTGAATAGAACAACTTGACAGAATTGTAAATGTTGTGTTTTATGGACTAAAAGATAACTTCACTGGAACTTTTTGTTAAAGCATTATATGTGATCTTTTTCATATTTTTTTTCTCTCTTTTAATGAAACTCATAAATCTACTTTGACTGTATTTTCCATTAAAAAATCCCATCACAGAACTTGACTAAATAATAATGGAAATCTGCTTCCAATTTAACGACTTTTTCAACATATTTGTTTTGATTTTCATCATAAAGCATTCCGTAGGGGGTGTTCACTTGTGTACAGAAGCAGTCGGAACCGTAAACATGGTGTCAAACCATGGAATTCTATTTAAGAACAACAACAAAAACACTCAGACCTGGTACAGGACAACTTATTTCAAAATCTGATTTTGAAGTAATTAGGAAACGTATTGCTCTGTAACTTATCCGATATTTTAGTTTCATGGTTATAAATGTAATTTTATCACAGAAAGAGGGCGTTCCATTAAAACGATTACATTCTATGCCTTGAACATAAATTGACAAATGCCTTCCATTTCAATTTGTGTTTGAAGTGAATATATATATATAAACTTAAGATTTGAAAATATTTCATGCTATCTAAAATTATGTGTAAGGTTCCAATGCATTGATTTGGTCAATGGCAAATGTGACTGCTACATTTGATAAGGATCATAACCAAGATATTTAAATAACCTAAACGAAAACGGTGCAATGAGCGGTAATGAATGAGGACATGAAAATGTTCATCCTGTGAATATAAGATATGTACGGTAGTATGCAATCAAATGAAAACATAGATTTTTGTATAGATAACATATATATATTATGCTGAGCGGTGAATTTATGGTGTATTTCCAGAAGATATTGCCCAAATCTGTATTTAAATATGTAGTAAACAAACAGAATTGATCCGATGTGCTCTGTGTAATGGTTTGAGTGTGATGTTTTGTATAGGGCATAATTGACTGTACAATGATGGTCCGTAATTATTATCAATCAATAATCAATTATCAACTACAGTTCTAGGGAACTGATAGTAATGCAATCCAATATGATGTTGAAATCTGTCTATAAATTGTAGGAATGAAATGACAGGTCAACATTTATATTTGACAGTGTTTGGTGGTACTACACTGGCCACAGGTAACCTTCATAAAAGTCATACATGTATTATTTGTTTAACACATGTTTTGACCATGGTTTATCTAAGGAATATTTTTCTATTGCTAACATTTTTATAACAAAAATGTAATGTATTTTGTAACTCAACTGTAACCATTTATGAATTTTTGTTGTTGTAACAAACAGTTCTAGGTCTATTATTGTAAATCATTAATTTTAATGAAAATTGCACTGTGGAGAGTCGATGATCATGCGTATGAAAATAAATTGAATAATTACATTTTATGACAAGGAGAAGCGTTTGAAAATTACTTTAGTGTCAGTGTCACAGTTCATCACATGGCTGTCTACATGTATATGCAGTGTTGTTTACCTTCAATCTATTTCTGCCGATAGAACTTCTATGCTATACAGGGCGAGTCAAAAAGAAGTTTACCCGGATTGGTGATGTTTTAAAAAACAAAAAAATGACACTCGAGAGTTCAGTAAAGCATATATTTAACAAGCATTCTCTCCTGCTTATTAGGAAAAAAGAATGACACAAATTGATCGTTGCTAAGAGGAGTTATGCCTATTTTAATAAAGGTACTCATTTTGCAAGCTGTCCACGGAATACTTGACCAAACAAATGTGCATTTTAGCTGCGTACTTCACGGTCATGTCATAATTGTGAAGATATCCACTTGACTACATACCTGTGCAATTCCTACTGAACTACTATACTCTATATGCATAATATGTATATAACTACTATACTCTATATGCATAATATGTATATCATCAAAGAACATCATTTTCCGATTAATTTGGATATTGGCATCAATAGGAACAAAATATAGTCTATAGTTTATACTTCCCAGGAAAAATATTAATTGCTTTGTTCTAGCATGTTTTCTACCTGGCGGGTAGGCCTACAAATGCAATTTTATTGCTGAAAATGATACATGGGGGAGGATTTCTAGATTCAGAATATTTTTTATTGAGTCAAGCCACGCCCTTTTCGATAATGTTATAATCATGACAAATATAGTTTGTCTTATAAACAAAATATCATGTTTGGTATCAAATTAAAGCTGTTGACTCCTGGAATACATATAAAATGATATAATAAATACATTAAAAAGTCAAAAGAGGTCAAACGTGTTTAAAATGTATTCATACAGGTCATGTCACCTGTAATTTCATGTCACCTGTGATTTCATGTCACCTGTAATTTCATGTCACCTGTAATTTCATGTCACGTACATAAAACGCTATCCTGCCTGTCAATTTGAAGATGTGACGGTGATACTTCATCCCTGGTACAAATAAAACTGTCAACTTCATCAATGCCTTTCTTCATTAGGGTGCATCTGGTGCCCCTCATGTCAATGGATTTGTCTGTCCCTAGTCTTAAAATGTTCCTATTGTTACAAAACTAACATGTGCCAAGTTTGAATTAATTTGGAAGTTGTCGTGGGGGGGGCCTCCGAGAACCTAAAGTTAAAGTGTGTGTTCATTTGTAGGAAAGTTCATTGACCCCTGTACAATTCCAATTAGAAGCCGATCGAACACTGAAGTACGTAGCTGCCATTTCAAAACCGTTTGGACTTAGAATAGAACTGATAATCATCTTCAAATCTGCAATAAAAATTAATCGCTAACAAAATGAGCATATGCGGTTTACTGGCACAAACGCCCTCCCATAATTTCATGTATTTGGCATTTTGTCGGGTCATTTTTACCCCGAATTTTACAAATGTTGATGTCCTGATTGTGTTAACAGTATTAATTACAACTTTAAATCAATGTATATTATCCACTTTCAGTGTGAAATAAGAGTATTTTAGCACTTATATAAGACAGACATCCCCCCCCCCCCCCCCCCCCCCCCCCCCATACTGGACTGGGGGCGCTTTTGACAATAAAACCATGGACTTATAAAGCACTGCACATGCTCATTTCGCGGCGGTTAATTTTTCTGGGGGCGCTTTTGACGATAAAACACACATGCTCATTTCGTTGGCGGTTAATTTTTATCGCAGATGGCCATGTGTTTTGAACTCGCCACCCTTCCGGCCCGTTGCATGTCCAGAATGTCATTACCATATTTGGAATCACCATGAGAAATGCATTAAAATATTAAAGTACAAACATGACTAGTATTGGTTCAGTAATCCTTCAGATAGACCTTGACATTTGAGAAAGGTTTCTGAAAAATCTGTTTTGTATTTGGCAAATCCAACAGCCGCGTGGAAAGTGTTAAGGTCATTATAGGGTGTGTAGAAATCCTTTAACTGTCAACGCCTATTCTCGATCCCGGGGGGGGGGTACTTGGATTTGGTTTGGTCGGGGGTGTGCCGCTGGAGATTCAAAACCCATACCCATTTCTAAGGGTGATTTTTCGCGAAAATAGACCCAATTTTGGCAAATTTTCGCAAAAATAGACCTAATTTTGGCAAATTTTCGCGAAAACAGGACCCATGTCTAAGGATTTTTCACTGAAAAGCCTACCCATGGCTAAGGATGTCTCGTGAAAAAGCGACCCACTGGAGCGGGACATCCCCGTATACCTGACATACGTGAGTACCCCCCCCCCCCCCCCCCCCCGGGTTCTCGATGTATTTATGAAAAATAAAAATACAATCATGGGGTAACTTGCATTTTTTTAAGTGTCAAAGTCTTCAGTGCCCCATTCCCATGTCCAATCCAATCATAGTTAGGGACGCACCATTATATTTTCAGGGGGGTAGGAAGTTGGGTTCGGGAAGGGGGGATTTTTGTTTTTGGGGGCCGTAAGGGGGAATTTTTTGTTTTTAATGTATTCATCCATATTGAGTTGGGTGGGGTAGATTTTTTTTCTTTTTCTTTTTACTCATCAGGAGTGAATTTCTTTTTGGGCCTGCATAGAGGGGATACCCCCACCTGAAAAATCTAATGGTGCGTCCCTTAAAGGGACACTAAGAGATGTGTTGGAGGCAGCGCCCTCAATTATGATAAAAACTGAGATTAGTTTATTTTTATAATTGTATTACATGTATGAACTTACACCTATAAGGATTAAGACAAATCCTGAGCTCTCTTTGTACCAGAAAACGTCGATTCAAAAAATGCTGGTCCCGCGGGACCAGCATTTTACGTCCGATAGTATCCCCGTGCAGTACGCGTGATACATAACGCGAACCATATTTGCATAGAGGGCGTTTTTCAATAAATAGCGATGATATTGTTTTAATCTAGTTTTGCTGTGTTTTTTGTTAGTAGAAACAACAATAATGGCGATTTTTAATGTTCATCTTGAATTCTGAAGTAAATTTTTAAACATTTAAACTTTTCAACACCACTTAATGTCCCTTTAAGCTTTCATTTGCAGCTAACTGTTATATTTGCTGTTCGGGTGATGCTTCCACCTCATGCTTAAAGCAAAGATTTTCTAGTGCTTAAAGCAATCTTGCACAATTCTCCTCTTTGTGACAATATTCCTTTACCGTATAGGCCTAAACAGTAGCAATGATACGGCCATAATGTACACATGTTTCTGTCTTGTAATTGTTTCTCACGTTTGCATATTAGTCATGACAATTCTCTTGGACAGTCCCCATTCCATTTTAATGGAATTTTATGTGTATATAATTCTTATATTACTAATCGTACTAGTAGAGTTTGTGTTTTAGATAGTTACTCATTTGTTCATCCACTGAAATACGGTGTTCCTCAAGGGTCAGTTGCTGGTCCACCGATTTTTACCCTGTATTCCAAACCTGTGACTGCCATTCTGCGCCGCTTTAATGTTCCTTACCACGTGTATGCTGACGACACCCAAATGGTGACTTCGACGATGCGCAAAGCAGACTAACGATGTGCATTGCCGAGGTGGGTGTTGGCAAACAAGCTCAAGCTGAATGACACTAAAACTGAGTTTATCCTCATTTCCTCGCCTCGACAGGTAGATTTGTTGTCTGAGGTTAACTTGAAGATTGGTGAATCTGTGATTGACCCTTCCCCCTCCATCAGAAATTTAGGAGTTACATTTGACACCTTTCTCAAAATGGATCTGCAGGTCAGTTCCATATGTCGTACGGTTATTTTTCACCTGCGGAACATTCGTCGTATCCGTCGTGTTTTATTGATCACGATACTTGTGCACATGCGGTGAGGTCTTTAGTCCTCTCTCGGCTGGATTATGGCAACTCTCTATTAGGTGGCATTTCTAAATTTAATGTTCAGCGCCTGCAAAAACTTCAAAATCGTGCTGCGCGTCTAGTCTTTTGTAAAAATAGACGCACAAGTGCTGAACCACTCAATTGACTTCAAGATCTTGCTGCATGTGTACAATGGTGTACATAATCTGGGGCCCAATGGCGTATCCAGAACTGTTTTGATGGTGTGGCCCAAAAAACTTGAAGCCATCTTGTTGATCTTAAATATTTAAAAGTTGAACCTTATACGCGCGAAGCGCGCAAAAATTGTGATTTTAACACTACTAAGGTACAGTATGACTTTTTAACGTCTCCTACATAATATTTAGTATAGAGAATTTGGAGTGGTTTGAGGGCCATTATAATATCAAAACCTCTAGAAAAAATGCGCGCGGAGCGCGCAAAATTTTGAGTTTTTGAACTAAAAGGGTCATGAAAAACTGTCCTGAAGCCATCTTGTTAAGCTTAAATAATGAAATATTGAAACCAATACGTGCGCGAAGCGCGCAAAAAATTGCATTTCTAACACTAATGGTCCAGTATGATAATAACTTCCCCACATAATATTTAGACTTTTTGGTGTTGTTTGAGGGTCATAATAATGTTAAAACCTGTATTCGCGCGGAGCGTACACTTTTTGAGTTTTTGAACTAAAATTGTTCATGGAAAACTGTCTTGAAGCCACCTTGTTAAGCTTAAATAATAAAATATTGAAATTAATACGCGCAAAAATTGGCATTTCTAACACTTAAATGGTCCAGTATGATGATGTTTTTAACGTCCCCCACATAATACGGTATTTAGAATATTTGGTATGGTTTGAGGGCCATTATAATGCTAAAACGTGTAGAAAATATGCACACGGAGCGCGCAAAATTCTTGAGTTATAACTAGAAAAATGGTCATGGAAAACTGTTCTGAAGCCACCTTGTTAAGCTTAAATAATGAAATATTAAAATTAATACGCGCAGACACTGATGGTCCATAATGATAATAACATTCCCCACATAATATTTAGAATTGTTGATGTGGTTTTTGCATTAAAACTTTGGTCCATTGTGATGTTTTTAACGTCCCCCACATATTTAGAATATTTGGTTGGTCTGAGGGCTAATGTTTAAACCTGCATAAAATATTCGCGCGGAGCGAGCAAAATTTTGAATTTTTGAACTAAAATGGTCATGGAAAACTGTCCTGAAGCCATCTTGTCAAGCTTGTACAATGAAACATTGAAACTAATGCGCGAAGTACGTAAACATTGACATTTCTAACAATTAAATTGGTCCAGTATGACGTTTTTAACGTTCCCACATAATATTTTAGAATATTAGGCATGGTTTGAGGACTATTATAATGTTAAAAGCTGTAGAAAATATGCGCGCGGAGTTTCAGTTTTTGAACTGAAATGGTCATGGGAAAGTGTCCTGTAGGCCTAATGCCATCTTGTTAAGCTTGAATAATGAAACATTCAAACTAATGCGCGCGATGTACGCAAAATCTGACATTTCTAACACTTAAATGGTCCAGTATGACGTTTTTAACGTCCAAACAAAATGTTTAGAATATTTGGTGTGTTTTGAGACCCATTATAATGTTGAAACCTGTTGAAAAAGTGAGCGCGAATCGAAAAAACCCAGTTTTTGAACTAAAGCCCTCTTGTTAAGCTTGAATATTGAAACATTGAAACTAATACGTGCAAAGCGCGCAAAAATTGGCATTTTAACATTAAAAAGGTCTAGTATAACGTTTTTAACGTCCCTCACATTAAAATTATGGGGACGTGACCCCGTAACCCCCACCCCTTTTGCGCCGCATATGTCCCTATACCCTTCCTCCTCCCTACCTCCTTCTCTTCCTCCTTCTTATCCTCTTCCTCCTTCTCCTCTTCCTTATTTTTTTTAAACTCTTTTTTTTCAATAGGGGGGCCATGGCCTGCTGGGCCACCCCCTGGATACGCCACTGCTGGGGCCTACCTATTTATCTCAGATTTTGATGCCGTATGTGTGTCCAAGAGCTGGTTTGAGATCTTCCAACGACACTTTCCGCCTTGTTGTACCTTTCAACAAACATACTAAGACTGAAACCGCTTTCTCATATATCGGTCCAAGGCTGTGGAATGATCTCCCACTCTCCATACGCACCGCATGCAGTGTCAAATCTTTTAAAAAGATGCTTAAAACTCATCTATTTCCGAAGGTGTAATTTGTTGGTCAATTTCGGATGCAAATGCACCCTTTTATAAAAAAAGGTGTGTGTTTTTTAATCCATGCTTTTTAATGCTTAAATTGTATCTGTATATTATTACATTAGGCATGTTCAGACAGGCATAAATGATCGGCGTAAATTTAGACCCTACAGCAATTAAAATTCCACAATTAATCTCTCTACTCCGGACAGTTGTCCACACGGTACTAAATACAACGTTACTCTTAAGTTTTCCGACAAAGTTAACACGACCATCGCAGGGGGCTCACGAGTAAATATCGGAATTACACCCTTTGACCTTTGACCGATGACAACCGCGCTAGTTGTGATTATTTTGAATCCCGTTTTCGGCAGCCTGGTGCTAAGCATTGATGTCCAGTTTACATACGATTTATTCCGTTATTTCCAAATTGTCGGTTCCTTTATTCGATTATCTCGCTTGAACATTAATTCAAGATCGAAATTTCTCTTTTTGTTACTAATTTTTCGCCTTTTTCGGATGGTGGTTTACAAGATGTAAGGCCTAGTAAAAAAC
This sequence comes from Ophiura sarsii, assembly GCA_035610835.1. NCBI lineage: Eukaryota > Metazoa > Echinodermata > Ophiuroidea > Amphilepidida > Ophiuridae > Ophiura > Ophiura sarsii. Next base: position 34,755,789 of record CM069450.1, on the reverse strand, counting down.
AGTTCCATGTTTCCCGTCCCCGCAAAAAAAAAATATATATATTTTTTTTTTTTAATTTTAAATTTTCAGAGCTTTATTTAATTGGTCACCTAAACAGCATCGATTGACCCCTACCTGACTCCTCGAGTGACCTATATCATGCCCAAGTATAATATTATCTTGGTTTGTTGAAATAATTTAGAAATCCTTTCATTAATTCAAGACACATACAGTTTTGAAATTATTTTTAACATTTGAAAAATACCTAAATTCAGTAAATAATCATTAAATAGGGGAAGAGAAGTGTTGACTGTAACATAATAAAACACTGATTTGTAAATGTTTGTAAATATTTATTTCATTTTTTGTTTATTTTTGAAATTGAGTTACACAAAGTATAACTGCTGTTATGTATGTTATGTTAAATAGCATTCAAAATCTATTTGTCATTTTATCCATCATTCATAAATGAAACATCTTTCTTTACCAGATCACAGACATGCATAGGCTACAAACAACAATATAATTTTATTTGACCCAAATTGAAGTGAAAAAAATATATATTAGTAGGAGCCCCAGACCTCAAATTGAGGGGTTGACCCCTGACCTCCTAACATACTCCTAATTTTATTATTTTCTGGCAGGGAAACACCTAGTTAACAATAATTAATTGTCCTGCTCCTGTTTAGCTCTTGCGAAATCCGAATATTACAACATCATTACACCACCCTTTTGGAAGACGAATTTCAGCATTTTAATACACTTCATAGGGGTAGGGGTAATACTATACGTCATATCTACTGTATCAAGCGGAAAAACTATCTGACGTCATATCATATTTTGAAAAATGGTATACATACACCAAAACTAGGGAACCTTGTCTGGGGTTTTATATCAAGGGCAGGGTCAAATGAGAGTTTACATCACACTAAAAAACAGTCCAAGTATAATGTAGACATATTTTTGTTTTAAGATTATCAATATACAGTTTATTTATGTATAAGGTTTATATCATTTTATACTGTAGCATAGTGATACCATAGTTATGTTCAACTCATATTACCAATCATTCATAAACACATAATCCTCATGTATGTGACCTAAACGTCATTTACACCTCCTTCAGGTGTATCTTAAGACATTCTTAAAAACAAATAATAATTATTCAATAATCTAAATATGAATATACGCTATTCATATTGTTATTAACGTTTGGCTCGTTTAATTTTGGACATTTCTGAAGACTCTTTACGACTGCCAAATTGTTGTCTGACGATAGGGTAAATGGAAAACTATCCACATTTCCAAAAACACACTAATATATTTACTCAATAACATAGACTTAACAGTTACACTTAACTCCTGATAGGTTCGAATAGTCTAACGGGATGCAGGATTTCACTAAGGTGCGGGATCGTACACTATCGCAAATAGCCGTGTAAATAGCAAATTAGCGAAGGCTAATGTATCTATATACTAATTTTCGGTCCCTCGCCTGATTAGATAGTTCAATAATAATTTTGCACTCGCGTCCCTCTTCAACTGAAAAAGCGTGGTAATTGCGCCTCTAATACACGAGCTAATTAGATAGTTCAATACCCGTTTTTTCCCGTTTTCAGACATGCGCAGAAAGGATCACATGTGAAAATCCAAAATGTTGAATTTATTTTACTCGGGTAGCTACTGTTCGGACACAAATTGTGGTTTTCGGAGTGAGTGATGACATATGGTCTTCACCCAAAATATTTTCTTCAGGGATATAGCTACATTTCTGTATATGCGGCTGTTTGTTATCCTTAAAGATCGCATAGTAACAAGCATTTATACGTCCGACAAATAAAAATATTTCACGACATTTTCTAAATGTAAACAAAAACTCTTACACAGATCTTAAAGTGACACTTTCACATTAGTAACATAGACGAATGCGACGTTTGCTAACGATAAAGAAACTGGCAGTACCATGTCAACCGTTTCTATGTTGTGCTGCGCGACCGCGTTTAACATGGCGCACACGGTTCGGCGCACACGTAATGACGCAGACAAAAAGTGTACGCGTTTGTGGCGCAAACCGTGCACATTGTAACGGAGCAGAGTGAAAGCAGGCAGTCCGTACACTCTTAGAAAAAGGATGCTTCAGGCTTCAGGGGTTCTTGGCTGTCCCGTATGGAACCCTTTATATCACCTTAAAAGGTTCCAAAAAGAACCATTTTAAGGTTCAAAATAGGCAAAATATGGGCAAACATTGGTCTTTAGAACCTCTAAAGGTTCTCTACAGAACCTTTTGGGGCCTTTAAAATCAAAGAACCTTTAAACCATTATACGGGACAGCCAAGAACCCCTCTGAAGCACCGTTTTTTTCTAATAGTGTACCCTAAAGCCACCTCCTCCTCTCCGCACTTCCCTTACTTGATAATCTGGATATAAGGGCACATGGGGCATCTGGATAAACGGAACGTGTGGTAAATTATCATGATTATTATAGAGTGTCTGGATTATTCAGGGCATCCGTGGTATCTGGATTACGGGGTTCACTATAAAACGAGTCTCAAATTACCTGGATATACTATGCGCAGGTGGGCCACCTGTGATAACTGGATTTTTACGGGTGTACACTCAGGTAGTATCTCGGGAGGCTTTATAGAACACAGCAAACATGATAAAGGGACTACATATACTATACGTTAAGGCCCCACATGCCTATTGGAGGAATAATGTATTTAATGTAAATAGGCCAAACAAAACCCGGATGGCACACTTTGTGTTTAAGTACAAGCGTGGAATGGTACAAGTGATCGTGATGATAGACTCCGCCGACCATAAAACTAAACGACCGACTATAAAACTATAACGCTCAGAACGTAGGCCTACTGAATTACCTGGATACAGTATGTGCATATGGGCAGTGGCGACACTTGCACCAGCACCATATGTTAAAGGCATATTATGTGATCTTTTCTAGAAAGTAGATTTTCTTGCAGATTTACATTTCTGATCATAAATCGTACATACATTCCAAGTTACAGAGCGATACGATTCCTAATTACCTCAAAATCATGGTTTTAGAGTGAATTTAGACTAGAATATTATAAGTTGTCGGATATCCGACAGTTTATTTTCACTCTAAAACCATGATTTGAAGTAATGAAGAATCGTATCGCCCTGTAACTTGGCATGTATGTACGATTTATGATCAGAAATGTAAATCTGCAAGAAAATCTGCTTTCAATTTTTTTTCGATGTTGAGGGCGTTCCATGGAAAGATCACATAATATACCTTTAAAGGAGGAAAACGGGGTGGCAGGGCAATAAAAGAATAGCTAATTTTAAGTAAATTTCAATTTTGACATTAAAATTCAACTTTTTATTATTTGGGGTACAAAATAGGTAGAGACATGCGCTGACAGGAGTATAACTGGGGGTATTAGGAACACGTTGATGGAGTAGGCCTACTTGGATTAGGAACTTGGGTATCTGTATTATTTAAGAGCACATTGGGCCTAGGCTCATGGTGTATTAAGGGCACCATGTTACTTACATTATATCAAGGGCACCTTAGTACCTGAATTATTTAAGGACATACTCTTGATTTATATTTATATAAACATTTATAACGCTTTGATATTACTGACCTCTGCCTATTGTGATATGACTTTTACTGTCCGCTATCTTCGGCACCCGCGTTTAATTTACTTGACTTGGCTATGTATGATAAAGTAAGGGCACCTGGGTATCTCGAGATAACGGCACACTGCAGTGGGCCTACCTTATAATAATACACAAACGTAGGCCTACCTAGATTAAGGCAATGTATAACCTGGATTATCAAAAGCACCTGCGATATTCGGATTATTTAGGGCCCCGTCTGGATTATGTATACATGTATAGGACATGTTCTTGATATTATTGTATCAAATTTTCTTACGCTTTGTTTACTTATTCCCCGTGAAATCTTCTAGCGGGTCCAGCGCGAAGCGCTGGTGCCCGCTAGTAGTGTATAATTGATAGTGATAATGAAGCTATTAAGGTGTATACTTGGCAAATTCGCTAATAGAAAGCAAAATAGCCCGATAGCGTTATAGCGTGCAAATAGCCTAATATCTTATGATTAGCGGCGGCTATTGTATAATGCATTTTTCAAGTAGCTTGCGCTAATGTATAATGTATAATTCAAGGTGCTAATGTGGCTAATTCCTTTTTCAAAATTGATATATCGCAATAGCGTAAGTAGCCAAAATATCTTACGAGTAGCGGCGGCTATTGTATAATGCATTTTTCAAGTAGCTTGTGCTAATGTATAATGTATAATTCAAGGGGCTAATGTGGCTAATTCCTTTTTCAAAATTGATATATCGCAATAGCGTAATTAGCTTAAATATATTACTATTAGCGTCGGCAATTGTATAATGCATTTTGCGAGTAGCTTTTGCTAATGTATAATGTATATTTCAAGGTGCTAATGTGGCTAATTCTCTTTTTAAAATCCAAATATCGCAATAGCATAAATAGCCTAAATATATTACTATTAGCGGAAGCTATTGTATAATCGATATTTACATTAGCGTTAGCTATTGTATAATGTATAATTCAAGGGGCTAATGTGGATAATTTGCTATCAAGAGCTAATACGCTATAGTGATAATGAAGCTATTAAGGTGTATAATTTGCAAATTCGCTAATAGATAGCCCGATAGCGTTATAGCGTGCAAATAGCCTTATATCTTATGATTAGCGACGGCTATTGTATAATGCATTTTTCAAGTAGCTTGCGCTAATGTATAATGTATAATTCAAGGTGCTAATGTGGCTAATTCCTTTTTCAAAATTGATATATCGCAATAGCGTAAGTAGCCAAAATATCTTACGAGTAGCGGCGGCTATTGTATAATGCATTTTTCAAGTAGCTTGTGCTAATGTATAATGTATAATTCAAGGTGCTAATGTGGCTAATTCTCTTTTTAAAATCCAAATATCGCAATAGCGTAAGTAGCCTAAATATATTACTATTAGCGTCGGCAATTGTATAATGCATTTTGCGAGTAGCTTTTGCTAATGTATAATGTATATTTCAAGGTGCTAATGTGGCTAATTCTCTTTTTAAAATTCAAATATCGCAATTTAAAATCCAAATATCGCAATAGCGTAAATAGCCTAAATATATTACTATTAGCGGAAGCTATTGTATAATCGATATTTACATTAGCGTTAGCTATTTAGTCCAGTCAATCTATCGCAAATGATAGCATGACCCACCACAAATTGCAACACAAGGTTTTTCTTCAGTTTCTTCATTAGAAAGGTCTCTGGAACAACATATCAAAAGTCTAATAAAATCTAAGCAGGCGAAAGTCATTTTTTCTGTAAATCCAAGATGGCCGCCAAAAACCCATATTTTTGATAATATCTTGACTTCTTATTATTATTATACAAATATTTTAACTGCAAAAGTATGGTTTTTGATATCAATGAATCCATTGAAACACATTTTAATATAATTAGCCTGTAACTTGCTTTGTTAACACACCTAAATCCAAGATGGCCGCCAAAATGGCCGCCAAAAATGGTAAAAACTCCATATATTGGCATATATAAACCAATATGTATGATCAGAGTATAGTTTTAAATATGGGGTGTATGGATTAGACCACTAGAAACTCATATCTAGTGTTTTTGCTTTGTTAACATACTTAAAAACCAAAATGGCCGCCAAATTAATGGCCACAAATTGTCAAAAGTGGTCAAAATTGCATAATATAGCATAATATCAACCGAAATGTATAATAAAAATATAACTTTAACGATGGTATGTATGTGTTAGACCACAAGTAACTCATATCCAGTATTTGTGAGCTGTAAACAGAGTTCAAAATCCAAAATGGCCCCCAAAATGGCCCCCAAATGGTTCCTGAAGTGGCCGCAAAAAATGGCAAATTCCATAAAATGAGATATTATCAACCTAAATGTATGATGATATTATAGTTTGAATAATGGGATGTATGTATTAGACCCCTAGTAACTTGTATCTAGTATTTGTGCTTGGTTAACATACTTAGGAAAAAAATCCTATAAAATAGTATAATATCAACCAATTTTAACATTGGTATGTATGTAATAGACCACTAGTTACTCATATCCAGTATATTTGCATTATACTAATATACTTTAAATCTAAGATGGCCACCAAAATGGCTGCTGTTAATGTAAAAATTATCTACATGAGGTAATCCACATAGGTAAGAGTGTATATTACAACACATTCACCAAATAGTATGTTTGAAACTGCTTAGCTATTGCTTTTAGATATAAGGCCCACCTCTGTGACAAATTTGATTCTGTATCACTTTCCAAAATGGCTTCCAGAGTGGTTAAGTTGATGTTAAATGACCTAAAACAATTGTTTCGTATTGTAAATGACCAAACCAATATCCCCAAATCTAATAAACAGCATTCAATATATGTCTATGATGAAGCCTAGGGGCTGTTGATCTAGTTTGAGTATTTTAAAATATCCAAGATGGCTGCATAAGGTTAAAATAACTGAAAAACAGTATTAGTTTTATTGTTAGTGTTACATTAGATATGAACAAACGATTATACGAGTATATATTGATTTTAATCCACCCAGTAAACGTATCTGTATGTGACAAGGTATAGTTGAATGGTGACTCCATATTTTGATCAATTGGTGGTTAATTACCTGTGGTAATTATTTTGACCATTTGGAGGTAATTTGTTTGACCATTAGGGGTAGTTTTAATGAAATGGTCATTATGATTACCATCTTAATAACATCACATTGTCAAAATGGAGTATATATCCATTTATTTATACCTTGTCACATATACAAATACGTTTACCGGATGGATTAAAAGCTGTAGATAATTTGGTCATATCTAATGTAACACTAACAATTAAACTAATACTGTTTTCAGTTATTTTTACCTCTTTGCAGCCATCTTGGATATTTTAAAATATTCAAAACTATATAGATCTACTAACAGCCCCTAGGCTTTATCAATCATAGATATTTGGGGGTATTGGTATTACATAGTATGGTCATTTACAATACAAAACAATTGTTTTAGGTCATTTAACATCAACTTATCCATTCTGGCAGCCATTTTGGAAAGTGATACTGAATCAAAATTGTAAAAGCAATAGCTTAGCAGTTTAGAAAAATGCTATTTGGTGAATTTGATGCAATATACACTCTTACAATATCTATTTTGGATTATCATACACTCATGTAGACTATTTTTTATATTTACAGTGGCCATTTTGGTGGCCATCTTGGTTTATAAGTATGTTATTACAATGCAAATATACTGGATATGAGTTACTTAGTGGTCTAATACATACACCCCAATGTTAAAACTATACTTTCATCATACATTTTGGTTGATATTATGCCATTTTAAAGAATTCCAACAATTTTTTCAGTCATTTTGGGACCCATTTTAGATTTTTAAGTATGCTAACAAAAAAACAAATACTAGATATGAGTTACTTGTGGTCTAATACATACATCCCATCATTAAAACTATATTTTCGTCATACATTTAGGTTGATATAATCCCATTTTATGGAATTTGACAATGTTTGCAGTCCTTTCGGGAACCATTTTGGGGGCCATTTTAGCAGCCATTTTGGATTTTGAACTATATTAACGGAGCAAAAATACTGAATATGAGTTATTATTGGTCTAACACATACATCCCATCGTTAAAACTATATTTTTATCATACACGTCGGTTAATATTATGCTATTTTATGGAATTTTTACCACTTTTCACAATTTTTGGCCATTAATTTGGCGGCTATTTTGGTTTTAAAGTACGTTAACAAAGCAAAATTACTAGATATGAGTTTCTATGGTCTAATCCATACATGCTATTGTTAAAACTATACTCTGATCATACATGTTGGTTTATATATGCCAATATATGGAGTTTTTACCATTTATGGTGGCCATTTTGGCGGCCAACTTGGATTTAGGTGTGTTAATAAAGCAAGTTACAGGCCAATTATATTAAATTGTGTTTCAATGGATTCATTGATATTAAAAACCATTCCTTTGCAGTTAAAATATTGGTAAAATAATAATGAGAAGTCAAGATATTGTCAAAAATAAAGGTTTTTTGGCGGCCATCTTGGATTTACGGAAAAAATGACTTTCGCCTGCTTAGATTTTATTAGACTTTTGATATGTTGTTCCAGAGACCTTTCTCATAACGAAACTGAAGAAAAACCTTGTGTTGCAATTTGTGGTGGGTCATTCATAATTGTATAATGTATAATTCAAGGGGCTAATGTGGATAATTTGCTATCAAGAGCTAATACGCTAATTTGCTTTTTGGTAAGTATTATCTGAATATCCTCGACCAGGGAGATAATGTACAGCAAATTCGCTATTTTAAAATTTATAGCGAAGGCTAATGTATAGTATGGAACGCCGTTTGTAAACATTTGAACAATCATAACTTGTGTGTGTATATGTAACATTTGTGTGTATATTATTGGTGAACAATCATAATTTGTGTGTGTATATGTAACATTTGTGTGTATATTATTGGTTGTGCACACACAAATTATGATTGTTCAAAGATTTACAAACGGCGTACCATGGAACGCCGTTTGTAAATATTTGAACGTTCAAAGATTTACAAACGGCGTACCATGGTACGCCGTTTGTAAATCTTTGAACAATCATTGTTCAAAGATTTACAAACGGCGTTTGGAGAAAAGGCACTGTTACTATATAGTATTAAATGTAATTGGATGACCAGTTATGCAAGCTCAGCTATACAGGACCCTAAACAGGTTAAAGGCAGTGTTGGAGCAAGTCTGACTCGGACTCAATGGATGAGTCCTAGTATGGACTCATACTCATACCCATTGGACTCGGACTCAAGCCTTGTGGACTCGGACTCGAACCCGAGTCCGTCGGACTCGAACCCGAGTCCAGTCAAACATGGCAAATTTCAACTTTTAATATATAAGTCCAAATACTGAATAACTTGGAAATAAAAGTGTCTCAATTAGGTCATTATAATACGCGTCAACTGTCCACAATATACTGCCCTCACATGTATAGCAGTATCTTGTACAATCATGTGTAACTTAGGCCTAAAAAAAGAGGCTTGTTTGAAATTTGCCATGTTGGGTAAATTGTTTGCCCAACGTTCTCTTAATGTTAAAGGTTCTTTATAGAACCTTAAGAGCTCTAGGGTTCTAGTAGGATGCGTCGTTATTAAAGGCGCCCGCCCCTTCTTAAAAGCGTAAATTTAAGAATATTCCAAGGGCCCGGCCGCCCCCGACTTTTATTTTTAGAATAAATTATTAAGGGCCTAAGAATATTCCAAGGCCCCGCCCCGACCTTTTTTTTTAGAATAAATTATTAAGGGCCTTTGTATGTTTGAGGTATAGGCAAAGGAATTTGTAGAATACATGTTGAACTTAAAAGGCGGTAAAACCGGTCTTTTTTAGTGTTTTATCCGAGGGGGGGGGGGGGGGGGGGTCCTTAACCTGCTTTACTAAATGACATGACAGATGATGTTGCGTCGTTCTTAAAAGCGTAAAATTAAGAATATTCCAAGGCCCCTCCGATTTTTTTTTTAGAATAAAATAATATAGGGCCTTTGTATGTTTGAGGTATATGCTAAGGAATTTAACCCATAAAGAAAGTCCCTAGAGAACAGAATGCACCAACACCAACTTTATTATTCATTAAATCTATATAAAAGTATACATTTTCTTGCAGAAAAGGGTTCAATGAATCCAACCATGATCATGAAATTGACCATTTTGGGAGAAAATTATAAAAAACACGTTTTTTGACCCATTTTAGGTTTGGAAAAGACAACTCAAAATGTATTTGGTTAAATTTTATCACACTAGTTTTATTATATTCCTCATGCAATTCCCTAGGAATCGTTTTTTTTTTTTAATTTTTACTTTATTATTTTTTGAATTACAGACCAAAAAGTGCCAAAAAACCTGTTTTTTAACCTCCAAAATCGTGAAAATCACGTTTTTTGGTAAAAAATCATATTTGTTGGCACTTTTTGTTCGATAATTCAAAAAATAATAAAGTAAAAATTTAAAAAAAAAAACGATTCCTAGGGAATTGCATGAGGAATATAATTAAACTAGTGTGATAAAATTTAACCAAATACATTTTGAGTTGTCTTTTCCAAACCTAAAATGGGTCAAAAAACGTGTTTTTTATAATTTTCTCCCAAAATGGTCAATTTCATGATCATGGTTGGATTCATTGAACCCTTTTCTGCAAGAAAATGTATACTTTTATATAGATTTAATGAATAATAAAGAAGTTACGGCAGTTTTACGGAGGCTGTACCTGAAGGTGCACAGCCCCCTTAAGGCGGTGTTACTAAATGACATGACAGATGATGTTGCGGAGGGGGCGGGGGGTCCTTTACCTGCTTTACTAAATGACTTGACAGAGGATGTTGCGTCGCTCTTAAAAGCGTAAATTTATGAATATTCCAAGAACAAGAATTTGTTGATCGGGGGGGGGGGTGCTTTACCTACTTTACTAAATGACATGACAGAGGATGTTGCGTCGTTCTTAAAAGCGTAAATGTATGAATATTCCAAAAAAGGGATTATTGTATGTTTGAGAGGGTTTTTTACTTAGGTGGTAAGAACAGATATGTTAGGATGGTTTGCAAAGGCGGTGTGGCGTCGTTGTAAAAGGCCACTCCCCCGTCATTCTGGTCTTGTTTAGTGTTTTAGTTAACATGGTGAACCGGTACTTATTGATCCGGGGGGGGGGGGGGGGCAATTACCTACTTTACTAAATGACATGACAGAGGATGTTGCGTCGTTCTTAAAAGCGTAAATTTAAGAATATTCCAAGGCCCCTCCCCCGATTTTTTTTTAGAATAAATCAATATAGGGCCTTTGTATGTTTGAGGTATATGCTAAGGAATGTGTAGGTTACATGCGAGGGGTGGGGGTTGTTGAACCGGTATTTTTTAGTATTTTAGTGAACAAGAATATGTTGAATCATTCAGTGTGCATGGTCCAACACTCTGGAATAATATCCCTCTTGCTATCCGCTCATCTCCCACTGCTACAATCTTTAAAAGTCGCCTCAAGACTGGCATTTTCTAGGCTGTCATATTATGTTGTTGATATATTTCTTGTTGCATTGTGTATTATGTATTTGCCTTGTATTTGTATTTTATTTATGTAATTGTAAAGCGCTATGATCATTTTCTTTTGGAGTAGCGCTATATTAAGCACTGCATATTATTATTATTATTGAATGTTTTTCACTCTTTTATTATGACGAGCCCATAAAGAAAGTCCCTAGAGAACAGAATGCACCAACACAAGATATTTATTTTCAGTTCATAAATCATAATAATCCAAATTCACCTACTATACTAAATGACATGACAGTGGAATTTTTATGCTCGTTCTGGTTCTGGTTGGGACGCGTTTTTTTGTGTCAAACATTTCGATACTAATGCTGCAATTTCTTTGGTATCCTAAACAACTAATAGAGTATACAATTGTTTCAATTGATAGCTGCAATAAACGTGGATTAAAAAGCTGATAGACAAAAACTATATTAACAAGTTGTATGCTCGTTCTGGTACGGGTTTGGAACGTATTGTTTATTAACAAACAATTAGATACAGAGTATATTTCTTCATTTGTTGACATGAATTTGCCAAACATTAAAGTTGATCGCACTACATTTGAAAGTATCTATTTTGTTGATTTTGTATGCATAAATATGTATTCCTGGTGCGTTGACGTATTGGTTAAAAGCGTATGGTGCCTTAGAAAGAAAAGACGATAGATACAAACTATATGCACAATATTTTTATGCGCGTTCTGGTTCGGGATTGGAACGTGTTTTTTATTGTCATAAATACGTTTCTAAACTAGGTTTCCTCTTATACAGTACATAATCCTTCAAAGATGACTTTGCCATAGCAGAAACGAACCACTTATCGTTAGAGTAGGCCTATAATATGTGCTTGTCTTTTGGGGTGCTTTTTCGCAAAAAAATTGGTATAGCGATGGGGTGGTTTTCATCACAGACCAATGCGCCCAATTGGCATAAATTGGGTGTATTTTGAGGCATTTTGGAAAAAGAGCCCAATTTGTGCAAAATTGGGTGCTTTTCTTATAAAATTGGTATATTGATGGGTGGGAAATTAGCCAAAAAAATAGGTATATAGGGAAAGTCACATTTTCAAAGTCCGGCAGGCACATCCACGTACGATTTTGGCGAAAGTAACGCCCCCCCCCCCCCCCCCCCGGGTTTTTTTACAAACAAGAGCTATGTCCTATGCGATTATTTTTTATTTTTTAATAAAAATTCAAAAAAATGCGTTCATAATATATACAATAATTAACAAGACGAAAGAACATTAATCATTACTATATAATAATGATAGTCATGTATACAATAGTCTTAAAGGGAATAGCGCATGGTGAGGAAAAGAACCGGTGACGGCTAAACCTTAGCTAATAACTAATACATCACCTACATCACACGATAGAAAATGCGTTCAATCAAATGAAGGATGGTTAATTGAGCGCGCCGTTCACATTGGGAAAGAGATTGTTGTAGAGTCGCACACAATACCGCTTGTATGTTAAGGTTGGTGTCAACCCTGTTTGGCGCCAAATTATCAAGCACTGTAACTTTTAAATTATGATGTGATGTACATAAAAGTATACATTGTTTGTAATGAAATGCGGTAGAAGTCAAAATTTCGCACGGAATTTTTTTTCGCACGGACACAAAATTTCGCAGTCCATAAAGCACTGTAGTCAATGTTTTATGAGTAGTTTTACTATCATTGATATTTGAAACTAAGAAAAACGCAATTTTTACCTTAAAAAAAAAAGGAAAAGAAAAAAAAATTCAAAAGGGGGGGCGTTCGCAACCGTCGCCCCCCCCCCCCCCCATCTGACGGGCCTGAGGACTTCAGCGCTAGGAGGCAATTTTTTATTTTTTCTATTATGGATTTTAAACTCGAGATATGCATCCAAAAAGTGCCAACAAATGTGATTTTCGAGATAAAAATCTCATTGTTGGCACTTTTTGGTCAATATTTTCAAAAATACAAATTTTTAAGCAAAAAAAAAAGTGCTTCCTAGATAATTGACTTTAGATGATTTTGGTGAAATATTGAAATTTATAATCAAAAACTGATTTTGTTAGGTTGTCTGAAAAATGTTGGCGCCGAAAAAGTGATTTTTGGGCAAAAATGTAGAAATCACTTTTTGGGGGGAAATTTAATAACAAATATAGATTCTCCGACTCATTTCATTTGAAAAATTGTATACTTTTATGTACATTACATTATTAGTTTAAAAGTTACAGTGCTTGATAAATTTCATATATTTAGGGTTGACACATACGTAGAACAATTACAGACTGCGCCAATGTCCAACTTGTTTAGATTCAAATAGTCGCCGCGCGCTGCTCAATTTTCGTTAGAATCCTCACCATGACCGCTTCCCTTTAATAGGCTCACTTTGAGTTCATCGTCTTACATCTAACAGCCCACGCACGTTTAAGGTATGATTTGCAGAATTGGTCAAGAATAACATATTTATGCAGAACGGGCATCTTTAGTTGTGTCTGTAAGGCATGGTGATATTAATTAGACAACCGAGAATTATATACAATTTTGAATCCAGATAAATGATAATAAATTCCAGCCAAACATCACTAAAACCATTTTTGCATAGGTTATTTTCGAGTTGAGATATTCCTCGGTCCTTATCTCATTACAAAGCATACATTTACCATACCAGTCTGTTTGTTATTTCTGGCGACGTATCCCTTGATGTTAGCCCAAATGATTTCATCCGGATATTAATGGCAGTGATTTTGTGGTAGTCTGATTATTTCATGTCCATTATCTTTTGCAAGTTGTCAGTTCTGAAGTTCCGTGGTTTGTCTTTCTTAATGATAATCATAAAGTTGAGGTTTCTTCACTAATTTGAGTAAGAAATGTTATGTTTTGTCAACCATTCCTGCATTTCAGCCTTTTACAGATTTTACATTGGAAGTTTGACTTGCTCGATAAAATCATGAATTGTAGGCTTTTAATTCATGAATCTGAATAGGAAATATGAATTTATTGGTATAAAATGTACAATGAACACAATGAAATGGTAATTGGGTCTGATGGTTTAATACTTTGTCGGCAACACAGTGATACTTGCAAGCTTCCAGGGGGAGAAACACTTTCGCGCGGCAGTGTAAATGTACATGGATAATTCAATTGTCATTGTTTGCGCATTTCATCTCTAAACGTGCCTTTCATGCGCGCTTGGAGAAGGATTTACAATCTTTTTAAATACATGATAACAGATATTTACATTGCTTATTATAATATAACAACATGTGGGACAGGTGTATGTACTACCTATAGCATTAATTTATAGTTTACATCAAGATCCCTAGAGATAAATACAGCGTGTCCCAAAAAACTGGGTTCAAAAGTTTGCGAGCTTATAACGAAATAAGTAGGAATTATGGATAGTTTATATTTGAGGATATCAAACAAAACATACCTGACCTTAATTGGGGAAATTTGGAGACCAATCCAATGTAAACTTTTTGAAATACAAAGATTTGAATAGAGTGTGGTCAGAACCCATTTGTCCCGATTTAATTAAGGAATAAACCATCCGTGCGTTGCATAAAACTGTGCGCTATGTGCAGCATTCCCGGCATGGGGTTTATTCTCCGAAAGAACTTAACACTAACTCGGACTATAACAAAGAACATTTTTGTTAATATTTATGTAAATAATGAACTTGTATTATTGGTTTATGACCAAGATAATTTTATTTACTGCCCAAGTCTTTGTAAAGAATGAATGCAAAGGCAAAACATTGACGAAATCACAACAATGTGCAATTGCAACACATCGGGGGTGTTCCTTGAAAAGTGAGTTAGGTGCACAGATGGTCATTTTGATAGACGGCGACAATATATATGTACAAAGAGATAGGGGATATAATTGATATTTTACGATTTAACCACGATATAAATGATATCCATGTGATATATCTGATATTCTTGATATTTCCGATATAAATGATATAAAAGATACAAACGAAAGTGTTGACGATAAAAAGATAGAGATGATTTGAGTGAGTTGTAAATTTGCGACGATATATCTGATATTCTTGATATTTCCGATATAAATGATATAAAAGATACAAACGATAGTTTTGACGATATAAAAGATAGGGATTTTTTAAATGAGATGTACTTTTGCGACGATATATCTGATATTCTTGATATTTTTGATATAAAAGATATAAACGATAGTTTAAAAATATAGAGATGATTTGAGTGAGTTGTAAATTTGCGACGATATATCTGATATTCTTGATATTTCCGATATAAATGACATAAAAGATACAAACGATAGTTTTGCCGATATAAAAGATGGAGATTTTTTGAATGAGATGTACTTTTGCGACGTTATATCTGATATTCTTGATATTTTTGATATAAAAGATACAAACGATAGTTTTGACGATATAAAAGATAGAGATGATTTGAGTGAGTTGTAAATTTGCGACGATATATCTGATATTCTTAATATTTTTGATATAAATGATATAAAAGATACAAACGATAGTTTTGTCGATATAAAAGATAGAGATTTTTGAATGAGTTGTACTTTTGCGACGATATGTCTGATATTCTTGATATTTCCGATATAAATGATATAAAAGATACAAACGATAGTTTTGACGATATAAAAGATGGAGATTTTTTGAATGAGTTGTACTTTTGCCACGATATATCTGATATTTTTGATATTTCCGATGATATAAAAGATAGCCTACAAACGATAGTTTTGACGATATAAAAGATAGAGATGATTTGAGTGAGTTGTAAATTTGCGACGATATCTGATATTCTTGATATTTTTGATATAAATGATACAAAAATACAAACGATAGTTTTGACGATATAAATGATAGAGATGATTTGAGTGAGTTATGAATTTGCGACGATATACCTGATATTTTTTATATTATTGATATAAATGATATAAAAGATACAAACGATAGTTTTGACGATATAAAAGATAGAGATGGTTTAAGTGAGATGTAAATTTGCAACGATATATCTGATATTCTTGATATTTCCGATATAAATGATATAAAAGATACAAACGATAGTTTTGACGATATAAAAGATAGAGATGTTTTGACTGAGTTGTAAATTTGCGACGATATATCTGATATTTTTGATATTTCCGATATAAATGATATAAAAGATAGTGTTGACGATATAAAAGATAGAGATGCTTTGAGTGAGTTATGGATTTGCGACGATATATCTGATATTTTTGATATTAAAGATACAAACGATAGTTTTGAAGATATAAAAGATAGAGAGGAACTGAGTTGTAAATTTGCGACGATATATCTGATATTTGTGATATTTCCGATATAAATGATATAAAAGATAGTGTTGACGATATAAATGATAGAGATGATTTGGGTGAGTTATGAATTTGCGACGATATATCTGATATTTTTGATATTATTGATATAAATGATATAAAAGATACAAACGATAGTTTTGACGATATAAAAGATAGAGATGGTTTAAGTGAGATGTAAATTTGCAACGATATATCTGATATTCTTGATATTTCCGATATAAATGATATAAAAGATAGTGTTGACGATATAAAAGAAAGAGATGCTTTGAGTGATTTATGGATTTGCGACGATATATCTGATATTTTTGATATTTTTGATATTAAAGATACAAACGATAGTTTTGACGATATAAAAGATAGAGAGGAACTGAGTTGTAAATTTGCGACGCGTCGATATATCTTATATTTGTGATATTTCCGATATAAATGATATAAAAGATAGTGTTGACGATATAAATGATAGAGATGATTTGTGTGAGTTATGAATTTGCGACGATATATCTGATATTTTTGATATTATTGATATAAATGATATAAAAGATACAAACAATAGTTTTGACGATATAAAAGATAGAGATGGTTTAAGTGAGATGTAAATTTGCAACGATATATCTGATATTCTTGATATTTCCGATATAAATGATATAAAAGATACAAACGATAGTTTTGACGATATAAAAGATAGAGATGTTTTGAGTGAGTTATGAATTTGTGACGATTTATCAGATATTTTTGATATTATATTGATATAAATGATATAAAAGATACAAACGATAGTTTTGACGATATAAAAGATAAAGAGGAACCGTGAGTTGTAAAACTATCGTTTCTATCTTTTATATCATTTATATCGGAAATATCAAAAATATCAAATATATCGTCGCAAATTTATAACTCACTTAAATCATCTCTATCTTTTATATCGTCAAACTATCGTTTGTATCGTCAATATCAGATATATCTTTTATATCAGTTATGTACGATGATATTTCCGAAATGACCAATTGTGCACCTTACTGGAGTTCTCAGATGGGGTGGATTGCAATTCAATAATTTTACGAAATAAGGATAATATCGAGCGGTTGAGGCACAATACCGCCATTTTTCAATAATTCATTTAGTAATGTCAGCTCTAATGTCGTCCAATCCTGACGATTTATTATTCTTACATTTCATAACAGCATCTCTAATTATATCTAAGCTTTTAGGTCAATATCACTTATACAATTATTATCAATAACATTGTAATTACAAGTTCTAATATTATTTACGAATCTCTTAACATCTATTGATTCATAATCCTCCTCGGTATTCATGTTTACATTCATTTTACCAAGCGTTCTCCAATATTGCAAAACTGATTATTTCATTTTATGTCTATCAAATATTATATATATTATTACCCCCTGGCTCCTTGAGACAATGTTTAGGTTGCTTACCCCTGAGTGATTGCCAGAACTTACGACATTGAGGACCACGCTCTTGAGCAATTTGAATAGACCTATCAATACGCATTTGCATAATCTTATCCTTGATTAGGGATTTGGTCAAAAGTCACAAACTGGTCCCAAAAAAAGTTTCACTTCTAATAATGTTGAGTAATGCACCAATTCTGATTAAACGGGACAAAACTTAAGTTTTACATACTTAATGACCCACAAACTATATATTGTTGGAAAGCTTAAGATTCAAGGTTTTTTATTTTTGCAAAAAAGAATCAAATTATACAGGGTGTGTACAATTTTTACAGGGTGGAACATAAAAAATTTGATCGTTTTTGCTCCTCACAAAATAGTTTGATAGTTTGTACAATTAGGGTTTAGCTGAAAATAGTCACCAAAATCAGAACAACCGCAGAAGGTGCTACCAAATTTGCTAAGAATCATTTGCCCAAAATGTACACAGGAAAAGTACAGGGTGTCTAAAATTATGATGAAATAATGAATAAAATGAATGTTTGTATATAATATTCTATGAAATTTAGTTAGCATGGACCATTTAATTTAAAAGAAAATGGTTATCAAAATGAACTACATGAATATCGTTAAAGTTCCTTTTATTTTGAATACAGGGTGGTCCAAAATAGGTCTAAATAGCAAATTTTTCATGAATCTATGAACAATTCTGTGAAGAAACACTTCTGGTTTTTTTAGTTAAATGTTTTACTACCCAGGGTAGAAAAGGACTGAAGAGTCACACAAATGAAATAGAGAGACTGCGATTTGGCCATTGTTTAATCAATAAAATGAATAAAACTGTGTATTTTTTACATTAAAACACTCCCTGAATTGAACATCATATTCTAGTAGAGAATGTCTAGATAACAATTCGATATTAGTATTCATAGTAGCAGGCACATGTTATTAACACATATGAGAAGTTTGAAAACTTTCCTATGTATACTTTTAAAATGGCATCAATTTCAAAAGTTCTAGTTTTCCGCTATTTTGTGTACAAACCTACATCCACCGGCTCCTCGTCCACCGCTCCCACCCTTGACTCACTCGACGTTTAGATTGATAACTTCACTGTTGCTAAACATGTGGCTTTAATTCTTTTTTTATTCGGTAGCTGGATAAATTGTCTTTAATATGATACCAAAAATGTTATGTTTTTTTGACAACTTCTATTTAAAATAGAGACACGTATCACGATTTTAAGGATTTTTTGAAACGATCCCACCTTATTTGATATACCTATTAGTGACCTGTGACCATTTAGCTCTTCTTATTTATTTATTTTTGTTTATTTATTTGGACATACACTTTTGAAACAGTGGCATGAGTCTTCTCGACTGATGCGTCCTTAAAACATATCAGTGGCGGATACAGGGGGGGGGGGCTTTGGGGGCGGGCGCCCCCCGTAAAATTTGACAATATACCTTTTTTTGTGTACGCGCCCCCCGTAAAATTTGACAATATACCTTTTTGTGTACCACTTTACCTTTTTCAGAGACATAGGTAGGTACCGTCGGTACATTTGCCACTTGTACCCTGCGATTTTTTTTGCCGGTTTTGGGACAACCACATCGCTACCCCCCCCCCCCCCCCCCCCCCCCCCCCCCCCCCCAAATTTTTCACTCTAAAATCATGATTTTGAAGTAACTAAGAATCGTATCGCCCTGTTACTTGGAATGTATGTACGATTTATGATCAGAAATGTAAATCTGCAAGAAAATCTACTTTTAATGATACCTTTAAAAAAAAAAACTTTGCCCACTATCCAGGGAAAAAAACAACTTTGCCCACCAACCAGGAAGAAGAAAAAAATGACCCACTGCTGAGTAAAAAAAAAAAAGATGACTCACCCAAAAGGCCCAACTCAATGTAAAGAAAACCATTAAAACCTAAAAAAAAAAACTTTGCCGGCTTTGCTATATAAAAAAATGCTTGCCGCCTTTGGCGGCAAAAAAAAAAAATTCCGCCTACTTCGGTGGCGAAAAAAAAAAATTCCGCCCGACCCCAACTTCCATGCCCCCCCCCCCTGAAAATCAAATGGTGCGTCCCTTACCCCTGAGTGATTGCCAGAACCAGGAATACGACATTGAGGACCACCCTCTTGAGCAATTTGAATAGTCGGACCTATCAATACGTATATGCATAATCTTATCCTTGATTAGGGATTTAGCTCTAGTCTATGACGTTTGACTTGGTAATTGGTCACAGGTCACTAATACTGAGTAATATAGGTATATCAAATAAGGTGGGATCGTTTCAAAAAATCCTTAAAATCGTGATACATGTCTGTATTTTAAATAGAAGTTGTCAAAAAAACATAACATTTTTGGTATCATATTAACATGATTAAGGACAATTTATCCAGCTACCGAATAAAAAAAAATTAAAGCTACATGTTTAGCAACAGTGAAGTTATCAATCTAAACGTCGAGTGAGTCAAGGTGGGACCGGTGGATGAGGCGCCGGTGGATGAGGCGCCCATGCATAGGTTTCTACACAAAATAGCGGGAAACTAGCACTTTTGAAATTGATGCCATTTTAAAAGTATACATAGGAAAGTTTTCAAACTTCTCATATGTGTTAATAACATGTGCCTGCTACTATGAATACTATTAAATTGTTATCTAGACATTCTCTACTAGAATATGATGTTCAATTCAGGGAGTGTTTTAATGTAAAGAATACACAGTTTTATTCATTTTATTGATTAAACAATGGCCAAATCGCAGTCTCTCTATTTCATTTGTGTGACTCTTCGGTCCTTTTCTACCCCCTAGGTAGTAAAACATTTAACTAAAAAATCCAGAAGTGTTTCTTCACAGAATTTTTCATAGATTTATGAAAAAATTGCTATTTAGACCTATTTTGGACCACCCTGTATTCAAAATAAAAGGAACTTTAACGATATTCATATAGAGTTATTTTGATAACTATTTTCTTTTAAATTAAATAGTTCATGCTAACTAAATTTCATAGAATATTATATACAAACCTTCATTTTATGCATTATTTCATCATAATTTTAGACACCCTGTACTTTTCCTGTGTACATTTTGGGCAAATGATTCTTAGCCAATTTGGTAGCACCTTCTGCGGTTGTTCTGATTTTGGTGATGGTACAGTGTAAAACCCGAGAAAAGGGCTTCCCGTAAGACATTTCGTGATACCCATCGTGTTGGAGCATGCGATTGGTATAGACATGTGGAGTATTGTCTCCTCGATAAGAATATCGCTGTTGGCATATTAAAATCGTGTGCTAATTAGCTTTAATAAAATAAAATAAAGTGCCAATGCCTAAATTGAGTACGGTATGTACTATTATAGCAACACTTCTCTATTGAATTCATGGCGAACCCATTAACGCGCGCGTGTCTTTGTGTCGTTATTGAATTGAGTTGCCACCTCGAGTTCGATTCCCATTGATCATGACTATTTTTGGAGGAAATAGACGCGAGTCCGTTTTAGGAATTTACTACGGAATGCAGCTATTCGCTCGTAAATCCAAAGTCATTAGTCATAGCACGGTATTCAACTATGTGTGCCGAAGTGTGGCACGGAGGGACTGTAGTCTCTGATGAATTGTACGCCAGCTAGTTATGGACGAGATCGGACTGTCATTTGTTTGAATAATTTTAGAAGCCTGATCAAGGACAGATGAAATATTGTTTCAAGTTTGAAAAAGGGACGGAGTGACATTTATAGTTAATCATTATCGTTTATTGCCTTTATTTCAAAACAGTGGTCGCCACCAATATCAACACATATCGAGGATTGTGCATTTAATTATTTTATAACATATTATTGATGTCATATCCAAGTAATAATCCGGGGGTAATAATACAATCGTATTCTTTGTTTGTTCATTATCATCTATTAACATCAAAGTAATAATGCAAATGAAAGCGGATGGGAAACAGTGTCTAATAGGTCTAAACTCAAAATTAATTGATCTAACAGTAACACCTCATTATATTTATCAATTTTTTTAAAATTTGAAATGTGTGTATTTATATTGTTCATACATTATTGGTAGATACGACATCGTTTTGATATTTAGTAAATAATTTGTTTCACGTATGCCACCTATGCATATTTGTAGCAACTTAGCCACATTATGAGTTTGTTTGTTGTGGTGTGTGTTTTTATGTGTGTTTTTTCAGTTGAAAATCCTAGACAAAAATCTTAAATGCTGTTTTAAGACAAAATAATGCGTGAAATATAATGTCAAGACTGACAATTTTTTAAAGAGGTGAACTTGTCTTTAGATAACTAAAAGAAAAAAATCAACGTCAATACAAATTACTTGATGTGGCAGATCTCTAGTGCTAAAATCACAACTGCTAAATAAACAATATAAAAACAATCATTTTTCACATCGCAGTTTCAGGTAACATTATACATTTTGGTAAATAAAACATTTCAATTTTCTGTAAAGTTAAGTAACGGTAAATAATTATTGTGATATGGATGTTATATCTGATGACGATAGTAATATGGTTGCTATCTACTGAAGAAAGCAATGTATATAATATATGGGTGCTATCTACTGAAGAAAGCAATGTAATAGGCCGCTATCTGCTGAAGAAAGCAATGTAATGTATGGGTGCTATCTGCTCAAGAAAGCCATGTAATATAATATAGATCTATCAATATCAATGCATACCAACCACTCTCCACAAGATTTAGCAGCGTTGCTCCCCGATGCTTACAGTGTTGCAATGCCAGCTCAGTGCCCTTTCAATGCCGACTGCCAGCACGTGCTGCTAAGACAGAACCTTCATCCATGCAGCCTGGAACAGTGTTTCAGACAATGTTGTTGGCAACATCCTAGAGGAAGAACTCCAATCTTTTAAGTGTCGTGTTAACAGACACTTTCTCTCCAACTAGTCAGTGTATGTTGGCTATAAGCTCTCTCGATGTAAATGATTTCCCCGGGGGGGGGGGGGCAGTCAAACATAATGGTGTACACATGCGTGACCAAAATTTTTCCAGACACCCCCTAAACAAGTTTTACCCTGCAAGCAAAATTCCCCCCTAAACAAGTTTTTAGCGCGCTCTCCTTGCAAATTTTGACCCCTAAACAACCTTTGTCTATTTGCCTGGAATAGATATGCCCGTAGATATGAATAGACAAACATTTATTCATGGGTATTGTTCTTTCTTGTATGTACATTTAAATGCTGTCAAGGAGGATCTTGCATGCGTTCTCAAATTGGAAATGAGACGCTCAAAAGAAATCGCAAAAACGGGGATAACATTCTTCTGGGAACGGGGAACAAAACAAGTTACCCTAAACACGTTCGACCTGTATTTTAAGCCACCCTTTTTCTTGAAAATCAGCGTTTTTGATACCCTTAACGCGTCACGCGCGTGACGCGTCCAACACTGAAAAAACCCGCATGTGTACACCAATATGTTTGACTGCCCCCCGCCCCCCGGATGATTTCCAGATATTATTTTTTCTTCTCTTAGGTTTTTTGATGCTGTTCTCTAGTGTTTGGGTTTTTATCTTATTCCTGTCCCACGCCACTTTCATTGGGTTTTTTACTAGCCCAATTGTGTTAACTTGTATTTTGATTATTTTCTGAGTTGCAGTGAACCAATCGATTGGCCCAGCTCTCTGTAGAGAGTTACCCATTTGATTTGTAATCAGTCAGTTCATTAACTTTGTTAATGTTTGTTGGGCTATTGTTGACATTTGCTCTTTATTAAACACACCAAAAAGCTTTCTGCTGAGGAAAGCAATGTAATCCCTACCCCTACAAAATAAGGAAATCTGTAAACTGTTAGAAGTTCGGCTAAAATCTTCCTAAATGTAGGCCTCAACAATATCACACAATAAATGGCCGCATTTATATTTGTCTAATCATTGATATTTGCCAGATCTTATTCTTATGTCACTTTCATTGTCACTTTTAACTATTATTTGTGTTTCTTGTATTTTATTTTGCATGTTTTCTTAGTTGATGCACTTGAACCATAGAATAAATTGGCCCATCAGACTCTTTGTTGGGTTACCAGATTGATTTCTATAATCACTCATTTTATTAACCTCGTAGATGTCTGTTGAGCTATAATTGTTCACGTTTGCGCTTTTTATACACAAAATACCAAAAAAACAAGCAAAGTTATATCACGTTATTATATAGGCCTGGGTGGATTTTCGTTATCCTACAATTAGGACTATATGTGGATTCAAAACAGCAACACCCCTATTCAATTCCCTTTTGGTACCGATTCTGTTCACATATTTAGGCGTAATTGTATGATTTCAGGTATTAAATCGATTTCTCTAAGAATGTGTTCAGCCAATATCCTTGATTCCAAAGCTACGAAATGGCAACCCATCTGCCCATTTCAATAGCGTTTTTGCAAATAATAGACAACGGATAAAGGAATCGATATACAAATGACGTTCATTGAATGGACAGTGATGCTACATTTGGTATATGCTATAACTAAGTTCAGGGACTGATGTTTTGTTTTGCGTTGGGGTATTTAGCACACATTTTTAATATGCCAACAGCGGTATTCCTATCGGGGAGGACAAATACTACACGATTACATGAATCGCATGCTCCAACACGATGGGTATCACGGAAATTATGTTAATGAGCTACCTTTTCCTGTACCATGACTATTCTCAGCTAAACCCTACTGTACAAACTATCAAAATATTTTGTGAGGAGCAAAAACGATCAACTTTTGTATGTTCCACCCTGTAAAAATTGTACACACCCTGTATAATTTGATTCTTTTTTGCAAAAATGAAAAACCTTGAATCATAAGCTTTCCAACAATATATAGTTTGTGGGTCATTAAGTATGTAAAACTTAAGTTTTGTCCCGTTTAATCAGAATTGGTGCATTTCTCAACATTCTTAGAAGTGAAACATTTTTTGGACCAGTTTGTGACTTCTGACCTAATCACTCCCAAGCTTATCCCCTTCAAGCAGCTTTGCGTTTTTAATACTATCATCAATATCTTGATCCCACCAGTGACGCGCCTTAGAGTTAATCTCTTTGGTACCTATTGTATTTGTAGCAGCATTCAAAACTTTTAATCTCCAACTATCCCATAGTGAGTCATAGGATTTTCTTTCGTAGCAGTGACCTCTTTGCATAATTTATGCAAAGATCGTAAGGGGCGAAAGTTGAATTGTGGTGTTGGCTGGTCATTAACTGCTATCTAACGGTGCAGTGCGGACCGGTAAATTGTATTGTATTATTGTAGCAGCATTCAAAACTTTTTCCAACTATCCCATAGTGACTGAGTCAACATTATTAAAATATATCTATTGCTGCTGGAGTATTTCTGACGGGATTTGTGAGGTGTTTCCGTCAAAAACAGTCGCTTCGTCAAATGAGGTCTCTTGGATTGGATTGGACACGCCGCGATATAACCATGATAGCAATGATGGCCCGGACTTTATTGTCTGTATGGTGGATATTACTTATTGCGTAGCTACAAAAACAAGCATTGACTTCCTACGTCGTATTTGTTTCATAACAAAAAATAAATTTTCTGGTAGTTAAATTTAAGTTATCCTTACTTATAGAACTATACTTACGGATTATTTTGATACCATCGATGTAATTCTACGCTCACGAATTCTGGAGATTTTAGAGGTTTTTTAACGACTAAATAATTACCGTTCTTCAATGCCGTCGAGTTTGCTTGGTCCCTGCATCAATGGGCTCCACACAACTCATCCAAAAGGGATTCTGGGTACCGGGAATCAGCCTAAGAAATAGGGGTCAATTCAGGGTCGATTAGACTAACTCTCCGTCGCCCTCTACGTCGCTATCTTGCAGGCTATATTTGTACAGCTTTTGTACGGTAATTTTGAAGACTTGGGGATGTACCTAGGGTCCTTCCGTTTGCACAGCACATTAATTCCCTTTCTTGTATTTACGTAATGAAAACTGCATACCCAGGACCCTAATTGTACATAATTTGTCGTATTGGATGGTTTTAAATGTCAAATATCATGTTAGAACATTGTATAGTTTGGTAATAGACCATTTAAAATTGAGATCAGAAATCTTCGGAAAACAGGTCACGTGCGTTCTTCGGAATCTCACTAAAAGCAGCCTGGTGCCCCGCCTGGTGCCAACAATTTGGAACCAGGCTGTTGTTAACAGTTGATCGCATTCGTAAAATCGTAGTATTGGTTGTCCGCCTAGTGATTTACTATGTTTGCATACACGCGTACACCCATGAGGAGTAAAACGTGGAACGAGACTAATTGAAAATATTCGGAACCAATCGTAAACTACCGCGAATTGACTTCCATCTTTGCTGACGACTTCTCCATTTCGCTGTGATTAGGGCCGATTTTATATCATTAATATTTCATTTTGAGTAGCATTTATGGAGCTGAAAATGTATCTAAAATGCAATAACAGTACATAGCACATGTATAACCCAGGTAAGTGTATTCAAATGTTTTAGAAATAGGCAAACTAGAAACGAAAATCGCCAGCGTACGAACATATGCTTTCATTTCATAGCTCTCATACTGAGTCGTATCACGACGTATGAGAGCTATGAAACAGAGCTACTTATTGCGCCAGTATTCTTGCCAAATGTTCTCTCGGAGGAGCCCCTGGGGGAGGGTAAGTTTAGTACAACAAATGGCAATATCCTCAAATAGGTCTTACATAGAGAATAAAGCACAAGGCAGCAATCGTTTTGCAGTTGATTTGCACTGTAAATATGATAGCTGCTGTGTGCTTTATTCCGTATGTAAGACCTATTTGAGGATATTGCCCAACAAATCATACTTAGTGATATTTGTCATCAGTTGGTATTATTCATCATAGGGTATTTTGCATGTTTCACTATCTGTCCCCATCCTAGGGGAAAAAACCAAAAAAAACACCAACGTATGGGTTTCCTGTACTAGGGTAAGTTCATCGACCATCAGAAAGCATGAAATTGAAATACACTGAAAGGTTATGTAACTTTGCTGACTGCAAGTGTCTAGAAATGTCTGTACTTACAGCCGTACGTGCCGATTTTTTTAAACCGTAAACAACATTTGATGTACTACAACAAATGTGTAAACATACCACCATATGCATAAGTGTAATATTTCTCTTACTTTAGTTTAAAACAATAATTATTTCACCAATCTCGTAACTTACTCAATTAATACAATTATTTAATTGCAACAAAGAGAAGTTGGACAATAATTCGAATCTTCTGCACCACAAGTGAGGTTTGAAAATGCCCCACCCCCTTTCAGCATACAAACAAAGTCATGCCCCCTATATTCTACCCCCACCCCCTCCCCCCTCCCCCGGTAGAAATAATGAACGGTCCCTGATCGATCAACGGCAAGGTGGGGAACGGTTTCAAAATTGTTAATTTCCATGACCTTTTCCATCGTTCTGTCGATTTTGTTATTAATATAGCTATTGTCATGATTGTAATAACTATAAGTTACTGTATGCTCTTAACATTTACCACATCATTCACTGGTTGT
Organism: Ophiura sarsii; assembly: GCA_035610835.1. Lineage (NCBI taxonomy): Eukaryota > Metazoa > Echinodermata > Ophiuroidea > Amphilepidida > Ophiuridae > Ophiura > Ophiura sarsii. The sequence goes on along the minus strand of CM069450.1, from coordinate 34,728,385 downwards.
TAATTGATCCCGGACCCGGGGGGGGGTGCTCGGTGATTTTCGGGTTAAAAAATGTACTTTTCCCCCCTCTCCCCGATACACGCAAAAACATAGCCGTGGGAGTTATAGGGTTAAGGTTGTCAAAAGTGGGGTGGGGGAAATGGCCCCTGGCCACCCGGTTCGCCGTTGGGGTCTACTCCTGGTTCTATCTTTCTTTCTCTGTAATTCTTCTCCGGTTCTCTATGGGTTTTTTTGTCATTCCCTTTACCCACCTTATTAAAGGACATTACTCAGGGTGGGAAAAGTTGCTCTTAATTAGTTATTTATATATAAATAACATTTTCTGAAGCAGTTTTATGGGTTTTTTGAAGCGTCATATTTAAAACAAGATATTTAAAAAAAATTTGGTCAACGTCCTAGAATGAAATTAACAGAGGACAAAGGAAATTTGAAAAAGAAGATTTAGACGTGTATGATGTATTTTAACAAAAACACTTAAATGAAAACCGTGTAAACGCACTTTGAATGCCCATGAAAAGGTATGGCTTCTTTTTCACACTCGACATCACGAAAAATGTGTTTTTTTAACACATAATTGAGGTTATTTTGATACCAAGAAAAGAACGGTTTGTCATCAAACTTTGCACGAAGCAGGGGATTTATTTGCTTCCCACAATATCTAAAGAACAGGATTTGAAATACGTGTATTTCCCCGTAAACCATGATCAAACGGCGGTATTGTCACTTTTCACCTTCATCGGTTGATTTCTTTATGTTCATTTTTGAGTAAAAATACGATTTACAGACACGATAACTCAATACAAACTGCATCTGATGGACAGCAAGTAAGTTTAACGCAACAAGCATGATCGTCACCAGGTTCCAATTTATTTATTATTGGCCTATTTCCGATTTTTCGGATCATTTTGTGGAAATTCACGTTTGTTGTATTTAAAAATCCCATTTTGTTGCCTTATTTGGTCAATATTTCAGATATCCAAAAACAAATAAAAAATGGAACCCGGGTAATTTTCTTAAGATTACAAAATCGTAAAAGGACACATTATCAGAAAATACTTTTTTGGTTACCTTGTCCGAATTGAAAACTGGTCAAAATTCTCGTTTTTTATGATTTTCTCCAAAATAGTCCTTTTTAGAGCAATTTCATGTTCATGGTTAGATTTATTGAACCCTTTCCTTCAAGAAAATGTATACTTTTATATGTAATATATGAATAATGACGTAGTTACGGCAGTTTTACGGAAGCTATTTCTGACACTTGACAGCCAGCCTCCTTAATCTGTTTTTAAAAAAATATGCTAAAACTCACCTTTTGTATCACAATGCTAGATTTTTACATTTCCCGTGTTAAAGTGAGTGTGGTGCTTTTTATAGTATATGTAGTGTCATACCGTTTCTTTATGTAATATAAGGACCCCTTTGGAAATAAGTTTCTTTTATATCTTAAAGGGTTATCCTTGGCATGTTATCATTTTAAATGTTTTGCTGTATAAATGTAGGCCTATGTATATTTGTAATTCTAATAGAGTTTATATTTGTATTCCGTGCATTGCTATTTTTGTATAATGTGATAATATGCTGAATCAAAGCAAATCAAATGATGTTTCAAAAGTTACATGTTATGTGTTCAGAATTCTACAACCCTGTCGTATTTGGCAGACATAACGTCTTTCCAGATATTGAAATATGCCTAACCGACTAACATTTGCATAATAATAACATGACCTATACCAAGGATAATTTCTGGTAATTCTTGGCTCTTTGTCTACTTATAAAAGGTATCCCAGATACCGGCAACTTATTTCGACAGCTCTTTTTTTCTTTATTTTTTTCTTCTTTCTTTTTCTTTATTTTTTTCCGATGAAGTCACAGCTATTCAAGGCATATGCCCAAATTTGAGCACCGATAGCCATGACTTCATCGACACCGGGGGACCCCGATCGCCGCGAATCGCATGTCATGCATGTTGAGAGTCGACAGCTCTAGTTTTACTCTAAAGACTTAAAAGTCTTTAATAATAATAGGTCATGTATTTTAGGCATGTTACACCAGGGCCGTTACACCTGTGCGTGCTATCGTTTGACCCATAGCATCGCTCCGTTCATCCCTTTATAAATGGTACAAAATAATATTTATTTATGTGCAATGTGAACAATAGATATGTATTTTATTAATATTTTAGTAGGCCTTAAATATTTTCAAAATTTAACAGAGATAATATTAATGCACACGTCTAGTGAGTTGAAACACACCAAAATGACATAGGTTACTGAACGGATTAATAATGCACACAATTTGTTACGATTTGAACAAGCGTTTTTATGTTGTTAATACAGTTTACTGTGGGAAATTGAAAGAAAATACTTGATGTTAATAATTAACTTCATTACTTTTATTTACAGAGTTTCGGATGAGCAGGTTGAAATCGGTTGAACTGGTTTCCTATATCTCTTTGATCACACGTAATTTCAACACCAATTTAACAATGTTGGGTTTTTTATTCACAATTGAATATTGGGGATTTCGAGGCCTCCAGAATATCAGTCGCAAACTTTAGTGGTGAAACGGACTGGGACCCCCCCCCCCCCCCCTCCAGAATATCAGTCGCAAACTTTAGTGGTGAAACGGACTGGGACCCCCCCCCCCCCCCCCCCCCCCCCCCCATTACAGGCAAAAGTTGCTGTTATTGGTGTTTTTGTATATTCTAACATAATGTATTTTACATCTCTTTTAATATATCTCTTTGGGCTGAATAATTGAGTTGGGGCATGTGGGTCTGTACAGGCAAATGAGTTGTGGCGGGCGGCGGGCGGTCCCTTTGGGGCGGGCTACTGTCTGGGGCCCGGTACAAGCAAAAGTTGATGTCAGTGTTATTTTTTATATCCTAACATGAAATACTTCCTATCCAAAAAGATGCATCCATGTACCTCTTTGGCTGAATAAATATGTTGGGCACGTGGGCCCTTTGGAGCTACTGCCTGGGGCCCCGCACAGGCAAAAGTTGCTGCCATTGGTATTTTTGTATATCCTGTCATATAATAGTTCCAATGCAAAAAGATTCATCCATGTACCTCTTCTCCTGAATAAATCAGTTGGGGATGTGGGGCCACTGTCTGGGGCCCCATACAGGCCAAAGTTGCTGTCATTGGTGATATTGTATATCCTAACATGCTATACTTCCTATTCAAAAAGATTCGTCCATGTATCTCTTTGGCTGAATAAATCTGTTAGGACATGTGGGCCCCTTGGAGCTATTGCCTGGGGCCCCGTACAGGCAAAAGTTGCTGTCATTTGGTATTTTTGTATATGGCCAATTCCACGGTAACGGAAGGACAAATCAGACACAATTTTCAGCTTGCAAACACTTGTTTCAGAAAAACTTTATTTGTTGAAGTCAATTTTATACCTTAATCATATAAGTGTAGCTAAAACATTTATTATCCATTAAAAAATTCATCAAAATTGTGTTTCGTTTACGACTTATGCATATTAATGAGGGCGGTAACGGAAGGACGGTGAAATGGACACTGGTTTTTCACTACCGCCATATATTGCGAAAACGCTCTGAAGTTTGTGAGTCAATGTTATTTTAATGTTATTTTATGAGATCCCTCTGGTTTTGGCAATACTTTGACACTGTTCATTTAAAAAATTGTCATTGCGTTTACTTAAACATAGCCAAACGTAATTAAAGATTCGGTAACGGAAGGACGGTAACGGAAGGACGTGTGAAATTCCCTATAAATTTAGTACTAAAAGTGAACTACATAGTGATAATACAAATTACGGTTGATTCAAGAAGCTGGTATGTGCAAAAAACACTGTTAATCACATGACTGAATACTAATACAATACTAGTAGTTAGTACATGTATTCTAATTGGAAATTGAACTAATTAAAATCACTAATTAAACAGTACGACTAATTAAGGATTTGTGAAATACGTATTCTACATTTATACACATGAATCCTGGCGAATTTTCATGTTGTTGTTTTTTATTCCAAATTTTATATGGATTTATCTATAAAGGCAAGTAAACAATTGACAAAATATCTATTAATTATAACAGTTTGGGCATTTAAAACAATGCCACATAAGTTACTATCCAGACTGTTTAACTGTATAGGTCTCCATATCAAAAAGTGGTGAAAAATTGCCATTTATAGTTAGGCATTAGATCAGAGTAAACCAAGAAGCCTACCTATAATGTGCAAGGTACCTTATCTACTAGTCTAAAATAGCTTAATATCATGATTGCTAATTAATATAATTTAAATCAATTAACAAAAGCAAGTAATTTAAGTTTTAAATAGTTCCACTTAACATTATTGCCGGGGCCTAATGATAAATTGAAAACTTGTAAATCCCATACACCAAAAGACCAATAATGACGAGAAGCCATTTTGACCACTTAAAATCCTAAATAGAGTTTGTGACCCTGATTATCTCTACATATTCCAGTTATTGGTTGGCTGGACAATCACTCAGACCTTATTAAATGGTCTCAATTGATCTAGTTCTTGAGAAAATGCCCCCTGGAAATCATCATTTGAGCCCAAACTCATAATTTTTGCCAGATTCCGAACTTTTCAACCAATTTTGTGTCGTCTCGTTCATAGTATTAATATCAGAAATACAATACGAAACATACATTTCTAATAACATTTAAACATATTCTTTTGCATGCAAAAGACTAGAATTGCATACAAGGTGGCCGCATCAAGTTATTTCACCTTGAATTTGGACCGATTTACAACGTTTTTGTGGCTGGACCACTTTTGAGGGAGTCCATTTTCTGGGGGGGGGCATGTGATTTGGTCTTTTTGGGTATTTTTGTTAATATTTGGCACCAGTCATAAGTACATTAACATGACTAATAAGGTCCCTAATGTTATAGAGGCTGTACCATCCACCCACAAACATTTGATAAAGTCATGTCCGAAAGCTCGAAGGGCCATTGTTGACCGCCCCTAAAATTGAAACGAAGCGCGCAGCGCAATTGTTTCACATGTTTCAGTATTGAGCAGGCTGGACAGTACCAAACCCACAACAAAGCTCAAAAGTTCTTTAGTTGCTGAGGAAAACTCCTATAAAGTAGGTACTATAAACTGCAGAACATTGAAATAGCCCATTCTTAGCAAAGGTCGTCGAACTTTGTAAGACCATAGCGACCCGACCGAACAGAATGGAATTCGACCTCCTCTATAGAACCATGCACCTAAAGTACTTTGAGTGAAATATGAGCAAAATCCATGACCTATGGTGAGGTGCCTGTCCCAATTGGCATGGAATGACTCTTGAATGCACACAAGATGATAATAGGGCCTGAAGAGGAACCTTTCCCATTAGCATAATACCGGTATGAAACAAGCTTAATGCGTCAAGACTATAGGCAATGGCAAGGATCATTAACATAACAATAAAGCCACTTAAATAGAGTTGTGCAATCATCTTTAACACTTAGCAACATCACATAATACACCAACATCACAAATTGGTAAGATAATTTGATTATAAGTGGCAGTACACACAAAAAATGACAGCCTTTTTGTCCTTCCGTTACCATATTTTGTCCTTCCGTTACCATAGTTTGGTAACGGAAGGACAAGTATTAATTAGTTCTTATTAATAAGGGGAAATACCAAAACTGAATTGAATAGTTTTATATTGTAGGCCTACCTAAACTTGCTGTGCGTGTTTTTTTATTTTAATCTCTCCAATTTTTAAAAATATACTAACTTTAGCTACTTTTATGGTAACGGAAGGACAGATTTGACGGCAAAATGCCAGAAGCCGCTGAAGTGTAACAAATGCCGCAATCACGAAAAAACCATTTGGACTTGTTTCATACAGTCTAAATGTTACACACACATAAAAAAGAGGATGTTTTACATTTGTTTCTTACATACAGGGTGTATTCATTTTTCATATAATTTACCCCATTTTTAGGAAAAAATAACTCATTTGCATAATCCAATATTTAACATACCAAACGACGTATTTTTTTTATTTCAACTAAATATTCACTAAATATAGACTTTCAGCTTTCATTTGAGACCACATTTGTATGGTTCGGATGAATTTAAAATTTCGACTGCCATGTCCACTATTTCATGGAATTGGCCATATCCTAACATGTATAAAAGTTCCAATGCAAGATTCATCCATGTACCCCTGTGGCTGAATAAAGCAGTTGGAGCACTTGGCCGGGGCCCTTTGGGGGCTACTGTCTGGGGCTCCGTACAAGCAAACGTTGCTGTCATTGGTATTTTTGTATCCTATACCATGTCATAGTTCCAACTCACAAAGATTCATTCATATGCGTAAATGATAATGTTGTGTCGGCATATATGTTATGTTAACACAAATTAAAAATGAACAAAGGCAATGTAGGCATATAAATTTGTAGGCACTGTGAACAACCCATTTGTATGAGATTTTTGTCGGCGCACAACTGTCGTTTCCGAGATGTAGGGCAAAATAGGTCAAAGGTCAAATGTTGCCTCAAATTCTTTGCACAGGGGTCAAATTCTCAAAATGCTCCTATTTTAATGAAAATGGTCTCACATTGTTCAGATGGATGCCACGAGCCATAAAAAGAATAGTTTGCCATATCTACAAGTTAAGCATCTATTCGTTTCATTAGGTCAAAGGTCAGCACACATTAGCGGTATAGCCTCTTGACCATTGACCTAATAAAACCAATAGAGGCGTAACTTGTAGATATGGCAAACTATTCTTTTTATGGCTCGTAGCATCCATCTAATCGATTTGAGTCCATGTTCATTAAGATCGGAGCATTTTGAGAATTTGACCCCTGTACAATGAATTTGAGGCAACATTTGACCTTTGACCTATTTTGCCCTGCATCTGAAAACTAAGCATCGGGTGGAAATACAACCATTTCCTTTTTTGCTCCTTATGGTCTCAGGAAGAGTTTGATATGCATTTCATTACAATCAGACCATTTTTACATTTTGACCCCTATATGACCTTTGACCTTCTATAGCGGCCACCCGTACAGGCTACGACACGGCAGCAATATATAATATTGACTCTTGGCACCCAACTAAACTAATCAGATCATCAAACCTTTTGTACCTTCTCAGCTGATTAAACCTTCTGGGCTCCCGGCCTATTATAGCTCTGTATGTGAAAATATTTGTTTCCATTATTTACGATGATTTCTCGTATAGAGCGCATATAGATCTCTATGTGAAACGCGTAGAATTTGCAATGTTCAAATAGTTTACGATGATTTCTCGTATAGAGCGCATATAGATCTCTATGTAAAACGCGTTGAATTTGCGATGTTCAAATAGCTCATGGAATGTGAAACGCGTAGAATTTGATTGCGATGTTCAAATAGCGTGATGTGTCGTCCACGTTATATCCTATTCTATATGGAATAGCGCTATATGTGAAACGCTGAAATATAAAAAACAGCAAATACACCAAATTCAAGGACTTATATCTCATTAATTAAACAGAATTGAGGTCTGTAACTTGGGATATTGAAAGAGCACGATACAATATTACTAAAAACCGATTTTCTCAAAAGTTCATAATCTCTCGAATAGATCAGTATGTGATGAGACCGACGAAATGGAATATGAGTGTTCTAAATTTGAAAGTTGATGTTCAATTTTGAACACCTTTTTAACACCTGACACGTGTTCTAAAAATCCAAAAGGTTTATTTTGCAATATTTACCGGTCATTTCGGTTTAAAGAGTTGCCTCCCCCAAACAGCAATCAAAAGTCAAAATTGTGTAAGTTTGATCAGAAGATTTTTCCAATACAAAAATTCAATTTTGAACACGTCTCAGGTGTTCAAAAGGTGTTACATTTTTTTAAAGTGTCCGGAGTGTTCAAAACCTCTGATTTTGAACACCTGACACATCCAGCATGTTCAAAACCATCTGATTTGAACACCTGACACTATATTACGCCAGTGTTCTCAAAAATTTAAAGGAATCATATTCAACAAGTTTTGTCCATGTACCTCTTCGGCTGATTAAACACCTTTTTTTTGTCCCCGTATATATCTTGACCACAGGGCCCCCGTACAGGCCCGGATGCGACCCGGCAGCAACACAAATTATTGAATTTTGGCCCCTAACTGACTTACTCAGACCATCAAATCTTTTGTACCTTCTCAGCTGATTAAACCTTCTGAGCTCCCAGCCTACAATCTGAAAAACAACTGTTGAAACAATTTTAGGACATAGCTCGAATAATTCCCTCTTTCCCCCTATTCAATGTTGTTCGGAACCGCTTCGCCACGGATCTTTGGGACCCTCAACATTGATTGGTGGGGACGGGGGAGGGATATGAAAAAAAATCCAGTTTAAAATAATATTCAACCGTTATCCACGATGTTCACGTGAAACAACAACTTCCAACATTGTCACGTGGGTAAAAAAAGGGTCTTCAAAAATGGCCGAATTGCATGTATTTCATGGAATGAGTGTCACTTCACATAATTAACTAAGCAGCGTATCGCGTACATTGCGTGAAGCGCGCACAACCATTCGCGTGATAATTTCGGGCGATCATCTTTTTACTGCGTTCGTGTTGTTCGTTCAATTATTAATTTACCTATAGTACCTTAGGGACGCACCAGTAGATTTTCAGGTGGGGTAGGAAGTTTTTGGAGAAATCCCCCCCCCCCCCCTGACCATCTTATGGTGCGTCCCTTAGGCCCTACTTCAAATGTTGGAATGTCGGTCAGATATTTGTATCCAATTCTTGCCACGGCTGTTTGATCCCATATTATAATGTCCGTTTTATTCTGAGAACACCGTAACTTGCTGGCCCGGTTCTGGTTTTAACTTTTTCAAGTACCTGAATATACTGGTCATCTTTTGTAGACATTTCCAGAACATTTTGTTGGTCCATTTCTGAGAAATAGTGCTTTGCATATTATTATTTACTATAATAGCGCCCTCATCGGCCACATTTCCCATAGTGTTACATGTAAAATGTGTGTAAAGTGGAAAATGCCGATAATTTAAAAATGGCTCGAACAATTTTCGTGAAATTTTCACCGTATACTCGTATTCATTAGCGCTACCTAAATCAGGTCAAACCATAACTGGGCCACTGTGTTATCTTTTGTTATTCCATAATTTTAATTATAAATCGGACAGTCAAACAGCCGTGTTGCCACGTAACATGTATGGCATTTCGTTTGATATATTTGGTAAATGGATTAAAAGGCCACCCAAACTTTGTTAACACTTTCCACGCGGCTATTGACCATATTCACGCGGCAGCCATTTTCTAAAATTTGCCACCCAAGCCTCGTTCTCGTTACGGGGGCACACCACTAAATACGTCTCCCATTGAAATACACGCGTTTCGGCCCTTTTTCAAGACCGTATTTTTACCCCACGTAACAATGATGGAAGTTTTTATTTCGCATGAATGTATTAGATATGTGTTGAATTTTATTTTAAACTTGATTTTTCTTGACCCATCTAGATGAAAATTTTCGCTACGGGCACCTAAACAGCGCCCTCACCATTTTAAACCGATATTTTTGCTTCCTCACCGGTTCCGGCAACGATATCCTTCCGCAGCCTAGGCTCCCGTGCGTATTCGATTCCGACGATTTTTGACCACATTAGCAATGCTGAGGTTCTATTCTATCTTTTCATAAAAAATAAGCAAGATTTACTTCTATTTGCTTCCCCTGGGACGATGATCAAATTGATGTAGGTACTATTTCTCCGAACCATACACCAAACGCGGAAGGATTTAGTGTAGTGCCCCCTTACGTATACCTGCGTCTGCGTGACTTGCGTGAGGATGCGTACGCCGCGCGCTTTGGTACCATGCGTCTCGCGCAGTTCTATTGTGCAGCGCGAGGCGCAGATAGACCAAACGGGAACGAGGCCTGGTGGCATATTTTGGAAAATGGCTGCCGCGTGAATAGGGTCTATTGGTTGCTGTTTTACCAATAGGCCTAATACAAAACAGATTTGTCAGAAACATTTCGAAACTCTCAAGGTCTATCTCACGGATTACCGAACCAAATACTAGGCATGTTTGTAACTTATTCTAATGCATTTTTCATGGGATTCCACATATGGTAGTGAAATTCAATAATGTGGACATTTTTATCATTTTAAATTGTCGTCTGCAGACGACTGCCGCGTGGAAGTTCAAATTCAAAAGGTGTAGCGAAACTTCCGTATCATATAATCATCTGACCATGTTCTCGGACCATGATCATGGGCAGGCACAGGTTGGCAAGCACTACGTTAATCAGTGGCGGCGGGGGGTACAATATTTATCTGCCCCACCCCCTCACCCCCCCTAACAAATTATATTTAGTCAAATTTAACCAAAATGTGTAGCATAAAATGGCAAAATGCGCATTTTCTTACCAAATTAGGTTAAACTAGACCGAATTTAAATCAACAGCTAAATTTATCTGAAATTAGTTAGAATAATACCAAATTTGACAAGTTTAACGTAAAGTGGCAAACATAATTGCGCCGCATCTTCTTTTCGTCACGCCCCCTAAAAAAAGTTGCCCCCTCAACCCCCCCCCCCCCCCCCCCCCCCATGCCACTGATGTTAATAAACTGCTCACAAAAAGTATCGAAACACTTAGAAATGATCCAATATATAACGACTCGAAAGGGTATGCATTAATCGAAGCAAATAACCAAGTGCATAATTTTGTTCTGCGTATTTTGACACCTCGATCGATGAGATACGATGTTGCGGAGCGGAGTTATTGTCATTTCAATGGTCGTGGGTCCAGTTTCAAAAGTGACAATCATAGGATGGTTGTCACTATAGGATCTACATGTATAATTATATATAAAAAGGTTTGCATTACTGTTTAGAAGGATCAGATTCGTGATTTTCAATAGGGATGAGTGTCACTTTTGAAACTGGACCCACGATCATTGAAATGACAATAACTCCGCTCCGCAACATCGTATCTCAACGATCGAGGTGTCAAAATACGCAGAACAAAATTATTCACTTGGTACATGGTTATTTGCTTCGATTAATGCATAACTTTTCGAGCCGTTATATATTGGATCATTTCTAAGTGTTTCGATACTTTTTGTGAACAGTTTAGTACTTAACACGCCGCAGTTGTCTGCAGAGGACAGTTCCTAAATGTCACAAAATCGTTTTCATCACCCTATTTGGAATCGCCATAAGAAATGCCATGGAGTACAAGCATGCCTAAAATAAAAGGCATGCTTGTTTATTGGTTCAGTAATTCTTGAAATAAGAATTTAAAAGTTGGGAAAGGCTTCTATTTAAAGCATCTGTTTTGTATAGACCTGTTTCTATGGTAAAACTAGCCGCGTGGAAAGTGTTAAGGATCAATTTGAATCCGAAGAGAGCACTCTTGATTAATATTTTGAATGTTATATTTTATTTACAGGGCCCGAATCTTCATTTCGACTTTGTTATAATGGAACGGTAGAACAGGAAGGACAGATATCGTCACCGAATTACCCGAACAAATACCCGGGAGACCAGTCCTGTGTGACTACTATAACCGCTGGACCAGGACAGATAGTATACTTTGTATTCGAAGAGTTTCTGTTAGAAAGTTATGAAACTAGTTACAAGTGCTATGATTATGTGCGATTTTATGATGGAAATAATAGTACGTATAGTCCCAGCATTACTTATGAAGTTTGCAACAGTAAACCTACACCGAGAATTGGTGGATATAGGTCAACGGGGCAACATCTCACCATTATGTTTGAATCTGATGGGTCTACCAATTTAAGGGGTTCTTAGCAAACATCACATTCATGCAACCTGGTATGTTAACAAACAAATATAAGGGACCGTTCATAAATACTTTGGTGGGGGGGCTGGATAATTTTATTTTTGGTATATCAACACTTTTTTGACCCCCCTCTCGCCATGCCTTAAACTTTTTGACCCCCCCCCCCCCCTCCCCTCTCGCCATGCCTTAAACTTTTTTGACCCCCCTGTATTACTTTACTGCCTGCACCTGAAACTTTCTTGCCCTTCCCCCCCCCCCCCCCGGTTAATTGTTTATCAAGTGCATGCAGAGATGATATCTTTTATGGGATTTTTTACAGAATTTGACCATGTATCGTATTCTATTTTGATGAACGCATTACATCTAGGAGGGCAGGTTGTACATGTAGAATCTAGAGTGAATCAGAACTCCCACTTCGATTGCAGGTATCTTTGGTTTAGTGCGCCATGGTCTTTAATCCCTGAATAACTTCACATATTTATGCACGGATCTCTGTTCTTGAAACCAATTAGGATGCTCCCTCCAATTACATATCCTGGCAATTGTTGTTTGCATGCTATTGACATGAATTTGGCCTTCATTCTTTTTTAGCTGGGCTAGTACATAAAAATAGGTCCGTTGACATATCTGCGCGCATAGCGTGCCAAAATATTAACTATTTTTACGTTGATATATGATTCCATAAATAATGTCCATAGGTAAAACAGGGGTTTGGGGGCGAAGCCCCCAGAAAATTTTGGAAACTAATAAGTGTTTTAAACTTTTTTGACCCCCCTCTGTTGGGGTTTTCCAACACTTTTTTGACCCCCCTTTGCAGAGTATCAACACTTTTTGGACCCACCTCCATAATTATCCACCCCACCCCACCCCACCAAAGTATTTATGAACACTCCCTAACTATTCACTGAATTTGCCCATTATTATTATTAGTGGTAGTGGTAGTAGTGGTTAGTTGTGGTAGTATATGATTAGGTGTTCATAAGGAGAAAGACATGAAAGAGAACAATAACGTTTATCCCGTCCTTTGTTTAAACGACGTTAAGGCGAAAAAAAGTGAAACATTTAAACAAAGGAAATTCGCCTTAATCCTTAATTAAATTAATTATTATAATATTATTATTATTATTATACTCCACTATTACCTGAAAGTTAATACTGAGTATATTGTTTTGGTTTTTGCGCGGGTCGTGACGCATGTCGATAAAACAAACCCGTGTGCCGATTCTGGTTGGAATAGGTTGACTAGTCTTCGAGCTTCGAAAACTATAGTCGCCCCGCGCAAAAACAAAAACAATATACTCAGTATTAACTTTCAGGTTATAGTGAAGTATAATAATTTTCAATGTTCTTTAATTTTCGCACACTTCATTCTGTGCTCTTTGGGCAAAATTTACATTGATTTGTGTGTTTGGTAATCTGTGCTCCCACACGTAGACGTGCACGCCCCAAGAAAATAAGATTGAGCATGATTATTTGTGCACCAATGTCATGGTGAATTGTAAGCGCGAACATTACGGTACCACAAAAATAGCCACACAGTAAGCCTATAGCAGACTATCAGCAAGCCGATAACAGGGCCAAAACCTTCTTGGCGCAATATCTTGAGAACGAAAAAATCTGGTGCGTGTTTTTTCCGTAAAGCTGATGGGTCGTGACGCATGTCGATAAAACAGACCCGTGTGCCGATTCTGGTTGGAATAGGTTGACTAGTTTTCGAGCTATTCGAAAATGATAGTCGCCTCCGCTTTACGGGGAAAAAATTGCACCAGATTTGATTTGTGTGTTTGGTAATCTGTGCTCCCACACGTAGACGTGCAAGAAAATAAGATTGAGCATGATTATTTGTGCATCAATGTCATAGGACTAGATGGATGGGGTTGGTGGTGACTGTACTGAGGAATGTACAGGGGGATGCGCCATCAGCAGCCTGTAGTCTACATGTAGTCGTAAATATTAGGATGTTCCATGCCCGGCCCCAACTCAACACAAAAGTTGGTAACCATACCTGTTCTAAAAATCGCGGAAAAGGGGTATATTTTCGATTGTCAGCGCTGACACGTACTTAGTCACAGCGAAATCATGAAAATAGGGGGTATTTCATGAATAGTCTCCGCGAAATTCAAAAAAGGAGTATTACGAAGAGGAAAAAAATAAAAACATCACAGTATGGATTTAATCATTTTATAGAACATGTTAACAACCCAAATACACCATTTGGGGTACACCAGTTTATAACAAATGACCATAAACGCCTGTTACTGTTGGGAGCAACAAGTTTTTATCTATTTAATGTATGTATAAAGTCTCTTTGAAAAGGGGTGTTTGAAATTATAGTCATTGAAAAGCAAAAAAAGGGGGAATTTTTCACTCCAATTTTGTCCTCGTTTTTGCCAAAAAAGGGGGGGGTAAAATTGTTGAAAAATCCTTGCAAAGGGGTACTTTGAAAAAATGAAGAACAGTCATGGTTACCAACTTTTGTGTTGAGTTGGGGCCGGGGTTCCATGCATGCCCACAAAAAAACAATAGATACACACTCTCAAGTCTCAAGTCAAGTTAAGTCTCAAGCCAATGATTAATCAATTCTATCAAATCAAATTGCTTATTTTACTTCCAATTGGAAACAATTATTATATTGTCCCGCGCAGGGTTTGTTGTTTGCTAAAAGGGAGCACGAAACTAATTCGCTCCCAATAGGCTTTACACACAAATGTCGGCCTATGAAACCGTTCTATTTCAAAGATTCTTCAATCGATTTTTATAGAAAAAACGGTGATGTATAGATGAGGTGACCTATGATCATGATGATGTCATGTATTTACAAATGGGACACCCTCTGTTGTTTCCCTCCAGGCAGAATATACAGTAAAGTTAATGAAGACAACATGAAATTTCTTTCTAATGAATTGTAAACTCATTTAGTTTTAGTTTTTTGTGTGAAATGCGATAGCTTATAGCATTCCTAAGCAAGTTTAAAGACAGTTTTGATAACAATTTGCTGTGACACCACAATCTAGTTAGAAAACCTGATCTGGCCTATTAGACTATGGGCCGTGAGGCCAAAATGTGCTTAGTTATTGATTTTTGTAGTCCCCCTCTGGGAAGAACATGAAAGTATTACCAAAAGGTGGCAAATATATCCCTTAACACAAATTCACCTGATCCCACGTTCGTAGGTTGCACGTTATGACCCTAGACCTCGATTTAGGGTCAAAGGTCACATGTGTTTCAATGTGAAGTCAAAAACTAAATTTAACATGGTAAAAAAACTGTGACCTTTTGAAAAAGACAAGTCGGCCAAAATAGACCATTTTGGTCATATTTTCGCAAAATTGGCACAAAAATGACATGTTATCATCATTAAAAAAATATTTTGACTCATTATGAATTGATAAACCATGTTATAATATTGGTTTATAGATGAACTTTACATTACAACACATTTCAAAAGTCAATGGTGTCCGCATGCCATGGCAAACAGCTTTAATATCCTTCGAATTCATCGAATTTTCATGTTCTCCCCAGAGGTGGACTACAAGAGTGAAAGATACAGACCAACGTCCCATAGTCTATATGTAAACTATAGGAACTCTTGCCCGGTGTGTTTTGTCTCAAACCAACAGAGGGCGTCCTAAATGTCAACAAATGTCACCTCATCTATACATGGTAAATTATAATGGTCTAATAACTGATTATTTGTGGGACGCCTTCCAGAAGAATATTAGGCTCGATTTTTTTTTAAATTTTGTCATTTGTCACTCGTAGGTCTCAAATTATCTCTGTACCTGACAAATTTCTAAGCCTCATACTACTCTGGATCATGGAAGGCGTCACACAATGATCAGTTTTTGGACCATTATCGTTTACCATGTACACAGCACCGTTGGGAGACGTCATTGATTTTCACATGGCCTTGGCATCTAGCGCCACCTGAATAAAAAGTAAACATACTTATGAGACCATTTTTGCACCATAATGTTTTTAAGAACCAGTGATTACACTGACAAAATTTCATCGATATAGCTCCTTCACTTCTGGGTGATTTCAAAACCTTTTTGATACCCCCTCGTAGCATAGCTCATATCAGAAAAGCTTCTAGCTCATATCAAACATCTAAAATGTACAATAAGGCGACGTAAAATGTACCCCAAAAAAAAGCGGATATTAAGAGGGAACTTTCCAATTTAAAAAAAGTCAACAACAAAAATCTCAACAGATTAACAACAACAAAATCGCAATTTTCTAAAGTTCTTCCAAAATTGTATAATTTTGCTTCCAAAAGTAGTAATAATGCTTTTTACCTGTATTTTCACCAGAATCTTGCGACGTCATTTTGGATCAAGAAGGACAGATAACGTCGCCGAATTATCCCTCCATCTACGACAATCTTCAGCTCTGCCGTACTACTATAACCGCTGGAAAAGGGCAGATAGTGCAGTTGATATTCCAAGACTTTATGACTGGACCTTCTCCGCCATCTTCAAAAATTGAGCCGGAGTCTGATACTTTAAGCTTGTACGATGGAAATAGTAATACTAGTCAGTCGTTGGGAATATTTTACGGCACTATATCGCCAGGTGTAATTACGTCAACGGAACGAAGTGTTCACCTTGTTTTTGAATCAGATAGCGTTTTTGCTTTCAAAGGGTTCCTAGCCGACGTCCAATTCGCTCCAGGTATGATAATGTTAGTGTGGCTTGGTCTTTTTTGAACATTTTGATCGAATTCATTCTGTTGAAATAATAGCACAAAATCATACCCCATGTTTAGGGATTTTGTGCCCAAAAAGCTACCCATTAGAGCGGCACACCCCCGTATACCGTCTTAGGCGAGTACCCCATCAAACTTTGAAAACATTGGGGCTTGTTTTTTTTATAGATGTAATCAACAGACTACACTCTTACAATGTATTAATTATCAACTATAATAAGAATGCCGTACTCGAGGGGGGCATACTCGAATTTAATCAAATCTGATCAAATATAATATCATAGCTAATCAATTTTTAAACAAAATAGAAAAAAGCAAGACCGGTATCGGGACACGAATGTGATGCCTGAAGCTTTATCACGCCCACAACAGAGCGCGCTATAAACCTGCTACATTTTAATGCTGTTTTCAAATCTATACAACTATTACTATTCTGGCTCTCCCTCAATCTATCCATCCCCTCTCTGTCCACCCTACCCCTCTCTCTCTCCCTAGCTCCACATAACCCCTTTCTCACCCTCCCACGCCCCTCCCTCACTCCTTTCTCTCCCCCTACCATCCCCATGGCCACACCATGAACATGCATTGAGATGTTTAGCGTTGAGACCGGTTTTTTGTTTTCTGCCACCTTTTTCATTTTAGAGACATTTTTTTCATATTTTTGAATCCATTGTCATTTTCCGCCCGGTTTTGACACTTTTGACCGTTTTGAGAGACTTTTTTTAGTCATTTAGATCGTTATTTGTTTCGAGACGTTTTTTTATTGTTGGGATCTTTTCTCCTATTTTGAGAACATTGTCACGTTTGATACCTATTCCTGCTTTAGTGTTTAGGCGTTAGGGCTTTTATATTTCGTCGCTGTTCTGACATACCGTCACATCACAACAGAATTATTAAGTAAAGTGATGTGCCGGTATGTCAGAACAGCGACGATTTGTTTGATATCGTTTCCTGCTTTTGTCAGTTGTTGAGACCTTTTTATCTATTGGCCGCCCAATACTAGCCTCCTTTAGGTCGGGCCACACAGTGGCGTATCCAGCCCCCCCCCCCCCCCCCCAACCCCCATTGAAAAAAGAGTTTTAAAAAGGGAGGAAGAGGAGAAGGAGGAAGGGGATAAGAAGGAGGTAGAGGGAGGAGAACTGGTAGGGACATATGTGGCGCAAATGGGGTGGTGGTGGTGCTACGGGGTCACGTCCCCATAATTTTAATGTGAGGGACGTTAAAAACGTTATACTAGACCCATTTTAGTGTTAAAAATGCAAATTTTCCCGCGCTTTACACGTATTAGTTTCAATGTTTCATTATTCAAGCTTGACAGGAGGGCTTCAGGAATGGTTTTTTCTGGACCATTTTAGTTCAAAAACTGGGTTTTTTTTACTCGATTCACGCTCACTTTTTTCAACAGGATTCAACATTATAATGGGTCTCAAAACACACCAAATATTCTAAATATTATGTGGGGACGTTAAAAACGTCATACTGGACCATGTTAGAAATGTCAGAAATGTGTGCGCATTAGTTTGAATGTTTCATTATTCAAGCTAAACACAACACCAAAAGTAAGTCCCCCCCTAAACAATTCGTCATAACATCGTAAGATAAAACATTTTATTAATAAAAATTAATTAGAAATAATTCTATGACTGTTTCCTAAGTGATGTTTGAAAATGAAAGATTTCCATTACTTCGTGGCTGAATGAGCTCAAATGGAAGACAAAAACTGCCCTTCTCAAAAGTCACAAAAGTTTATGAATTGCTTCTCACTAATGGAAAAGTACCCGTGGCTGAGCAAAATTTACTGTAATGTGTAGTCAATTCATGATCATTCAGCCATGTAAATCCCATTCTTGGCTCAGATATTAGCATAGTGAGTTGTGACTTTTGAGAAGGGCAGTTTTTGTCTTATTTTTGAGCTTATTCAGGCATGAAGTCATGGACATCTTTCATTTTCAAACACCACTTAGGAAACAGTCATAGGATTATTTATAATTAAGTTTTACTGGTAAAATGTTTTATCTTACGATGTTATGACGAATTGTTTAGGGGGGGACTTACTTTTGGTGTTGTGTTTATAACAAGATGGCATTGCAGGAGTGCAGGACAGTTTCCCATGACCATTTTAGTTCAAAAACTGAAAAGTTTTGCGCGATCCGCGCAAAATTATAATGGCCTTCAAACCATGCCAAATGTTCATAGTATTATGTTGGGGACGTTAAAAACGTCATATTGGACCAATTTAAGTGTTAAAAATGTCAATTTTTGCGTACTTCGCGCATTAGTTTCAATGTTTTATTATTCAAGCTTGACAAGATGGCTTCAGAACAGTTTTCCATCACCATTTTAGTTCAAAAAATCAAAAATGTTGCGCGCTCCGCGCGAATATTTTATTGGCCCTCAGACCCACCAAATATTCTAAATATGTGGGGGACGTTAAAAACATCATACTGGACCAAAGTTTTCATGCAAAAACCACACCAAAAATTCTAAATATTATTATGTGGGGGACGTTATTATCATACTGGACCATTATACGCCACACATATGGAAACAGTATTTTTCCGTCACCCAATAACAATGTTCCACTTTTATTCAACAGCTATATCAGTTTAGGAGGACTCACTGCCGATTTGGATTTCAACATTGGAACGTGCAAATGGAGTCGTATAGAACTTACGTCCCCGAGGCGGTTGCACCGGATTGAGGTTTGTGTATTAAATTCGCTTTATTTTAAAACCCGATACGAGGATGGAGTGGGTCTACCTGTCTATCTAACAGCGCTTCTGAAGTTCTGATTGGTTATACTCATTTGAATAACCAAGTACGATGCCGCTTTTAAACTATTTCACCCCGATCTTTATCAGGGATACAATTATTTAAACAATGTCTCTGATTGGTGCAATTAATGATGTATCCATCTTTCTGACCAATCGGTAGTTCTCAGGGGGTTAACAAAACAAATCAATCAACCGTACCCGATGAAGTCTGATGGGCGAAAATGTGTACAATGTCAATAAATACTTCATAATCACGGCATTTTGGGTGAAAATGTGTACAAT
Organism: Ophiura sarsii; assembly: GCA_035610835.1. Taxonomy (NCBI): domain Eukaryota; kingdom Metazoa; phylum Echinodermata; class Ophiuroidea; order Amphilepidida; family Ophiuridae; genus Ophiura; species Ophiura sarsii. The sequence continues at coordinate 34,708,846 of CM069450.1, read as the reverse complement.
AAATGAAGAGCTGTTCCAAAAGGGATCAACTCCATATAAGTGAAATAGGAGAAAAGCAATGTTTTTTTGTCAACGTCCTTAGACGTTGACATTTGAAATCAGATTCAGGCTTTGTGTTGGAGTCTACGAATTGCTTTCATGTATTTTAAATCAGTATTTGTACCCAGATGCCTTTAAAATGTATATGAGATCTTGATCTGAAAATATGAACACTTATATTGTTACAATTGTGGAGAAATGGTTTAAATAATAAAAATTGAGAAGCATTTACGGGAGTTCGAGCCCGGCCCGGATCATCCACTTTTCTTGTTTTCCTATAACATTTGTCACAAATTACATTATTCATTTAGTTTAACATTAATGGCGGTGAAAGTGTACAAATCATTTTTTTTCTCTGCGAATTATGATAATTAAAATAAAACCCTGGACTTTTGGTAGGACTTTTTACGACGGTACAGTCAAAATGTTTTACAAATGTAACATTGAAACAATATTTTACTACAATCACGTTATATTGATCTGAATATGACACCTTCCAAACATTCTAATATCATCTCTATATTTAATATAAAATGTAAAATGTCTTATATTTTTATTCCTTGTTCGAATTTGTTTACATAGAGGGTTGATGTTTCTATGTTTTTTCATAGAAATAATAGGCATATACGACGGGTATTAAACAAATTATTAATATTTTATATATTTTAAAATGTTTCTATGTTTTGATAAAAATATTATCTTACTCTTATTTACCTGTATCCTCTCTCTATTTCTTTCTCCGACTTTGACCCGTTTTTAATTTAATCAACCCAGACTTATGTTTATCTAATATTAATAACCTTAAAACATTCTTAGTTTTTGGTTTTTTTCGACCTAAAAGTGATTGATTTTTTACCACGACACAATAATGTTGGTGCAATTTCCCCAATTTTTTACCAAAAACTGACTTTATTTTAAATGATGTTATTACATTATGGTTTAACTAAAGTGTTTTTTGTTAAAATACATCAAATCTTCTTTTTCATATTTCCTTTGTCCTCAGTTAATTTCATTCTAGGACGTTGACCAATTTTTTTGTAAATATCTTGTTAAATTAAGGATGTTGCACTTTTTTGATTATGCTAATTTTCTGCCATATGAAAGATACCATGCGTGTAAGCTTGAAAACAGGTTTGATTTAATTTTTGATTTTTACTGTATTTCCCATGTCATTCTTTATTTTCGGAAACGAGTGGATTTAGTGCCTTTTGGAACATAAATGTTTCGACCAATTTTCAAAAACCACTTTACTAAACAATCCTTATTTTCAATTAAGGTACATGAAAGACATTATCAAATCACATTAAAAACAGAAAACCGCATTCAAATACCTCTTCCAACTTTTTTGACGATGACATTTTGTTTTTTCTTGAAAAGACTGAATATTTGGACAATTTGGCATTTTTTTTAAATAACAACACTTCTGTTTGTGTGCAATTTTAAAAACAATTATCCCATACATTTTACGTTTTCTTCATGGCATTTCATTAAGGACATTCCTATCAATGTTTTACCATGATAAAAGAACCATATTTCTATTATTTTGGCTTACAAAATAGTGAATTATATTCAAATTTCCGGAAACTTCAGGAAATTACCGGACATTTCCGAAAATTACCGGACATTTCCGGAAATTACCGAGGGTCATAAATTTTGACCCTAACATGCTAAAGATGTAGAACAAAGTTTAAAAGATGTATTTCGTAACTCTTTCATGTTCTGCACCTAACTCAATTTCGACAAAAAGTGGAGTTAATCCCTTTTGGAATAGAGCTCTTCAAATACTTCATAATCACGGCATTTTCTACTTTTGACATATTTTTGATGTTTTATCATGATCCATTCTTTTGTTCTATTTCTTTTTAAACCACTTCCGGTTTATAGCTCTCAGGAAATGTCCCGGGAGATGTACGTGTACAAAAGAAAGAAGATACTACCCGTGTACAGCGTCGGATGACAACTGTCACAATCGTACCAAGATCCTCTGACCGTGCCGAACCCGGAACAGATGGTAACACTCGCATTACCATGTTTGCAAAGATTTGGAAGCAACTGAAGAAAGTCAAGGCTAATGTCCAGGCAGATATATACTACTATACATGCTAGGGTTGAGGACAGTAACAATCATTCACAATAGGTCTTATAGGCAGGGGGTTGATAATTCTACTTTTTTATGAGCCCCTTCTAAAATATTGAGATAACCATGCTAAACAAGAATATAACTCTCTTTTTTCAAAAGTTTGGTAACCCACTGTAAATTAAGGTTGCCGAATTCGGCAGCTTCGCACAATGCTTAACTCAGGCAGTGTTAAAGAACATGGTACGTTTTACATATAAAAGACTACATTATGTTGCTATTAATTGTTACCCATTGAATCACCATTAAATCAGTAGACTCCACAACGCTCCAACGCTGAGCGCAAGCGTTGACCGCCCTTGACCAATGACCAATTTCAGGCTGCGTCATTTTGTTGTGGTGGAGCTACTAAGGATGTGTGAGAGCACAAAGAGTTCGAGCGTTGTGGAGTCTGCTCAGCCCTTTAGTCGTTAATAAGTATTCACAGCTTGAGGTCATCCAAAGTTATGCGGTAGTACTAGAGTTTGCCGATTTCTCATTTCACGATGTTCAATAAACCCTATTGCTAACCCTAACCTTAGGCCTAATCATTACTCTACAAGTTACCCTTATCTTCAACACTAACCAGTACCCTAAACCCTAACTGTAACCCTTTTTGTAAATTGTAATCATTGGAAAATCGGTGAACTCTGTTACACAATTTGCCAGAGTTATTCACTTAGAAGTGACATTGTTGAGGTACAGCTTGTAAGATACTATGTAGGCCTAGGCCTATCGGGAGTGTCTTGTGGTTCTTCATCATCTTGGGTATGTCACTGGGTTTTGGCAGAGACAGTGGTATCCCTTATGTCAGATCCAGATACCAACGGCTTGGCTCCTGACCAGTAGGCCTATAATTATTTCTTTGGTCAACAAAGTTGCATGTAGTAGTGGTCGTATTATGGGTTGTTAGTCCTTTGTCTGCAGGTCTTTGTGCTTTGCATGGCAAGATTTATTTCAGGAATCTTTCCCTCAGCTTAACCAGCCTTTTGCAGGCTAGTCTTTGAAGGATCCAGATATTTCTTTGATACCACCAACAGACTTAGTTTATTGCTATATACCTCCACCACATAGCTAATAATTGATACAACCTTATACTGCACTTAGGCCTAATTTGTTTTTTTAGGCCTAACCGACCGACCCTAAACATTCTTTTTTTTCCTTCTTTTTTCCATTTTTTTTTTTGTGTGAGAAAAAGAAAAAACCCAGTGAAAATGTGTAGTTTAATTCACTTGTAGCAAATCAAGATGCAGCTGATAGAATACTGCGACGAGCTTTGAATATTGAATACGGGTTTAGGGAGTGTTCAGGGTGGGGGTGGGGCGGTTGGCAAAAACAAAAACAAAATCGGTGTCTAAACTTTTTGACCCCCCCCCCCCCTTTACAAATTGACAAACTTTTCTGACCCCCCCCCCCCCCCTTTAACAGGGTGAAACACTTTTTTGACTCAAGTTCTATGACGCTTACAGTCAGAACTGTGTATATTATAGCTGGCAATCAATTTGCAACATTTCAAATTCACTTGAAGCATATCTTTCAAGCCTCCGAATTGTATTTTTCGGTGATTTGTATCTATCATGTTATAGCCTTTTTAAAAACGGTTTCTTTTTCCAAAAAGTTACTCTTTGTATACAAGTCCTATCTACACAATACTTTCACAAAGATTTGCGCGGAGTTTTGATGTGCTCCCTTACCAACGGTTGTGAAGTAAAAATTGTGGACACTGTTTAGTCACATTTTGTATAACAAATCCTGCTGTCTGCACATTGTTTTCACAAAGACACGCGCGGAGCGCGCAGAAATTTGGTCAACTGCGTTCAAAATCATGTGTAGCGCGCGGAAATGTTTATATAACCCTCTTGACGATCACCCTTATCAACAGTTCTCAAGTAAAAATTGTGGACACTGGTTAGCCACATTTTGTATATAACAAATTCTGCTGTCGGCACAATGTTTTTACAAAGATTTGCGCGGAGCGTGCGGAAATCTGTATAATTTGTTATATAAATGTTAATATTGCAGTATTTTCTTGCTCGTAGCGCAGAAAATTTTGGTATTATAACCCCCCCCCCCCCCCCCCCCCCCCCCCCCTCTTGAGTGGGGTCTTAAGAATTAATTAATGATACCCAGTGGTTGGTGGCCCTGATGGTGGCATGTTCATATTTCTGTAGAAATGATGCAATGTCATCCGCTTCTGACGGAGCAAAGTAATTACACATGTCAGTGTTTAGACTACTATAGACCTAATATAAACACTTCAAAAGAAGTAAGTTCCCCTTTAGGGTTTCCCTTATATTTTCAAAAATATACATTGGGTTGAAATGGATTTTCTGTCAAATTGTTATGATGTTCATACCAATACTTGACCAAAATTTCAAATCAACCGGTTCTGTCATGCTTGAGTGAGCTTGTATTGAATGACAGAATGTCCCATTTCAAAAGTTGTTAAAATAATGTTTAGTAGTGTGTGTATCCACCACGTTGGTGTATCAATTGACGACATCGATTTCTCATAGTGTTGATGAGGCGCGCTACTCGATATGGAAGTCCAACTCTTGTTGTACCAGAATTTTAGCAACTTTTGAAATGGGACATTCCGTCATTCAATACGTGCTCACTCGAGCATGACAGAACCTGTTGATTTGAAATTTTGGTCAAGTATTGGTATGAAGCCCATAATCATTTGACTGAAAACCCCATTTCATCCCAATGTATTGTTTTGGAAATATAAGGGAACCCCTAAGGGAACTTACTTCTTTTGAAGTGTTTATATATAGAAACATCTAGGTACTAGAGTTTAAATACCCATTTCAAACCTTTAATAGCAAATCAAACTATCCATAGGCATCAAGGGCCATGTACAGGGAGTCAAATAAAAAGAATTCTTCACATGTCAGTTTTGTCTATGACATACCATATTTTGAGGTGAGGCTCATATAAAATATCAAAATTGCGTCAAATACCCCCCCCCCCCCCACCCCTTATTATATAGGGCTGCAAGTGCAGATCAAACCAAAATGACAAGCAAAATTAGTTTAAGGTTGAGAGAAGCTAGAATCATTAGAACGAAGGATATATGTGTTTTTTTTAATTTAACAAAAATGAGTCTATGGCAAGTATTAATGGATCATTCGGTTTCCTTTTTCGACACTTGTTATGGAGCGATGATGATCACTTGTTTACAACACGTGATGGATGGATGTTGCTTAGTAACAGTGTTTCTAGATGATTTATCAGCAATCAGTAGATCGTCTATCACGTGACGCAGACTATATTGTCTCTCGTCTCTGTTTGATCGAGTCTGTTCATTGTCTTGCCTGCTTCCTAATCACAGTTACTTCTTTATTAATCCAGCGTTGGATTAAGAGGCAGCAGATTAGCGCACAGATCGTCATCATTCCACAACAAGTGTTGAGAAAGGAAACGGGTGGTTTCCAAAACGTCCACACAAGCTAGTGGTTTTCCTGGGATTTGGACTATAGTTCAATCAATTCCAAAATGGCGAGATATAATTGGTTTTTATCTCTCCGCGCGCAAAAATAATCTAAACTTACGCACGTGATTATGGCCACACGCACGCGGTTTTTGTTGCACGTACGCGTCACGCATGATATAACGTGCGCTTGTTGTCTTCACGCACGCCCGCGTCCTTCTGTATTCATTCGCTGGTGTAATAAGGCTTCGCCAATTTGGAACTGATCAAACTATAGATACAAAAATAATCTCATCAATCAGCTTATGCCAAAATAACAATTTGTTGTGTTGTCCTCGGGTGCAGGGTTCACAGTAGCTTCAAAATTATGTGGTCCAGTTGGACCCCATATCCTGGCAATTCTCAGAATTATGGAGTCCAAACAGAATTTTTGGGAGTCCATGAAATAATGATAAATTCCCTAAGATTACTGTATGCGCAACAGCGCAAGTCCTATGAGGCCACTCAAAGCGAGATCGTATAACTTTTCAAGGAGGTTATACGCACACAATATACTATATAAATTGACATATCAAACAGAGTTTTGAACTAAAGATTATCAATAAAACGTTCATTACTGATTAACAATATACAATATTTATATTTATTAAAAAAACATACAGAAAACTTCAGAATTAAACAATATTTTTGAGCCAGTGCTACCCCTGAGTTCCAGTACTCGATAACAGCGTTGGAAACAGTGTCCTTCCATGCATTTTTAGTGGGGGGAAAGGCAAGTATGGTGTGTCCATCTGGGCGACCATATTTGGACAGGTCTGCATTCACCTGGATAAAACAGCTATTAGATGTGTTGTCTTTAAACGCTAGTTGCCTGTATGCCAAATCCCTCTCAATGCAATCGTGCCTTGCTATTGCGCCAAACATTGTGAGGCGCCGCTTATCCAAAATCCCCTCCATTGGAAGTTGACCAATCAAAAGGTATACAGCTTCAACAGCAACTCTGTCTGGTAGGTGTTGCACCCTTTTCAGCATCTTCTTGTGGTATTTTTCAAGCTTGTTAAGATCAGATAGTTTGATCATCACGGTCTCCAGGCCATGTACATATGGTTAACTCTCATGAAAACAGTGCAAAATGAACTTTTTGATGTCTTTGGTCCATTTCTGTGTTATGCAATGTTTTCTTGCTTGAAAAACTTTTTTTCTAGATAGATATTGATGTTTTCTACTTGGATCTATATACTTTGATATACTTCTGAACGTGTTTTCACTCAAAAAAATGCCCTCATATACCCCAAATTAGCGAAATTTCCATGTCCGCAGCATAAATGTATATTTTGCCTTTATTAATTACAATACAAATAGGGCACCATTTTCTACAAGATATGTCATAATTTGTAGGGAACATATAGCGATATTCCATGGATAGAAAAAAAATGCACATCTTTTACGATGTTTACCTGTTTCAGTTTCATATATGTTGTCCGAGATGTTGATGTTTATTACGTTACCTGCGACATATTGAGGATCAACATTGTTCAAAATTAACATTTAAACATTTAAATGTACATATTCTGAATCTAAAAGAACATGGGTGTTGGAAAATAATATTATCAAAAATCTATAGCAGCATGTCTGACCTTGAGAAGAAATCAAAATGCTGCAAAGCATGCGACCTTGTTAAGGATGTTTATTACGTTGTTGAGATTTCTCCCGAACTATGTATCAAAACACACTTTTTGGTTAAAAACCAATTTGATACATATACATAGACTATGTGGTTACTTGGAACACTCGCTAGCTCTTTCCAGATCGTCTACATGGTACTTTGAGTACGAAAAACGTTTACTACGTTATCGTTTATTACGTTGTCGAATAAATCGACAGAGAGACAGCTGCTCTCTACGACTGTATTAAACAAAGATACGTGGCAGGCCCTTTTCGCAGGCATGCATGGGGGATACTCGATGAAAGTACAATGCAAAAAAAACCACGACGAATGGTAAGAATTCCTCATTTTTTCTTGTAAGTAATATGAACATTAAGCTGAATGACAGTTGAAGTCATTATAGATCTCTTAAGCACATTGAAAATGGACCTATGATATCAGAATGGGGTTAATAATGTGAAGAAATGCAGTAGGTATCGTTAACATCTTCATTGATTGCTTTGTATATACGTTATAAGCCAGCATTAGGCACTGTTGCAGTTGCCAATAACGTAATAAACGGGATAACGTAACCAACCTCATTGTCTAGTCTCACGTCAATGTTGGCGTCAATTCAGTAACTTTCATGATTGATGTACTTGAGTATCATACATTGTATCCAATGTTATAATTGTAATATGTGGACTATTCTATGTGAGGACTGAAACCACCTTATAATGGACAACGTAATAAACTTTCCATCATTTGATAAATATAATTGCACCCTGTTCATAGTGATTCAACATTTATTATGTGTTTATGAATGTTAACTTAGTGTACATACATATTGTCTCACATACTGACACAATCTCATTTGTTTGCATGCTTCAATGATGCATAGTTCTATGGCTATTGGATAACGTAATAAACCATTCGTATAATTGTGTGAATAAATACGGTATACCTAGCTGAAACAGCTGCAATATATGTCATTAACTTTGTTTTGTTTTTTGTTATCTTTATTATACAGAAATATATGCCACACAGTGCAAAAAACCAATGCGATACGGCAGAACCAAATGCAACAGTGGAGACAAAAAGGTCATCAGAGTACAATCTTATTAACAATTCTACTACCATCATTTTAAATAAAAACAAATCAATATCTTACTAATTTTAAGAGATAAAAGGCTATTCAATATTTAGTGCTATTAAAATTTACATAAAGGTAATAATGTCATGGTCTAACAACATATCTGTAAAGTGCCATGTTACATCTGTCGATTTAGTGACCATGTTTATTACGTTATCACCATATTTACCCTACATCAAAAGAGCAAGTCGACAATATATAGAACTGTCTTTTAGTGGACTTTAGGCAACCTAACTTTTACTAAAATACCATTTACAAGATATGTCTGTGTACAAAATAAACTGACTTGGTCGATGTTGAATATATTTGTTTACATGTGTTTGTATATGTTTATTACGTTACCCACCCCATAAAGTCCGAATACCAATGCCAGCGCTTTTGGTAAAGCATAATATTTATTGTTTCTGAGCTAACTTTTAAAAACACATTATAACGCTTGGAAAAGATACGATTAAAGATATATTTTATACTTTGCACAAAGATATTCATTTTGGAAAACCGTGCATTTTTTTACTTTTAAAGCTGAGGTTCAAACAGTGATGTGAAGACCAAAAACAATTCATAATACTTGCAATTTACAAAATTACATTGCATTTTGTTCGCTGTAATTGGTAGAAGTATGCTTTCGTAACTATAATTTTGTGTTTTTGGCATCACAGTTTGTAAACTCGTTCTGATTTAGAGCTGATAGGAAGTATATAACGTAATAAACATGGAGCAAAAGCTGCAAACAAGTGATATTATAATATAAATTCAACGTTATATTGTACAAAAATGCAATGAGTGTTGTTCACAAAATTTTAAATCTAGTATCCAGTACATGTCTACTATTAAAAAATAGTGTAATAAATAAAATTGGAGACAATTTTTTTCTTCACTTCTGAAATCTCATTGCACTATTTTCATGAGAGTTGACCATATCTAGGGATGATGAAAATAGTGATCAGTTTTGCTGAAACTAAGGGGTTGATACCACTATTGCCATGTAAGCCAGCACCCATCAATGCATATAATAGTTGTTCTTCTTGCAAGTTTAATACGCTCTTCAACAAGTTGTGTATGACCTTTCTCTGTAGAACGCAGAATTCCAAGATGTGTATATACAATCTTCCGTGATCTTATAGTGTTTCTTCACCAAGCATGAATGGCTGGGCATCTTTCCAGACTTGGATAGGTGTCTTGGAGTTGTAGATAAGAACGTTGCTCTTTTCTGAGTTAATGATATAACGATGTTCAGCTGCATATAGTTAGCTACTACTTGAAGCATAAATTGCAGGTCTGTCATGGATTCTGCTGCCACTAGCACATCGTCTGCACATGTTGGGGCGCCACATAGACATTGCCGATAGTAACTCCCACGCCGGATCTTTCTAGCATTCTGAGGAGGTCATGATGAATATTTTGTAGCATGCATTGTTGTATTTGACAAGTGTTAGGGACTTCTAAATGAAGTGGTATTTGGTGAATCACCAGGCCTTAGATTTCATTTTTTACATTGGAGAATGGATTTCGTAAAAAGGATATCATTTTTAGCAAGTTTGTAGAAAATTGCATCCCCAATATGAAAAAGAAGTCTAAGCCACTGCTAATTACCCATGACCACGTCTTTACCTGTTTAAAATGTCCCTCAAGATTAGCCTCAAAACTAGCTCATTATATATAGAAACAATCGCTCATGCGTGACGATCCATTTTACTCTTCAAATTGAATCAAAATTAAGATGTATTAATGGTTTAAACAACAATATGATACAGAAAGGAACCAAAGATATTAGCAGACAAGAAATAAAGAGAATGTATAGTTTCTTTCAAATAAGCTGTTTAAAACACATATTTTTGCACTTTGCCAAAAAGGTGAAATCACCATGTCTTACACAATGGAGTGTAACTTCATTAAAATAAGTCCGATATTCATGATCTAAAATTCTAATGAAAGGGTACATCAGTATGGCAAATATGATGAAAAAACCCGAATCTAATCTTATTGATTTTGATGATGAAAAACGTTATTAAACTTTGGCATCGATGGGTACTAATCATTTTGGGACAGCCTGTACATACCCAGTCTTCAATATTACCGTACAGCCGCTAAAGCTGTATCGGAGCCTGCAAGGTAGCGACGTAAGAGGGCGACTGAGAGTTACAGTCTATAGGTGCCCTGCTAGGTGCCAATCTAGGGCGATTCTCGACCGACAGTGCATTTCAGACACTTTCAGTCTTGTGCCTTTTTCTTAGGACGACACGAGCTACATGTAGGGCCTAGACGTAGACACGAGCAGAGTGAGTTTGACTATTTTTGGTAATATTATTGTTAGACTAAATTGGACTATTACTCAGGCGCGTACGCAGGATTTTGTGAAGGGGGTGTTTAAGAAATTTTGATATAATTATTTTCACTATCCATGTCTGCTTGCGTTTCCGGTGGGGGGGAGGAGTTCGAGGGTGGGGGCCGCGCAGAAGTTTTTTGAAATTCACTTATTGCAGGATAATTATTAGATCAACGTTGCAATTTTTCACCAGTAACTCATGTGTTAACACCAATCTTATATATACTTTTGACTGAGTTCAACCCTAAAACATATACAGTAACTTAATCCGCAGGCATTGGTTTTCCCGCGCGTAATACTAGACGCGCCACTTAATATCCGTGACGTCTAAAAATGTAAACAAAGGCCAATCTTACGATCATTTAAATTTCAGTTTTCTTCCAATTTCTTCACATTGTGACAATATAAATTGAATCTGATAGTTTATTTTGATTGTTCATAATAGTATACTCGCCTTTTTAGGTCACACGCCCGTGTATTCCGTGAACATTTAGCTTTAATGGTGGAAAATGTCAATATTTTTACTAAATCGATGTTTTCTAGAAGTTCAAATTTGAAGGAATTTTACGAATTTTCAGACAACATAACTAAAAATATTTAGGTAAACTATTAGGTAAGCTTTTACTACCATTGTGTAGAGGACTTTCAGCTCTAGGAGCGAATATTTTATTTTTTCGATTATGGATTTTAAACTCGAGATATGCATCCATTTCTAGCGAAATGTATGCAAAAAAACCTCGACTTTTTCACTTTTCCGATGTTTTTAGCAATATTTTCAAAACTAAGCCTTATTTTGGAAAAAGAAAAAATCGATCCTAGACAAAATTGTCTTGTTTACAAAAATTTATAGTGGAACAAATTACCATTTTTTATTTTATAGTTATGCTGTCTTCTTCTTCTTCTTCTTCTTCTTCTTCTTCTTCTTCTTCTTCTTCTTCTTCTTCTTCTTCTTCTTCTTCTTCTTCTTCTTCTTCTTCTTCTTCTTCTTCTTCTTCTTCTTCTTCTTCTTCTTCTTCTTCTTCTTCTTCTTCTTCTTCTTCTTCTTCTTTCTTCTTCTTCTTCTCTTCTTCTTCTTCTTCTTCTCTTCTTCTTCTTCTCTTCTTCTTCTTCTTCTTCTTCTTCTTCTTCTTCTTCTTCTTCTTCTTCTTCTTCTTCTTCTTCTTCTTCTTCTTCTTCTTCTTCTTCTTCTTCTTCTTCTTCTTCTTCTTCTTCTTCTTCTTCTTCTTCTTCTTCTTCTTCTTCTTCTTCTTCTTCTTCTTCTTCTTCTTCTTCTTCTTCTTCTTCTTCTTCTTCTTCTTCTTCTTCTTCTTCTTCTTCTTCTTCTTCTTCTTCTTCTTCTTCTTCTTCTTCTTCTTCTTCTTCTTCTTCTTCTTCTTCTTCTTCTTCTTCTTCTTCTTCTTCTTCTTCTTCTTCTTCTTCTTCTTCTTCTTCTTCTTCTTCTTCTTCTTCTTCTTCTTCTTCTTCTTCTTCTTCTTCTTCTTCTTCTTCTTCTTCTCTTCTTCTTCTTCTTCTTCTTCTTCTTCTTCTTCTTCTTCTTCTTCTTCTTCTTCTTCTTCTTCCAAAACACACATAGAGCGTGTTTCTGCTGGGGCCCTGCAAAAAGTAAACGCTAATAAACGCTAAGAGCGTGTTTCTGCTGGGGCACTGCAAAAAGTACACGCTAATAAACTAATAGCTCATATCAGAATCTTAATATTGCTATATTTTGAAGATAGCTCATATCAGAATCTTATAAAATTGCTATATTTTGAAGATAGCTACCAGAATCTTGTAATATTGCTATCTTTTGACGATAGCTCATACCAGAATCTTATATATTGCTATCTTTGAAGATAGCTTATATCAGAATCTTATAATATTGCTATCTTTTGAAGATAGCTCATACCAGAATCTTATAATATTGCTATCTTTGAAGATAGCTCATACCAGAATCTTGTAATATTGCTATCTTATGAAGATAGCTCATATCAGAATATTATAATATTGCTATCTTTTGAAGATAGCTCATACCAGAATCTTATAATATTGCTATCTTTGAAGATAGCTCATACCAGAATCTTATAATATTGCTATCTTTTGAAGATAGCTCATACCAGAATCTCATAATATTGCTATCTTATGAAGATATCTCATACCAGAATCTTATAATATTGCTATCTTTTGAAGATAGCTCATACCAGAATCTTATAATATTGCTATCTTGTGAAGATAGCTCATATCAGAATCTTATAATATTGCTATCTTTTGAAGATAGCTCATACCAGAATCTTATAATATTGCTATCTTTGAAGATAGCTCATACCAGAATCTTATAATATTGCTATCTTTTGAAGATAGCTCATATCAGAATCTTATAATATTGCTATCTTTGAAGATAGCTCATACCAGAATCTCATAATATTGCTATCTTATGAAGATATCTCATACCAGAATCTTATAATATTGCTATCTTTGAAGATAGCTCATACCAGAATCTTATAATATTGCTATCTTGTGAAGATAGCTCATATCAGAATCTTATAATATTGCTTATCTTTTGAAGATAGCTCATACCAGAATCTTTATAATATTGCTATCTTTTGAGATAGCTCATACCAGAATCTTATAATATTGCTATCTTTGAAGATAGCTCATACCAGAATCTTATAATATTGCTATCTTTTGAAGATAGCTCATATCAGAATCTTATAATATTGCTATCTTTTGAAGATAGCTCATACAGAATCTCATGAAGATATCTCATACCAGAATCTTATAATATTGCTATCTTTTGAAGATAGCTCATACCAGAATCTTATAATATTGCTATCTTGTGAAGATAGCTCATATCAGAATCTTATAATATTGCTATCTTTTGAAGATAGCTCATATCAGAATTTTATAATATGGCTATCTTTTGAAGATAGCTCATACCAGAATCTCATAATATTGCTATCTTATGAAGATATCGCATACCAGAATCTTATAATATTGCTATCTTTTGAAGATAGCTCATACCAGAATCTTATAATATTGCTATCTTTTGAAGATAGCTCATACCAGAATCTTATAATATTGCTATCTTTTGAAGATAGCTCATATCAGAATCTTATAATATTGCTATCTTTTGAAAATAGCTCATATCAGAATCTTATAATATTGCTATCTTTTGAAGATAGCTCATATCAGAATCTTATAATATTGCTATCTTTTGAAGATAGCTCATACCAGAATCTTATAATATTGCTATCTTTTGAAGATAGCTCATACCAGAATCTTATAATATCGCTATCTTTTGAAGATAGCTCATATCAGAATCTCATAATATTGCTATCTTTTGAAGATAGCTCATACCAGAATCTTGTAATATTGCTATCTTATGAAGATAGCTCATATCAGAATATTATAATATTACTATCTTTTGAAGAGAGCTCATACCAGACTCTTATAATATTGCTATCTTTTGAAGATAGCTCATATCAGAATCTTATAATATTGCTATCTTTTGAAGATAGCTCATACCAGAATCTTATAATATTGCCATCTTTTGAAGATAGCTCATACCAGAATCTTATAATATTGCTATCTTTGAAGATAGCTCATACCAGAATCTTATAATATTGCTATCTTTTGAAGATAGCTCATACCAGAATCTTATAATATTGCTATCTTTTGAAGATAGCTCATACCAGAATCTTATAATATTGCTATCTTGTGAAGATAGCTCATATCAGAATCTTATAATATTGCTATCTTTTGAAGATAGCTCATACCAGAATCTTATAATATTGCTATCTTTTGAAGATAGCTCATACCAGAATCTTATAATATTGCTATCTTTGAAGATAGCTCATACCAGAATCTTATAATATTGCTATCTTTTGAAGATAGCTCATATCAGAATCTTATAATATTGCTATCTTTTGAAGATAGCTCATACCAGAATCTTGTAATATTGCTATCTTATGAAGATAGCTCATATCAGAATATTATAATATTACTATCTTTTGAAGATAGCTCATACCAGACTCTTATAATATTGCTATCTTTTGAAGATAGCTCATATCAGAATCTTATAATATTGCTATCTTTTGAAGATAGCTCATACCAGAATCTTATAATATTGCTATCTTTTGAAGATAGCTCATACCAGAATCTTATAATATTGCTATCTTTGAAGATAGCTCATACCAGAATCTTATAATATTGCTATCTTTTGAAGATAGCTCATATCAGAATCTTATAATATTGCTATCTTTTGAAGATAGCTCATACCAGAATCTCATAATATTGCTATCTTATGAAGATATCTCATACCAGAATCTTATAATATTGCTATCTTTTGAAGATAGCTCATACCAGAATCTTATAATATTGCTATCTTGTGAAGATAGCTCATATCAGAATCTTATAATATTGCTATCTTTTGAAGATAGCTCATACCAGAATCTTATAATATTGCTATCTTTTGAAGATAGCTCAAACCAGAATCTTATAATATTGCTATCTTTGAAGATAGCTCATACCAGAATCTTATAATATTGCTATCTTTTGAAGATAGCTCATATTAGAATCTTATAATATTGCTATCTTTTGAAGATAGCTCATATTAGAATCTTATAATATTGCTATCTTTTGAAGATAGCTCATACCAGAATCTTATAATATTGCTATCTTTTGAAGATAGCTCATACCAGAATCTTATAATATTGCTATCTTTTGAAGATAGCTCATACCAGAATCTTATAATATTGCTATCTTTTGAAGATAGCTCATACCAGAATCTTATAATATTGCTATCTTTTGAAGATAGCTCATATCAGAATCTTATAATATTGCTATCTTTTGAAAATAGCTCATATCAGAATCTTATAATATTGCTATCTTTTGAAGATAGCTCATACCAGAATCTTATAATATTGCTATCTTTTGAAGATAGCTCATACCAGAATCTTATAATATTGCTATCTTTTGAAGATAGCTCATACCAGAATCTTATAATATTGCTATCTTTTGAAGATAGCTTATATCAGAATCTTATAATATTGCTATATTTGGAGATAGCTCATATCAAAATCTTATAATATTGCTATCTTTTGAAGATAGCTTATATCAGAATCTTATAATATTGCTATCTTTTGAAGATAGCTCATATCAGAATCTTATAATATTGCTATCTTTTGAAGATAGCTTATATCAGAATCTTATAATATTGCTATCTTTTGAAGATAGCTCATATCAGAATCTTATAATATTGCTATCTTTTGAAGATAGCTCATATCAGAATCTTATAATATTGCTATCTTTTGAAGATAGCTCATATCAGAATCTTATAATATTGCTATCTTTTGAAAATAGCTCATATCAGAATCTTATAATATTGCTATCTTTTGAAGATAGCTCATACCAGAATCTTATAATATTGCTATCTTTTGAAGATAGCTCATACCAGAATCTTATAATATTGCTATCTTTTGAAGATAGCTCATACCAGAATCTTATAATATTGCTATCTTTTGAAGATAGCTTATATCAGAATCTTATAATATTGCTATATTTGGAGATAGCTCATATCAAAATCTTATAATATTGCTATCTTTTGAAGATAGCTTATATCAGAATCTTATAATATTGCTATCTTTTGAAGATAGCTCATATCAGAATCTTATAATATTGCTATCTTTTGAAGATAGCTTATATCAGAATCTTATAATATTGCTATCTTTTGAAGATAGCTCATATCAGAATCTTATAATATTGCTATCTTTTGAAGATAGCTCATATCAGAATCTTATAATATTGCTATCTTTTGAAGATAGCTTATATCAGAATCTTATAATATTGCTATATTTTGAAGATAGCTCATTCCAGAATCTTATAATATCGCTATCTTTTGAAGATAGCTCATATCAGAATCTTATAATATTGCTATCTTTTGAAGATAGCTCATACCAGAATCTTGTAATATTGCTATCTTATGAAGATAGCTCATATCAGAATATTATAATATTACTATCTTTTGAAGATAGCTCATACCAGAATCTTATAATATCGCTATCTTTTGAAGATAGCTCATATCAGAATCTTATAATATTACTATCTTTTGAAGATAGCTCATACCAGACTCTTATAATATTGCTATCTTTTGAAGATAGCTCATATCAGAATCTTATAATATTGCTATCTTTTGAAGATAGCAATATTATAAGATTCTGGTATGAGCTATCTTCAAAGATAGCAATATTATAAGATTCTGGTATGAGCTATCTTCAAAAGATAGCAATATTATAAGATTCTGGTATGAGCTATCTTTTGAAGATAGCTCATACCAGAATCTTATAATATTGCTATCTTTGAAGATAGCTCATACCAGAATCTTATAATATTGCTATCTTTTGAAGATAGCTCATACCAGAATCTCATAATATTGCTATCTTATGAAGATATCTCATACCAGAATCTTATAATATTGCTATCTTTTGAAGATAGCTCATACCAGAATCTTATAATATTGCTATCTTTTGAAGATAGCTCATACCAGAATCTTATAATATTGCTATCTTTTGAAGATAGCTCATATCAGAATCTTATAATATTGCTATCTTTTGAAAATAGCTCATATCAGAATCTTATAATATTGCTATCTTTTGAAGATAGCTCATATCAGAATCTTATAATATTGCTATCTTTTGAAGATAGCTCATACCAGAATCTTATAATATTGCTATCTTTTGAAGATAGCTCATACTAGAATCTTATAATATCGCTATCTTTTGAAGATAGCTCATATCAGAATCTTATAATATTGCTATCTTTTGAAGATAGCTCATACCAGAATCTTGTAATATTGCTATCTTATGAAGATAGCTCATATCAGAATATTATAATATTGCTATCTTATGAAGATAGCTCATATCAGAATATTATAATATTACTATCTTTTGAAGATAGCTCATACCAGACTCTTATAATATTGCTATCTTTTGAAGATAGCTCATATCAGAATCTTATAATATTGCTATCTTTTGAAGATAGCTCATACCAGAATCTTATAATATTGCTATCTTTTGAAGATAGCTCATACCAGAATCTAATAATATTGCTATCTTTGAAGATAGCTCATACCAGAATCTTATAATATTGCTATCTTTTGAAGATAGCTCATACCGGAATCTCATAATATTGCTATCTTATGAAGATATCTCATACCAGAATCTTTTAATATTGCTATCTTTTGAAGATAGCTCATACCAGAATCTTATAATATTGCTATCTTGTGAAGATAGCTCATATCAGAATCTTATAATATTGCTATCTTTTGAAGATAGCTCATACCAGAATCTTATAATATTGCTATCTTTTGAAGATAGCTCATACCAGAATCTTATAATATTGCTATCTTTGAAGATAGCTCATACCAGAATCTTATAATATTGCTATCTTTTGAAGATAGCTCATATCAGAATCTTATAATATTGCTATCTTTTGAAGATAGCTCATACCAGAATCTTGTAATATTGCTATCTTATGAAGATAGCTCATATCAGAATATTATAATATTACTATCTTTTGAAGATAGCTCATACCAGACTCTTATAATATTGCTATCTTTTGAAGATAGCTCATATCAGAATCTTATAATATTGCTATCTTTTGAAGATAGCTCATACCAGAATCTTATAATATTGCTATCTTTTGAAGATAGCTCATACCAGAATCTTATAATATTGCTATCTTTGAAGATAGCTCATACCAGAATCTTGTAATATTGCTATCTTTTGAAGATATATAGCTCATATCAGAATGTTATAATATGGATATTTGAAGATAGCTCATACCAGAATCTTATAATATGGCTAGCTTTTGAAGATAGCTCATACCAGAATCTTATAATATTGCTATCTTTTGAAGATAGCTCATACCAGAATCTTATAATATTGCTATCTTTTGAAGATAGCAATATTATAAGATTCTGATATGAGCTATCTTATGAAGATATCTCATACCAGAATCTTATAATATTGCTATATTTTGAAGATAGCTCATATCAGAATCTTATAATATTGCAAAAGCTTCAAATTGCTATAGGGGTACACTAGTTTTAACTAGTGGATATAAAACATACTGCTGATATAATAGCATTTTAATCACGTGCTATCTACTGCTCTGATAGCGTAACATTCATTTGCTATTGCTATATCTACACTGCCGATGGCAAGCATTACAGTTTTTTAAGGATGACCTTTCATGTAAATTAGAAAACATCAAGTTGAAAATCGGGCCAGCAATCGGAACATCTACCTTTAATTAGGCAGAACAAACTTTTCTTACATGGATTATAAATGCATCTAACAGATTTGACAACACCAATGTGGTGGGTTTTTTCAAGTTCACTGTAAATGTAAGAATAGCAATTAATGTTAATGTATTAGGCGCATGAAAGTCAATTGCGAGTTTCTCGTTACTTTATTTTGTCAAAGTGATGAGGCGACTTTTTCATTATTCATTATTCATTATTTGATCAGATTTCATTATTGTCATGAAAATGCATGTTTGATCAACCCATATTGATACGGTGCTCATTTAAATAATATAAAATCATGTTTTTATGGTGTTTTAGCAGAAACAAATAAATGCATCAAAATAATGTTCACGGAAGGTAGGTTTACAATTAAAAAAGCATTGCTTATGAGCCCAGTTCTCCAAATTTATATTTTAAAAAAGTGAAAAATGTGTTCAAATTGATAAAACTGGCAACAATTGTGTTTAAAAATAAATAATGCATTTTTTGGGAAATCTTGAAATTTTGACGCGGGTGAAAAAAAGTGATGCGGGCGGGTAACGGGAAACTCGATATCGACTTTCATGCGCCTTATGGATGACAATTGCAAAAATATTGGCAAAGTGGTCAAAAATTATGTCAGTTGCACTAACACCTTTGAATCTGGGGTTTATTGACTTCTTTTTTTTATTGATCCCTAAATGTTATTTAAAACAGCCCTACAAAATCAGTGCTTTGGGTGCTCAAGCCCCCGGGTTCCCAGAGGGAAAAAATAAGAGAGAGGGAGAGAGGGGAGGGGAGGAGGAGAGAGGTGAGGGGAGAGGGGGAGGGGAGGAGGAGAGGATGAGGGAAAGGGGGAGGATGTCGAAGGGGAGGGAGGGAGGGAGGGAGGGAGGGCAGGGAGCTTTTATTAGTATCTCATTCTATACGTCTCTTAACCGTGTCAGTGTTTTATAACAAATGTAAATATACATTACATAGCCTATATAGCAAGGAGAGTTGTAGGTCATTCAGACAAGTTGACAAAAGGGTAAGAAATAAAAAAGAACAGAATTAAGGAGGAAGAGGAGAAGGAGGAGGAAAGGTAAGGAGCATAATTATAGACAGTGCAAGCGGGTGGAGGGGAAATGCTCCATATTTTCACGGTGGAGACGACGCCCCCCCCCCCCCCCCCCCCCCCCCCAGCCAATATTTGCGCGCCTTTGCGCGAATTAGTTTCAATGCTTTTAAACATTGAAACTAATTCGCGCAACTTAAAATTATTCAAACTAAACAACATGGTTTTGGCGTTTTCTGGACCCTTTCAGTGTTAAAATAAGCAATTTTTGTGCGCTACGCGCGAATTCTCATTGTTTCATTATTCAAGTTATACGATTTTCTGGACCATTTTAGTTTTAAAAAACTGACAGTTTTTACGCGTAAAATATTCAAGCTCAGACCATGATAGTTACAGGAACATTTTTCTGGAGCTTTTAAGGATTACTGAACCAATACTCCCGGGCCAATACTATAGGCATGTTTGTACTTTCGTGATCATTGATGCATTTCTCACGTAGTCCAATCAATAATGTTACGGGGGCGCTCTCCCCCTCCGCCCCCTGTATCCGCCACTGCTCTGGAAATAACATAGGCCTACTAAAAGTCTACTTTAAATCTATACAGACGAAAGTGTTTGCGCAAGTCCAAGATGGCCTCTAGAAAATTCCATTTATAACGATATTTTGAGCACTAATTACTATTTTTCAAATATTCAACTGCAAAGGTATGGTTTTCAATATCAATGAAGCCATAAAAACACATGGAATTAATTGGCATCTAATTTCCCACAGAAAATCCAAAATAGAGCCAAAATACACAGATTTGACCAATTTGGGATATTTTGACCATCTTAAATTCTGATTATTATTTTTCAAACATTTTAACTGCTATCGTATGGTCTTCAATATCACAAACACATTTGAAATTCATTTTGAATTACATTAGTCTATAAAATCTTATTCAACATTTTAAAATGCCTGGCAAATTTGCTTATAGTAGACTGTTGGTTTTACTATTTAAAGGCATATTATGTGATCTTTTCCAGAGAGATTTTTTTTTAGGAAGTAGATTTTCTTGCAGATTTACATTTCTGATCATAAATCGTACATACATTCCAAGTTACAGAGCGGTACGATTCTTAATTACCTCAAAATCATGGTTTTAGAGTGAATTTAGAGTGAAAATATAAACTGTCGTGTTATCACGACAGTTTATTTTCACTCTAAAACCATGATTTTGAAGTAATTAAGAATCGTATCGCCCTGTAACTTGGAATGTATGTACGATTTATGATCAGAAATGTAAATCTGCACGAAAATCTGCTTTTTTTTATTTTTTTCGATGTTGAGGGCGTTCCCAGGAAAGATCACATAATATAGGCCTACCTTTAAAGTAAGTAATGAGTTCTCAAACCACAAATAGCAACAATTTGTTTTCTTTCGAAATTCAATCATGTAACGTATATATAGGCCTACTAACTGAACCAAGGCTCAGCCACTAATATTGGGTTCCCCCTTTACCCTCCCGCCGAAGCCGCCTGCAGGGATTCTACAATTTTGGGCCTCATGGTCAATCTCGATTCCGACACCAGTTTTATGGAGCATCGACAATGTAACGTGACTAACCAGTTTAATTAGTGCGCATGTGTACTGTTACTCTGTGTATTGATAGGTTTTCGACCTGTCAATCAATTCAATGGAATGGCGCGGTTATTTTGAAGGGAGCTAGAATAACATGTTAGCCTTCTTAAACAGATGGCGTGACAGGTAAACATCTATACCAAACAGATGTTTGTCAATTATGTCATGTCAATCAATGTCCTTATTGTTTTGTCTTTTGGCATACAGCTATAGTGTGTGGTTACATTGTTTGCAACATCAAAGGTATATTTATCAACATGAATACAGTGTGCAGTTGACTTTGTTATTTATCTGACCACTTGTCAATCATTATAGCAACGTCTGTTCGCGCGACCTGGCAGTGCATTTTGAAACCGCAAAGATAATAGGCCTACGTTGATAAACATGAATACAATGGACTGGCAGATGACATATGTTATTGAACTTGTCTGTCAATAGGGCCTAATACCGTTTGATGTAGCAATGTCAATTAGAGCCTAGCGACATTTTTAAAACTTGAGGAAACATCTGTTGTAAGATTACGTCACAAACAATAACTCTAAAATGGTCAGCACGCGTCATGGACATTTGTTTAAGCCGTCTGACAATCACAGCACCGTTGTGTGAACACTTGCCCTGACTAGCCCTGAATTGACTTGCCTCGGTAGACCAAGGAGTTATTATATCACAGGGATTAACTTTGGGTAGGCTTACTGGTAGGCCCCCGGAGGCCACGGTTGGCACTACTCGGCTACTCCAACCGTCCTCGAAGCTGGGAGCTTCCTTCGTAGACGTGAACGATACAATGAGGGCATAGAGCGGACCATCATCACAGGACCACCTCTACTACACCGCTCACTGCAGTGGACTTTTTGATAGACCAACCGGGCGGTCGGACCCATCCAGACAACACGGACCCCGGGCACGGACCGGACCATGCCAATATGCCCCCGGTGCACAGTTAAGAGAACGTGATTGTTTTTCGCAAAGATTTGCGCCGCTCGACACCGCCCGACTCCACCGTGTCACAATCGTCGTATACGCCAAGCATGCCAAGGGATGACCAGAATCCAACGAGACATAAAGGGTTAAAAAAAAGTAAGTTCCCTCCTAAAATTGGATCGCATTTGTTTGCATAACTCCTCATATAATTGGACGTTTTGAGAGATTCAAGCACTTATGAAAAGGAAAAACGCCTGGCCATAACCAGTTGGGTCCGGTTAGCCGGCGAGTTATGGGAGAGTTACGGTAAGACCATCCGACGAGTTACAGTAAGACCAAGCCGGCGAGTTACGGTAAGACCAAGCCGGCGAGTTACGGTAAGACCAACCGGCGAGTTGCAGTAAGACCAAGCCGGCGAGTTACGGCAAGACCAGCCGGCGAGTTACGGTAAGACAAGCCTACGACTCACGAGTTACGGTAAGACCAGCCGGGGAGAAAAATATGGGCTTTCAAGTTGATAACTACTTGAATGGTATCTATATTGTATGAAATAAACTTATATAAAGTACTTATTTTAGCCTTAGATGCTAAATTACTTATTTTAGCCTGTAGATCATTTACGAATATTTAATTAGGCATTTGTACTTCAGAAAATTAAATATGCATCTCATTTACATAAATGGATGCAGCTTATATAATTACTGTCCTTTATATACAATGCAAATGAAAGTCATTTATCAAGCCTGTCTGTGGATCAGTATGCATATTTAATGAGCTGCTGGACTTAGTCGTTTTTCTGAAACAATTATGCCGGTCCATGGGTATTGATTGACCACTAGTCTTTGTCGTACTTATGAAATAAAATTGACCAACCACATGGAACCTGTTTTAGTTTATATTTGTTGTCAGGCACATGTATATAGAAGGGAAATATAAAAAACACCATACATTTCTGGCCTTTTTAAACAGTTTTATACATCCTTAAAAATGCAAATGAATAAATGTTGACATTATTTCGGCGACGTTGATACTTTATTTTCTTGAATGAATTGGATATCACAATGTGTATTAAAATGTCATAAAAACAAACTAGGCCAAAAAAAATGTGTTTCTTTTTGAGCATGTTTTCATTGGCTTCAACTACATTTACTTGAATTTAGAAAAGGAGAAACAAACTCAAAGTCAAATGTCAACGAATCGGAAGTCTGTCACTGTATAATTATGTATGAGCACTCAGACTAACGAAGAAAAGAAAAGATGTGTGATGATAATATTCTGTCTTCTCATTGACAATTATATTTCTTTTATTAAGACTTTTGCATAGATTTTATCAACACACTGTTCATTTTTGGCACATTGTTTAATCACATATTACGATCAATGGCATATTATCACAGGACCTTATCATTATGCCCATTAGAAAAAGGCCTATGAAGTAGGCCTATGAAGTACTGCATCACTAATGCCGGCGTCCCCCAAAATCGGGCCCCAGCAAATTGTGTTTTAAACAGCGATTTATCATAAGTTTGCACATTGTCACGTCTGTTAGTAATCCTTAACAACAAAAAAACGCAACTCATTTGATTGAATGATTTAAAGATATGATCTTGAATGTAAAAATGGATGCAGGGCCAATTTTTCAACTTTTGTCACTTCAAATCATTCCGTTTATCTACACACACAATGGAGAATTTTGGAAAATTATGTACAGTCTTAGTTGTTTTCTGATAAATCAATCATTTTTAAAGTGAGTCATCAAGTGAGTCATGTATCAAAAGAAAACTTTTCTGAGGATTTCAAAACTGCCACAATTCGGTAGGTATTATAGTTCTCGAATACTATAGTTCTTGAATAGTTGACAAGGGAAAATGTTAAAAAATGGGAAATTCTCCATAGTTTGACTAATAACTCAAAAACTAACAGACCTATTTGAATTTGAATGATATTTTTGGAATTTGCAGCCAATTTCTTATGATGCATAGGCCTATATCACCTTTTTTTTAAACGGGTCCGATTTTCTACAAAGAAAATAATATTTGATTCACAGGTGGGCTCGCGTGATATATGTGAAGAAAATTTCCACTTCTGGTTATAGTATCAGAAATTTAGGGGAAATGCATTTTTTAGTGATTTTTTGCCATTTTTGGCTGGTCTTACCGTATCTCGCCGCCTGGTCTTACCGTTAACTCGCCGCCCGGTCTTACCGTAACTTGCCGGCTTGGTCTTACCATAACTCGCCGGCTTGGTCTTACCGTACTCACCGGCTTGGTCTTTCCGTAACTCGCCGGCTTGGTCTTACCGTAACTCTCCCATAACTTACCGCCCCATAACTCGCCGTTTATCCATCCCCACCCATAGCAGATTTCACAATTTCAATATATTTATTATTCTTCCCAAAATAGACACATTTTGGCAAAATGATGTTTTCAGAAAAAGTGGCACTCTTCACGATCCTATACGAGGTTGTTTGCATATAAACTGCACACACATTTACGCGTTTTGAGAGATTGAAACTCGGTGTTAAAATAGTTTGCATATAAACTCCACACACATTTACGCGTTTTGAGAGATTGAAACTCGGTGTTAAAATAGCAAGATGATTTCAGCAATGAAATAGATATTATAAAGTCGTTGGTTTTAGGAACGTTTTCTGGACCATTTTAGTGCCTAAATAACAAATGTTTGCGCGCTACGCGCGAATTATTCTCAATGTCTTATTATTCAAGCTTAACAAGATGGCTTCAGGAACGTTTTTCTAGATCTGTTTATTTTTAATAGCTCAGTTATCTCCGCTCGCGCCACTTATCTGATGACACTATTATATACAACTAGCGGCACGCTCTCGCTAGGTTAGGCCTACCAGATAGAACACCTAACATGTAATAACACATAAAATGCGTAAGTGTTGGAACATTTATCACGAAATTGGTAAGAATACTATACATTATGAGTTAAAATAAAATGCACATTTTCTGACCTTAAATTGAATGCTTCCCGTCATTTCCCCAAGCTATATCCCATTACAGCCCCCCCCCCCCCCCCCCCCCCCCCCCCCCCCCCCCGAGTCAACACCATCATGCACACGCCTATAGCTATACAAAAATATGACATTTAGGACACATTTTTGTTTTTGAACCTGTCGAATTCGGCAGCTTTGCAACTCAAATTTGTAAACGTCCGGTGGCCCCCATAAGCAAATGTGAATTTTGCTGAAATTAGGCAGGAGTTATTATTTTACATACAGGGAAAAGAATAATCTAGGTACAAGTCCTAAATAAACACTTTTAAAAATTATGGGGCGTATGATGCACCCTACTATATACTGCTGATAGCATTGTATTTTCTTGCTGTCTACTGATGATAGCATTAGTTCACTTGCTATCTACTACTGATAGCATTGTATTTTCTTGCTATCTACTGACGATAGCATTGTATTTTCTTGCTATCTACTGACGATAGCATTATAGTCACTTGCTATCTGCTGCTGATAGCATTGTATTTTCTTGCTATTTACTGATGATAGCATTATTTCACTTGCTATCTACTGTTAAAAGCATTGTATTTTCTTGCTATCTACTGACGATAGCATTATAGTCACTTGCTGCTAATAGCATTGTATTTTCTTGCTATCTACTGACGATAACATTATAGTTACTTGCTATCTACTGCTGATAGCATTGTATTGTCTTGCTATCTACTGACGATAGCATTATAGTCACTTGCTATCTACTGCTAATAGCATTGTATTTTCTTGCTATCTACTGACGATAGCATTATAGTCACTTGCTATCTGCTGCTGATAGCATTGTATTTTCTTGCTATTTACTGATGATAGCATTATTTCACTTGCTATCTACTGTTAATAGCATTGCATTTTCTTGCTATCTACTGACGATAGCATTATAGTCACTTGCTGTACTGCTAATAGCATTGTATTTTCTTGCTATCTACTGACGATAACATTATAGTTACTTGCTATCTACTGCTGATAGCATTGTATTGTCTTGCTATCAACTGACGATAGCATTATAGTCACTTGCTATCTACTACTGATAGCATTGTATTTTCTTGCTATCTACTGATGGTAGCATTACAGTCACTTGCTATCTACTGCTGATAGCATTGTTTTTTCTTGCTATCTACTGACGTTAATATTATTTCACTTGCTATCTACTGCTGATAGCATTGTCTTTTCGGTCTTCACCGAGATGATGTTGTCTTTGAAATTTATGATTCTACAGGTGTCCCAATAAAAAGTGTGACGCTCCATTAGGGAATTGTAGCTTCCTAAATACAAGTTAGAATAGAACAACTAAAACGACAAAATAAACGCAAATTATTTGGCTGTAATTTGAAGAAAACCGCGTTTGATTCGGTTCAGTAATTACGAAGAAATGAGCGATTACGTAATAGTAGTCGAAGAACACTTCAATCCAAGTTTGCTCATAATGAGTGATTCAGACATCACAGACAAACAATTAATGAATACTGCTCTCTCAAAGATAACATTCATTGCATTTGTTCTTGTTCTCTTTTTTCTTTTATTCTAAATAATAATATGCCAGTTAACCAAGTTCAAAATGTTACTCACAAAAGTCATCGGTATTTTTCACGTTTAAAACTTGATAAAGGTTGAAGTTTGCTATCGCCAATGTTGCGCAATAATTAGGGAGCGATCACTATTTACGTCAGGGGGTCTGTTCTCAGGCCCCACGAAACAGTACTGTAAAGCAATGTAAAATCAAATCTTAAATGTTTGTTTACGTTTGGTATATGTTGTTCCAAAACGTAGGAAACATTAACAAAACAAAAATGTGTTGATTTTTTCTGTAATCCTTATTACAAATTAACGTCTGTTAGAAAATAGTGGCGTAACAATGGTATTTATAATGAAAAAGACCATATTAAGGGAAATATTGACAAAAAACCAAAATTGAATATAATACAATATTTAATTAAGATTGTCTACCTTTCTGCGCTGTTTTAGCACTAATGTCAACCGTCTTTTGTACCAAAAACTTCTCTGAATGAATTAAAGGCATTTCTGATTCTGAAGTTAAGTGATGTCTTAATATACCTCCAAACATGAATATAGAATTTTTTAGTTTTTCACCTAAAAACACATTTGTTTTGCCTAAAACCATCTCTGGAAATCAAACAATTCCATATTTTTTGGTTTCTACTTGAATCTACAACATGTTACAATATTTCCACCATTTTGAAAAGCTGTCCACAAGTCGCATCATATCCAAATAATGAAAACCGTGGTATTATTATTTTAGACGAAAAAAGGTGTGTTTTTGGCAAAAACGGACCAAGATGAACAAAAATATTTTGCATCTTGAGAAAATCTTATTCCATATCCATGTAGTGAAATCTGTAATGATAATGGCATTACAGGTCCTCTCACAAATCCCACTAGTAAAAGTAGAGTAACATGGAAGTGCACAATTTATGCAAGATGATAGTTAGCCAGGGTTGCACAAAGTTGTTTCTTCCCCAGGAGCAAGGTTTTGAGCTTAACATTTCCCCACATATCTTACAGGTTTGATACAAATCAGATTACAATATTGGATTAGAATTTTTGATAGGGGAGCATGAAAAAAAAATGATTTGCGCGAAGCTCACCAATTTGTTGTGGCATTTTACACTAAAATGGTCAACTGTTGTCTAATTTAGTACGAAAATCTGCGCGAAAATTGTCGATTTTATTCTAATTTTAACTAAATAGAATTTGTTTGAGGGGGTGGGGGCACAAAAACATCTTTTGGGGAAATGCCCTCCCCTTTCCCCCTAAAGTCGCCACTGGGGAAAAGCAATAAAACAATAAACACGTTAGTATACCTGCAACCACATAACCCAACGTTTGCATTTTTTTCTCTTCATCTTTTTTCACCCTTTTCCCCAATACTTTTTCTTTTTCCACTTAGCATTATTTCCCCATTTCCGCTCATTATTTCCCGGGAGCGGTGCTCCCTGCTCACGCACTTTGTGCAACCCTGTAGTTAGCATAGGGTAGGTGTGGGTAATACGGGACCGTAAGGTAATACGGGACCCCATCACTGAAATCTCATCTACAGCCGTCTGGCATTACTAGTACTTTAAATAGCGCCCTCTATAGATAGATCAAACCCTATTATCAAAGCTACCGGAAGAATTACCAGCCAGAAAATCACCACAACCTGTCAAGGTAAGGGAAAATGCACCCATATTTTTGGTCTAATATAAAAATAGTGTTTTCATAGAATATGATGGTAAAGAAAAGGAAAGGGGCGTGACCTGAATTCTTGCATTATTAAGCATGTTTCAGGTGTTGGTCCAACATGTATTGTGTGTACAGTGTGCTTCGCTAGTACAGTGTACATTGGTGTTATAATGCATTGAATGGGAGCCGTGGGTTCACAATTGGTGAAGGTAATATAGGACAGCCAGCATGACGGTATGCAAATTCTTAAAGGTCCCGTATTACCCACACCTACCCTACTTCTTTTTTCTTTTTTGTAGCAATGTACCTTTTTGTACCAATGTACTTCATGCATTATTATCTCTTAAATGGATTATTGGACCATTATTTATGGTTTTTTAACAGTTACTCTTTAAATAAATATGTCAAATAACTTTTCATACAAAAACAATGTCCTCAAAACAATGTCCCATATTACCTTCACGTGTAGGTAAGATGGGACATTTATGATGACGTCAGTATTTGATAATAACAGCCAAACCAAACATAGAATGACTCTGTTTTTTTATTACAATAAAGGTTTATAAAATGTTGATTACAAATAACAAACTTTGCTTAAATTTGAGTCAGTTATTTTGTATGTTAATTATGAAAATGTCTTAAAGGTCCCGTATTACCCACACCTACCCTATGCCGGGGTATATGCCTAGTATTACCTGAGACGATTATAACTAATTTAGTTATAATCGTCTCAGGTATTACGTAGTGGCAAACAAATCTGATTTCTAGAAAAATTGAGGGCACACTCCCATAAGTATCTCTCAGTGCCCCTTTTAAAAATGATAAGTTAACTTTTAATATGAAATATTATTTGACATGTGCAATTATGGATTATTTGATATCTTCACAACTCAAAGAAACATCCGCTGTTGAGAAATTTTTTACATGCATATTTGAATTTACGCAGAATATGCATGCATCAGATTTGTGGATTATTTAGCCAGTATTGATTTGAGCCAGAATATCAAACTAATCTTTGCTATTGATTGATAGATGATTTACAATTTTGAAGAAAATTGCAACGTATTGAATCATAAACCATGTTATTTAGGGAGCACATCAAAACTCGACAACGCGGTAACCGCCGGTTCCGTGCAGTTCCGTGCGGTTGCAGCCGGTTTCTATTGTTCTAAACAATGATATGCGGTCCAACCGGGCGGAACAGCCGGTTGCCGCGGTCGAGTTTTGATTTGCTCCCTTACTGGTCTGTATGTACATGTAGATCCAATTGTACAAACCAATATAACTAGGTTTACGCAAATTATGCTAACCTCCTCACATTTTCCAAGGAATATGAAAAAGAAAAGATAGGAAAAAAAAAAATTCCATTAACCCTAAAACCTCCTACCCACATTTTCCAAGGAATTTTTGTTCAACGACAAAAAGCGCGGACAAAAAGAGTGGCCACGCCCCCGGGGCTTGAACCCACAACCTCTCGGTTGATAGACAAAGGTCCTTCCAGTGCGCCATAGGGGTCAACCATAATTGGCCAAGTATACTCGGCCAACTATGTAGCATGGGGCCATTATTTCATCGAAAAAGTGCCACGCCAGCTTACACAGACGTACTTGACCGTGGTCATTTGTGGCACTGGGGTGGTTAGGGTTAATGAAACCATATATAGAAGTATTTGAAATAAAGAAAAAAACGGGGAAAAAAAGTTCCATTAACCCTAACCTACCTACATTTTCCAAGGAATTTGAAAAAGAAAAGAAAGGAAAGAAAAAAATGCCATTAACCCTAACCTCCTACCTACATTTCCAAGGAATTTTTGTTCAACGACAAAAAGCTTACACAGACGGACTGCACCGTGGCCACTTGTAGCACTGGGGTGGTTAGGGTTAATGGGATTATTAAAAGTATTCTTTTTTGTTGTGTGTAAAAAGGCGAGGCATACTTTAATTTTGTATCAAAATTATTGTTCACGAACATTCAATCAATTAAATTATGCGTTCGAGGTTACGTTATCCGCCGAAAGTGACAAACACTATTTGATGACCGATCAAAGTTTAAGGAGTAGATTTTCTAAATCTAGTGGTTCAAGAATAACACATAAGTTTTAAACATGGGGTGATTTTTTGGAATCATGCAATCAAAATTCCTGTTTACGTTGAAACCTGTGGGAATTCAACATTTCTAAGCCAAACCGCGATGAATAGTCGAACGCCCTCTTTAGTTTTACACCACTTAGTCATAAGTCTGGACTATTTTAACATACAAATCAAGTTGTAGGCAATTATTGGTTAAGGGGAAATGGTGGTTTCTACAGGAAAACGCGTGATTGGTATAGTGCCAGATGGTATTTGGGCATGGGTTGCCGCATTTGGAGCTTTCGTTACAACATTGTTGGTGCATGGGACAAATAAATCTCTCGGAGTTATGCTACCACATCTTCAGGATGAATTTTCAACGGATACCTGGGTTATCGGGTTGATTGTTTCACTTGGACAAGGTTTCGGAGCCATAATATGTGAGCTGGTGTCTGTGTTAGTATAACGTAATACATAGGAACATTGTTTATGAGTTTATGAGTATGATTTTTAGTCATCGCCATAATGGATTTTACTCACCATTTTTTTAAATCCCATTTGCCTTTTACTTTTTAATCTCCCCTTTGTCTATGTCATCCTTTTGTTATATTATCCACTTAATCAATCAGCTGTCAAGTTTGATATACCTTCCCCTATTAATCCATCTGTCACTTTGCCCCCCCCCCCCTCCCCCCCCCCCCCCCCCCCCCCCCCCCCCCCCCCCCCCACTGTGTTACATTATCTCTTGTCATTTCCTGCCCATTGTTCCCCTGTCTATATATATGTTGTGTATGTTGTATTCTGTCATTTTACCTTCGAAAAAGATTTTGTTAGAATCGAAACGTCTGGTCCTCTTATATTTATTACATTTACTTACACAGGCTATTGTTGTGGATAAGCAGTTTGCATTCAGCTTTTACATTTGAATGTGTAGAACAAGTGCACTACATGTAGCAACCAAAAGTCATTTGACACATTGCATGCTACACATTTACAGAAAACACTGGGAACCCATTGAACTACTGTGTTAGCTTTTTGGTTTTCACGATTTGCAAATTGATGAAAAATTCTTGTAAATTTGTTTAAACAAATTTGAGATACTTTTGAGACATTATTTTTTATAGGGAAAACACTTTATAACAATAGTCAGTCCTGTGGGGGAAATGAGAATGTATAGGGAATTTGGATGGTTTCCATTATAATATGAAAGTAATGGTATTACAAAAACGTTTTAAAATTTCCTCCCAAATATTCCATTTTTAAAGATGAATAATGAGATCAATTCTCAATATCTGGGAAAGATTAACGATTATGGCCAATTTTGGGATTAGTTTGAAAGGAAGTCAACATTGACACACTGCTATATAGGCTATAATGAGCTTGATGAATTATTCATGGGTTATTTTCAATGGGAAATTTATATGGGGATTCAACATACGCACATATTTTCTTCAATTTTATGGAATGGAATGAGCAGATGTTGCAGGAACCATGAATTTATTAATGAGAAGAGATTCAGCAACACATTTGTTCAAATCATAGTGAAATACTATACAGTCCACATGTAATATCTGGGATGATTTTGACACCATAACCAAGTGTCCAATGACTTTTGGTTGCTAGTGTTCTTAATACGAATGAAATGTGATTTATTTTGTATTCATATACTATAAACTCAATATTTGACCAAATAACCCTGGTGTTTTCTCTGATAATAAGATTTGACAGAATTGTTTTGTTCACTTCTTCTATAACAAATGTACCGAGAGTGGACTAGTCTTCGACGTTCAGTCGCGGAATAAAATGCAGGTCAACCCCTAATTTAATTTTGTTATTGAAGACATCAGTATCCATGATTTGAACAAACCATGACAGACTTTAATATGAGCCCTTTCAAAAGCACACAAAGTATAGGGAGATCATTTAGTGGTATGACACCTTAAAGCAGTGGTTCTCAACCTTTTTGCCCCACGACCCCTTTTCACATTCCTGGTCAGTACCGAGACCCCCAAAAAAATTGAAAAAAAACCAACACCAGCTGAATATCATATATGAAACTGCTTAGTTTGGATGCGAGCGTAGCGAGCATGACATTTTGCATATTTGAACGTTTCTTTTGGGTTTTTCTAAGCTTTCTTTAAAGCGAAATGTAACACGGCTCCCCCAAAACCTATATTTATGAGACCATCATGACCACTTGGAAAACCCCAAACGACCCCATGGCCAGGTTAAGAACCCCTGCCTTAAAGGGACACAATGTCATGTTGGATTTTTTTTTATTTTAATTAATTAATTTCAGAATTCAAGATTAACATTAAAAATTGCCATTGTTGTTGTTTCTACTAAAAAAAACACCCAGCAAAACTTGATTAAAACAATGTTTTAAATATGTTGGAATACCACCCTAAAATGCTGGTTACGGCTCTACCAGCATTTTTGAATCGACATTTTGTTGTACAAAGAGGGCTGATTTTTCTTAATCCTTATAGGTGTAAGTTCATACATACAATTGTAAAAATATACAAATCCCACTTGTTATCATATATTTTTGTAATTGAGGGCGCTGCCTCCACCACATATCTTAATGGCCCTTTAAGAGCCGGATCTATTCTCCTAAACTGAAGTTGATTCGAACCCCACAAAGTAGAGCTCACGTGAGGGATCATCTGTGGTCAACAATTCAGATTGGTTCAATTTCTTTCAAATTGATATCAAATTACTAATTTGGTTACAAAACTATATGGTTTGTCTGTGTCATATAGTTTAGGTGTCACTTCCGGTCAGATAAGGTCACAGTGTCAATAATGTCCGATATACATAAACATGATAAATAATACATCCAATTGTTCCTCTCAGTTTGTTGGACACTTCAAATGTGTATACTTCCATTGACATCTCATTTTTGTGAACAATACGTGCGTTTATTTCAAAAACACCCATGATTATTTTGGATAAAGGAATCAAATGGCAAATATTTATTTTCTATGCAATAACTGTACCATGTTTATGCTCAAAATATTAAAGACTAATAAATACCTAAAATTCAAACTAATTTCTCCAAAATTGTTCTTTTGGCACTTGGTCTTCCACTATACGCTTTACTTTAATCAGGTAAAATATAAAGCACAATCAACCTTTGATTTGATCAGATCATGTTATTGATTTGTTTATGGTTATGTTATTGTAGTCATTGTTGGGATTATTCTTATTAAAATTATTATTGTTTTTGCTGTTTATTGTTGTTGTTATTGTTTGTCGTTGTTGTTGTTGTCATTGTGGTTATAATTTGTATTACTTTTGACATGTTTGCTTTTAAGGTCCATTGGCGGCTGCAATCAGTAAACGTTTAACCACACGATACACTTTGATGATTTTCGGTTTATTGACTTCTATTGGAATGGTATTAGGATCTCTTGCTGAACATTTGAGTGTTTTTGCTATGTCAATATTATTAACAGGTGAGGTACTTAAATTATACAATATAAAAATAAGTAGGTTCTGTGTATAGGTACGCAAACAGAAGAAAAAATGAAATGAAATTCAAAGTAAATGAATTTGAACAACTTGAACAGAAATATATAATACAATATGACTGAAGTGTTTCATAGTCAAATACCGGACTTTGTTTATTTATTTATTTATTTATTTGTTATTGGGCAAAATCGACATCAACAATACAAAAATAATCAAGCACATAGTAATAACATATAACATCACGAATATATTCAGACAACCAAGTCGATAAGCCAGGATAACCCATAAAGTTAGCTAAATATGCCAACTTATTTCCAATGGGGTCCCAAAAGGAAAAAAGGTGCCTGCAAAAGGTGATGAAAAGAACAGAAGACAAAAACAAACAAAACCTAGTACCTCATTTCAAAGTATATATTAAATGAATCAAAAAGCGAGCTGGCTTTCGTGTTTAAAACAGCTATTGATATCTTCCAGAAGACTTCACTTGCCTCCTTTATTTAGAACAAATTGAGAAAAGCAACCGGTTGTTTTATTGCCTAAAACAAATAACATGACATTCAAGACTAGGAATTACAGGCAAATCAAACTGTTTGCTTAAAGGAAACCGCTCGCTTTCTAAATAAAGATAGCTCGGTGAACTATTCAATAGTTGATTCGATCCAATATTTTGGATTCACACGGAAACTGAAACGTTCATTCTTAACATTCTAGAATGTCCTATATAATAAACAAAGAGTAATTATGTTCTATTAGATATTCATCCTCGCGACATGAGAGACCTAAAGAACTAACTACACACAGAATACATCAAGAACCACTAAACTTGTTAAGTAGAGATTACAAGGCTAAATGATCACGAGGCTGAATGATCAGATGTTTCATAATTAAAATGTGTTTGTAAAAGTTAAACGCACATTCTCAATAATTGAAAGTCAAGCAAGAAAGACACTAACAAAATTGGATTATCAGATACGTTAGCATAATAAAACATTTTCTGCCATAATTATCATGTGTAAAAGGTTAATTCTATTCAATATGCCTTTAACATCAAGAATAATAACAGTATAGGTCTATCACTGGTGAGGTTATTGATGCTTATGGTGTTTTCTTTTATATCTTAGAAATAGGAACATGGTTTTATATTATTTTAATGTTTAATTGGTTAATCTTGCAATTCTGATTGTTTTGTAAAAGCAGCCCTGAGTGCACATTCTTAAATATACTTATAAAGTCAATCAAGCCACCATTTTGATACGACATTCCCCTCACACGCGATTCAGGGCATAACAAACTACGTCGAGTACAATTTTGCCCTTAAACCTATGTCAAATCAACGAATCCAACTGTTCTTAGTCAACGAGTTGAAGTTGAGAACAAATGTGTTACCTACGAGTACTTTGATTATAGCAATGTAAGCTACCGTGTTTTAAGACTTAACATGTTTTTCTCTTATAGGAATGCTTAAAAATGTTGCCTGATATATTGTTCTTAATAAACCTTATAAACCAAAATTACAACTGACAGTTAAATATTGTATATTTTGTTCAACATTAAATTAATATTCTAGTATCTATTTAAAGTAAACTACTGGGAATATTAGGATTTAAACATGTTTTAATATGTTTATTTAAAAAAACAAATATTGTTAACAGCCCTGCATAATTATTTCACCCCAAAATGTAACATAAATGTAAGTAGAACATTAATGTATTACAGTTTTACTTCTCTTACCTACGTATACATCAACTGTTACCTTCGAATACCAAATTTCCACATTCCTCTATGTACTTAGGTTTTGGGCGCATACTCAAAATTCTAAATTTTACAGAAAGGGTCATTCCCCCTCTTTGAGGTACATGAAAACAAATGTTCATTAAAATCATCTTGGTGAAAGTATACAAAGTTACTCAACCTCATGTTTCAAAGTATTGAGAGCCTGCAAATGCTACTTAACTGTGTGAATCTAAAATGTAAACAAGGAATGAGCACCTGGACAAATATGATCACTTTCTATCAGCATTAGCATCTTCTAATTACAATACAATCACAAATTTGAATGAAATGTGTAAATAGGTGGAATAATCATCACTTAATCAAAATATGGTACTTGTATTGGTAGGTAACATTGAGAAGTGTACCTTCAACTTCATCATTCCGCCACATGGTCAATTGGAGAGATTAGTGATGGCACTTTTTTCAATACAAGCTTGATAGGTTGACTTTGAGTGGGGAACGGAAAAGGAATAAGAGATCGAAGCATTTTGAAACTGGACCCTAAAAATCTAGCCGTGGACACTTTTCGTTGGATTCGACCATATGTATCATTGAATAAAGAATTATATAATAAAAAAGTTTAATTAAAATAGAAAAATGCAGAAACATAACAATACACTACTATTATATGGTCGAATCCAACGAAAAGTGTACACGTGATGTTCAGGCCTATAATAAAATAATCCATATCTTGACTATTTTATTTTTGTGTTATACGTATCCGCCTCGATGAGACGCTTCGCGCCATATATAATATGACTAACTTCTATGCACAATTGGGCGTATGCGAGCAATAAACCTGCTATTTTTCACCCTTTTTACAAAATAGTTGTTAAGGTTTTATTTTAGACATATAACCGTTTAGATGAAAACGAGCTTAAGCGGAAATAATTTTACCTGTTTGATTGGTGGATATCTCAAGAATGTCTCTTGTAATTTTTGTTACTTTTGATCAATCCCCTGAATTGTTGTGATTTTTTTGGCTGTGGTAAGTTTTGACGTTACCTACCAATACATGTTTTGTTAAATCTCACTTTCGGGGAAGAATTCGCCTGAGGTAGTGTAATTTGTGCTGTAAGGATACCTAAATATGTTAAATACTTAAATGCATTGTCCACATTCAAGTCGATTTTTTGATAAAGCTGTTAGAAATTTTAAAAGCGGAAACGATCGGTTTGGTAAAAAAAATGCATTATCTCCGAATACCTATTTAAAACACTGCCATTTTAATATAAACACAGATTAGTGAATGATATCTATAGAATAAGCGAAGTGTGATACAGTGTACATGTGTGCCAATTTTTATCATTTTGAAAGCAACATTTTTTGAAATATCAGCAATAAAAGGCTGTATTCGTAGGCAAATTTGAAATATGAACTTTTACCTTCAAATACAAATAACGATACCGTGGTTATTCCCTCTGTTGTTACATACTTGTATCGACTGGAATAAAGTAGAAATGTGCGCTGCGTTGGGCAAGCCACAGAGAAGTTTTGCATCAATCTTTCAGCTTTTGTAAGTCACTTTTCACAAAATTCTGTAGTTTGCGTACAAGTGCATCAATAATTTGTTGCTGTCTTAAAAGTTGATTGAATATAGCCTCCCTATGTCTCAACCTTGTTACTCCTATTAGTGTAGTTGTTTATGTTATTCACGCAAAGACATCCTCTGACAGTTGATTTAAATCGCAATGGGGGTGATTAATGTTTATATAAATAATCAGTAACAGCTTCTCGTGCATTGACTTCATGTTGTATTCGGAGGTAACATGTATATGTAGGCAACATTCAATAATATACACGGTGCATATTGGCCCTAAATGATTTTATTTTACATACAAGCAGTGCGCAATCATACAATCTGACTGGATATATTATTATATTTATATTTGGAGGGAAAAAATTAATATTCCCATCTTAAATGAAAATAGGAGGTGTTAATTTAAATAAAATGCATGGTGTAATCACACTGGTTTTGCCGAGAACATATTTTTTGTTGGAGTTAGAGTGAATGAATGTTATTTATATCCATAGATTACACGTTGATCGTCTTAAAATGGGTACATTTAGTCATAATATCCATGAAGTTTCGGCTTCATAATCAATTTTCTCATATTCCATTTTGTATTCGTAGGTAACCTATATATTAGTTAATGAGCATGGTACAATTCCTGTATTGTTTTTCGCTTTCATTCGCACCTTATATTATGTAAATATTTAGCAGGAATGTATAAGACGGGAATAATATCGTTTGGTGCGTAATATTGTTTTAAACCAGCTTGTCGATATGATGTATACGTAGTTAACCAACTTCATCTGGAATTGCAGAGAAGTGACTACGGAGGTACATAATATTGGCTATTATCTTAGGGCGTGTTCACACTATAGCTAGTTTTCTCCACGACCCGGGTCGGACCCGGGTCGAACCCGGGTTGAAGTCTAGTGTGAACAGAAAATAGGCTCAAAAAACCGACCCGGGTCGAAAATTACAACCCTGCGAAAGTGAAGGGTAGAACCCGGGTTCAATCCGGGTCGACTGTAGTGTGAACAGAAATCGCTATTCGACCCGGGTTGCAAACCTGACTGCTAACCTCTGACCGTAGTTGTTTACGTCAGTTTTCAGCTTTGCTTCGCACGCTCTCGTCTGCTTTTGGTTCTGGTTGAAATCTTTATCAAATGTGTCAAAATGGCAAATAAATAGAGTCAAATTGAAACGGAAGCCATGATGGAACTCTGGGCGGATGAGACCGTGCAAATTAGTTTGAACTCAATGATCCACAATAAGGATATTTACGCCAATATATCACGTCAGATGGAGGCAATGGGTTTTCACCGTAACATTGAGCAACATTGAGCAATGTCAAAATAAAATCAAAGCACTCAAGAAAAAATTCACAGATACTGAAACACATAACAACAAGTCTGGAACCCAAATCTTTCTTTGGATTTGCCAGTGTTTTAGAATATAGATTGCATGTTATGTTCTGCACCATATATTTTGTTTCAGACCGGCGTTCAGAATCCCTATACATACGTATTTCATAAACTTTTTAGCTTAAAAACAGTTTGAGATAAAGCTTAAATATCCAGTTAAAAAAAAACCAACAAAAAAAACCACGGCCAACACTTGCAACAAACAGAGTTTGACATACATAGTGCTCTAGTGTGAACAGAAAATGAATTATCGATCAATCCGGGTTCGACCCGGGTCCAACCCGGGTTGAAGAAAAAGCTATAGTGTGAACACGCCCTTAGTTGTATTTGAAAATGGAATTCATGTGTCACAAATATAAAATAACTTGCTTCATTTTTGCTCGGGCAGGTTGTGTAATGTTACCGAAACGTATTTTAAGTGAACAAGACATTTAGTAAAACATTTTACCTTTTTTTTAAAGGTGGGAAGTAATCAAGGGTAGGCCTAACTGATTTCAGTCTCAAATCAAGAATTGTTCATGAATAATGCTTCCGACATTCATTAATTAGTGTAATTGAACTAAGCAGTGGTTGATTTAATAGAAAATCACAATGAAAGGCACATGCCCGACAATATCTCTGTCGTGGCAAAACCTATTAGAACACCTATTAGTGTTTTTAAATCAAACAACATTGAATTTTTAAACATAAAATTCCCATTTTGTCTACATCTGACAACATATTTCATATTGGTGATTCTATGTCAAACGGAATCTGCCTCTGGTTGAAACTCGATAAAAACTTACTACATGTATGTACGACTTTTAGAATGATACAAATTCCAAACTAGGAAATTATATCTTAATTCTAATCTGACAACTGGATGTCTTGCTGTAAGTTGTATGTGCTTTATTCCGCGCGCTGTGGACTGAAATGCGCGACATTTGAATATTCTAGACTTTGAACATGTTCGGCTCATATTAAACTTCATATTAAAGGTATGATATGAAATTATTTCAAAGTATATATTAAATGAATTAAAAAGCGATCTGGCAATCGTGTTTAAAACAGCTATTCAAAATGATAACTGCTAGAAGACTCACTTGCCTCCTTCATTTAGAACAAATTGAGGAAGACAACCGGTTGTTTTATTGCTTAAAACAAATAACCTGACATTCAAGATTTTGAATTACAGGCAAATCAAACTGTTTGCTAAAAGAAATCCGCTTGCTTTCTAATTAATGATGGCTCGAGGAAATGTTCAATAGTTGATTCGATCCAATACTTTGGATTCAC
Organism: Ophiura sarsii; assembly: GCA_035610835.1. Classification (NCBI taxonomy): domain Eukaryota; kingdom Metazoa; phylum Echinodermata; class Ophiuroidea; order Amphilepidida; family Ophiuridae; genus Ophiura; species Ophiura sarsii. The sequence continues at coordinate 34,668,545 of CM069450.1, read as the reverse complement.
ACGGAAACTGAAACGTTCATTCTTAACATTCTAAAATGTCTTATAATAAACAAAGAGTAATTCTGTTCTACTAGATATTCATTCTCGTGACAAGAGAGAGATGAAGAACTAACTACACAAAGAATACAACAAGATCCACTAAACTTGTTAAGTAGAGATTACAAGGCTGAATGATCAGAGGGATCTTACTTAAAATGTTTCTATATGCTTAATATTTCATTATGTTTAGTTTTAATGATGAACATGCTTTTTACCAAATGAGATGTGTAAGAATATTATACTAGCGAGTTAATTGATTGTTTAACTATACCTTTACGAAATTTTAACCCAGTACGATATGTATGTTGTCATCATCTTGCCTTGTATCAGATGTTAAATATTACACACTTCTGACTGTTTTGTAGAAGTTAAACGCACATTCTTAATATTTGAAAGTCAAGCAAGAAAGACACTTACAAAATTGGATGATCAGATACGTTAGCATAATAAAACATTTTCTGTCGTAATTATCATGTGTAAATTAATTTTAATCAACATTCCTTAACCAAATTAGATGATCAATAATACTAACAGTATAGGCCTAGTGAGTTTATTGATGTTTAGGATGTTTTCTTTTATATCTTAGAAATAGGAACATAGTTTTATATAATTTTAATGTTTATTTGGTTAATCTTGCTTTTTATTCAAATGTTGAATATTACGCAATTCTGATTGTTTTGTAAAAGCAGTGCTGAGCGCACATTCTTATATTATCAACTTTTAACGTCAAGCAAGACACCTTTTTATTTTGCTGTACGACATTCACCCTCACACGCGATTCAGGGCATAAAAACTACATCGAGTACAATTTTGCCTCTTAAACATAATATGTAAAATCAAAGAATCCAACCGTTCTTAGTCAACGAAGTTAAAGTTGAGAACAAATGTGTTACCTACGAATACTTTGATTATTGCAATATTAGCTACCGTGCTTTAAGTCTTAACATGTTTTTCTCTTATAGGAATGCTTAAAATTGTTGCCTGATATTTTGTTCTCAATAAACCTATTCAAAATCACAACTGAGAGTTAGATATTGTATATTTTTCAACATTAAATTAATATTCTAGTATCTATTTAAAGTAAACTATTGGGGAATATGTCCATAATATTAGGATTTAAACATGTTTTAACATGTTTATTTAAAAACAAATATTGTTAACAATCCTGAATGATTATTTCACCCCCAAAATGCAGCATAAATTAAGTACAGCATTAATTTATTACAGTTTTACTTCTCTTATACCTACGTATACATTAACTGTTACCTACGAATACAAAATGTCCACATTCCTCTGTGTACTTAAGTTTCTGGCGCATGCTCAAAATTCTTAATTTTTCAGAAAGGGTCATTCTCCCTCTTTGAGGTACATGAAAACAAATGTTCATTAACATTATCTTGGCGAAAGTATACAAAGTGACTCAACCTCATGTTTCAAAGTATTGAGAGCCTGAAAATGCTACCTAACTATGTGAATCTAAAATGTAAAAAAAGATGAGTACCTGTACAAATATGACCACTTTCTATCAGCATTAGCATCTTCTGAATACAATACAATCACAAATTTGAATACAATATGTAAATAGGTGGAATAATCATCACTTAATCAAAATATGGTACTTGTATTTGTAGGTAACATTGAGAAGTGTACCTTCAACTTCATCATTCCGCCACGTGGTCAATTGGAGAGATTAGTGATGGCACTTTTTTTCCATACAAGCTTGATATGTTGACTTTGAGTGGGGAAAAGGAAAAAGAGATCGAAGCATTTTGAAACTGGACCCTAAAAATCTAGCCGTGTACACTTTTCGTTGGATTCGACCATATACCAACCATGCCAACATATACAACATTCCAAGTCATTAGCAAAGCAAAAGCAATTTTGACTCCGCTTAAAATGTAATGAGGTATGTGAATATGGTTTTCTGTACATTTGCTAGTTCAAGGTTGGCTGGGAAGTACACAAACATAAAAGGAAAGGCACAAGTGACTTATTTACTGAGAAAATGCACCTTAAAGTTTGTACTTTGTTCTATGTAACATTTTAACATGTCGATGCATGTATGGCATTATCATGATTATCTTGATTATGGACAACATGCCATTCTCGACCACCCCCCCCCCCCCCCCCCCCCTTCCCTGATTAAAATCTTAATGAGGTTATGTGAATATGGTTTTCTCTACATTCAATAGTTAAACGGTGGTTAGGAAGTTCGCAAGTCCTAAATAAAAGTCACACTGAGCATGCTGAGAAAATGCATCCCAAAGTGTGCACTTTGTATGTGACTGATTATACTTTACCAGATCCTTTCAAAAATGACCGTGCGTCCTGATTGGTCAATCGTGAAATTGATGACGATGAAGAAGAAGATTGGTCAATCGTAAAATTGCCATGTGCATACATGCATAGTTGTTTTCACATTTCATGCATCTGGACGCAGCTTCGCGAATAGCAATAAACACGCTGGCGTGAAATTGTTTGAATTTCGTCCATAGCATAATATTTCTTATTTTAAAATTTGGGAAGACGAAAAAGGAAACCCTGTTCTATGGGCGAACGGACCTCTCAGGTTGAGTCGGTCGGTCAGGGTTTTTTTTCATATTCATTTTTTTTTTTTTGCATTCAACAACTAATGCCTGACACTGACAATCCTGGCCATTTTAGAGATGTGTTTGCAACACCTACAACTGATCAGGATGGCAGCCAACGTCAGGTAGATGATTATCTTCCCCGGGCTCAGATAAAAGTACAGTTTCAAAATGGTGATCTTACAGTTGATGATGTTTCAGCTATAGATACATTTGCTTCAAACTTTGCTGTAAAATCAGAGCTAGTGCAACAGTACCTGACACATTTGAAACAGCTAAAATACAAACAACTGATAAGACAACACCAAACAGAGGTCGAGCGAAATGAGAGACAGCATCTTACCTATGAAGACTACAACTGGATGGAATTATTTGAAACAAATTCTCTGAACACTTTACGTGTTCATGAATTGAATTGAACAAATACCTGGAGAAACATCATTTACAAGGTGTAATGAACAAAACAAAGATATTGGCTATAAAGAAGTGCAGCTCCAACTGCTAACAATGAAGGAAACTCGGGTAGCGAGAGTGATGATCATGTTGATAACACAAATGGTGACACTAGCAACGAAAGTGACAATGAAAGAAGTGAATATGACAGTGAAGATGAAATGGATGATTCTTCACAACATGGTGATGAAAATGATGATGCAAACGAAGAAAATGATATAGTGCTAGCGGTAATTGACTCAGAAACGGATAGCGATAGCGAGGGCGAATATGATGATATGGAAGTGGTTACTACTACTACTAGAGGAGGCAGAAGAGCTGGTTCATGGAAAAATGCATCGGTTAGATTGTATTTACATTTTATTGTGTTGTACAGGCATGATCAGGTATTGCTTACTTAGCTTGGGTATATATTTTTGCTTCAATCGCATTCTGTGAAAATACATTTTCATTTGATTTGCATACACTGTACATGTAGAGCCAGACAAAAACATCCAAAAAGTGCCAAAAAATATGATTTTTGTACCAAAAAACGTGATTTTCACGATTTTGGAGGTTAAAAAACAGGTTTTTTGGCACTTTTTGGTCTGTAATTCAAAAAATAATAAAGTAATTTTTTTTTTAAAAAAACCGTTCCTAGGGAATTGCATGAGGGATATAATAAAACTAGTATGACAAAATTTAACAAAATATATTTTGAGTTATATTTTCCAAACCTAAAATGGGTCAAAAAACATGTTTTTTATAATTTTCTCCAAAATGGTCAATTTCATGATCATAGTTGGATTCATTGAACCCTTTCCTGCAAAAAAATGTATACTTTTATTAAGATTAAATGAATAATGACGAAGTTACGGCAGTTTTACGGAGGCTATGCGAAGGTGCAAAGCCCCCTTAACGAGCTTAATAATGTTTACTAGGAATATGATGTAAAGCATTACACATCTTGTTTATTAAAAGAATTAAGTAGACAATAGACTTGTTCAAAATTGTCTCCTAATAGATTAAAACATGAAATATGGATTAAATCGAATCACCACTGTCAGTTAATAAATTATAATTGCAAGGATTAAATAGTCCGCAAGGGATATTCATAAATATGATAAAATTAGATGAGGATATTTAATAAAAATTGTCACCAGTGACTATCTGATAATGTGAATAATGAACGATATAGTATTTTGATAAAATCAATAAACATAATATTGCACTTATTTTTCGTAAATGTGTCCGATTAAGTCAACATTATCCTTGAACCAATCAAAAATTGTCAATGTCAACAGTAAGACTAGTAAGTAAATAGTCTATCCCTTTCTTTCTCTCTCTACATGTAAAATGTATTCCTGAAAACAATAATATGAATAGGAACCCACTTGATAATCCAGCATCTTGTTTGGTCTTTCTCCTGATCTTTGAGAGTGTGCTTAGGATGGTTGCACTGAGGGACAATAGACAGCTTTAAGGCCTATTTATGACACAATTACCACACTTTAATCATTTCATAACAAAGGAATTGATCCTTTCGCTGTCGGTATTGTATTTTTTCATTGGTCGTATCTTATGAAATATAATGGTCAAGATCTGGAAGCGTGTTCGGACGTTAAATTGGTCACTTTTATTCAAAACAGCGTAAAATAAGTTTCCCTTAACCAATCTAAACCAGATAAAATTCATATTAAAGCTAATTGAATTGTCTTTATACCGTAGTAAATTGTTTTGAAAACAAACGAACACTTTTTTCTAAAAAAATCGCTGAACTATTTTTTGACTCACCCAGTACACATAAAAAACATTGTGTCTTTCTTTTCTTGCATTCTTATTAATAAATAAATTATGGTTATTTATACAAAGTGATAAAAACATACAGAATCATATAATAGGATGTGTCTCTCAAAAGCAATGACAGGTCAGCGTGTATGAATACAGCCATAGTAATCAACCGTTTCATCAATTATGTTTTGCTAATTTGGCACCCAAAATTACCAGTTTAAAAGTATTACCAACTTTGTAAACGTAACCAATGACCTGTATTAAAATACAGGTCATTGGTTAAGTTTACAAATTATCGTTGTGGTACTGCATAATATGGATAAAATATGAATAAATAGCGCCATTTCCAGGGTATATAATTAATCTAATCAAATATGCAAATTAGGCGCTAATTATCCTAATTAGCCCTAAAATATGTCACTGTTTCAATGATAATATCCTTAGCCAAATCTAGAGGCAAGTAACCTCTATATTATGAAACATTGTGGGTGCAACAATGCACTTTGAAAGAAAACAGTCGTGCAGTGAACTTTATAAATTATTCTGCACAGTATCTCATCAATATTCATTTATTATGTAAATCAATATTATTATTATATAAGAGACTTTGAAAACAAAAACTGAAGTCCCCTTGACTTCATTTGAAAATGTTAATTTGATAAATATAGATCAAAGAAAAGATTACTTAACTCACCGTACTTAGAACAGAATTAAGTTTCATATCTGAACCAAGTTACAATTTTTTCACTTTTACAAATGGGCGAAAACACCCGCTGTCACACAATTAAGTGTATCTTTAGTTTGGTAAGACCAATTTACATGATCTAAAGTTCTCTAGAAAGCTGAATAAACTGTATACATAACTGTTGAAAACAGAATGCCATATTTATTTATTTCCGTTTTTAATTTTTGTTTTTTAAGTTTGTGATTTTAGGGTTCAACATTTTCTGAGTCACCCTGTAGAAACTTAAAAAGATCAGTTCATGGCATAACCTAATGTTGATAGAGAGACGGTAACGAGCCTGAGACTGGGGTCAAGTCTATGAGATTATACTATAGCGATGGAACTGATTTATTGTTGCGCCAATTAGAATATTTGTAGTTGCTAAAACTTGACAGATCATTCTTTAAATGGTTCCAGATTATTTTATAATCCTCGTACTTTTGTTGTTGCGATGATATATCCACATTTCAGGTGAAATTACTTTGCTTGAGAAATTGTAAAAGCTTGGAAGCTTTATTGTGTTGGTTGTTTGCGCACGCGGGTATAAAACATATCGGTCCTATATCATGATAGGTATCCATTCTGTGTACGTTCTACCCCAACCGTCTTTATTTGTAATAACACTTTGCCTTCAAAGATGTAGATCTATCAGTCACCTGAAAATGATAACTTCACATAGCTATTTAGTTATATAAGCATCTGCTGTATATAAAAGTTGACCTGAATTTTGCTTTTGTGCTATATTCACTGATTTCATTTTGCAACTTTCAGCTGTGACGTTGCCGATGCGGCGCGTCCTAGTTTTGAGGCTCCCGTATGAGCTGCAACCATCGTTAGGCTTCAAGATACAAGCCCAATTCAAGCTTTGGTAATGTTACCCACTTAATGGGCAATGTGATGCATCATCCAATTAATACTTGTCTTCCAGCTTTCCCGTAACGCCTCCTTGAACTTTGCCCTGAAATGTTTTCGGGCATCCTCATCATCTCTTTCCAGTACAAGAGATTCCCTAAGATACAGAATGGTAGAATCGGATAACTCAGGAATCCCGCTTGACAACATCATGGCGAATAGAGTGATGAGCAGATTGCCGTGGCGACGGAGTGTCATAAAGGAGTCCTCGCACACCGTCTGGAATCTACATACAAGATCATATTATTAGAACGTTTATGGTTAATTATATCGAGTGGGCTTTCATTAATTATTATAATTGTCTTTAAAAGTTGTTATAATATTTTATCATGGTAGACTGTTTCCTTGTTTATGGGGTTGATGTTTTATTTCGGTCTACCGTATTCAGTTGCATTTACAAAGCCTTATTCATGTTTCCAAGGCATTTCATTTTGTTATTGGTGTGATAGGCAGAGAAATTTAAATAAATGCATTCAAGGTATATTATGTGATCTTTTCCAGGGGACGCCCTCAATCCTCGAAAAACAAATTGGAAGCAGATTTGTTTGCATAAATCATGAATATATTCCAAGTTACAGAGCGATACGATTCCTAATTACCTCAAAATCATGGTTTTGGCATTTAGAGTATAAATAAGTTGTCGGCGCAGACTCCGACAGTTTATGTTCACTCTAAAACCATGATTTTGAAGTAATCGTATCGTCCTGTAACTTGGAATGTATGTACAATTTATGATCAGAAATGTAAATCTGCAAGAAAATCTGCTTTCAATTATTTATTTTTTGTTGTTGTATAATTTAGGTCCCAGACACCGGAGTGTAGGCCTACTAGTATCGTTCAATACTTGAACGCCCAGTATCGTTCAATACTGGTACTAAGTACAAAATGCTGGAACACACGTTGGGTGTTCCAGTATCAACCGATACTGGTACAGTAAATTCGGGCCAGTATTGAGGAATACTGGCAATGTATGTTCCAGTATTGAACGATACCGGTATACCAGTATATATGGGACCTATAAAGTACACTTTTCCTCCAAGGCATTTGATTTTGTCCTTGATGTTATTTGTGTTGGCAGAGAGAAAATATCCCAGTAAAACATTACTTTTCAAAAGCGTCGCGTGTAGTCTTTCCACCCCCGGCTCCTCTTGTTATCACATGCACGAAGTCATTGGTAAGAACGAATGGCACACGTTCTCTCTTCACTCCCCATTTGCTCTTGAAATTGCCCAGGAAATGTCCGAAGTCAATATGAAACATCTGTTGGAAGAAATAGAAAGACATAATATGCTACATAAAAGGAAACGTAATTACAAACTCCTTACACTTCGCTAGACTAGGTACATGTATATGTAACGATAGTACATGTTATTACCTTTGCGACTTTAACGTTGACTAATACATTTCCTAATATAGTTTTATTCAAAGATGGTTAAATCCAATGCTTATAAATAAACATAATTTTCTGTTTGCCACTCACTGTTTGTTTGAAAATCTAAAATGCACATTTTGTTAGATAGTTTTCCCTCACCATATGACACCTTATCCATTTATCGTACCTGACCAGGACATTTTGGGCTAGATGTATATCAAAGCTTCATAAATCTAACATCAACATCATCATCGGTCGTCCTTGGACGGAATAGTGGAAGCAGCTGACACATATTGGTACATGTAACTTTATTCATCATGAGCTGTGGAATATCACTTGGGTCAAGACCCATGTCCTTTGCAATGCTGTCAGGCCTGACAGGATAGGTAGAGTTTTTCCTGCCACGGTTAGAATGGCCATATTTAAGAGTCCAAAACATCAAGTGCCTACGCAGTGTCCTGCAAACTGTAGACGCCTCTTTCTCAGAGTGACTGACAGAGGAGGGATGTCGCCATAAAACACTCTGTTTGCTTGGTGGTCTCGCCAGCTGATGTTAAGTACCCTTCGAAGTAGCTGTGTGTACATGTACATCCATCAATTCTATCCTCAAACCTTTGAGTAGTTACTGATCCAGGTTTCTGAACCATATACATGTAGTAAGATACTTACTACACATTATCAATACTATGTCGCCGTGTAATGCCTACCGTACATAACATACATTTTGATTCCTACTTACTTGTCCTGTTTCCTTGATCATGATGTTATCATTGTGTCTGTCACCAATACCTAGGACGTAAGTAGCTACGCAGTATCCAGCACAGGAATAAGTGAAATCTTCAATAGCCCTATCCAACCTGTACACCAAAAAAGAAAAATCATAAGTACTTAATCTGATCTCAAGTACACAGCTAGCCTTATCTGTCTTCTTATCGTGCCTCTTCTTTTCTACCTCTACAACAGTAGCTACGTAGCAATCAATCAAACCATTTTGGATTTCATTTTGAATTAAAATCAAATACTTTGCCAAGTATAATACAACTCGAGGGAATTTAACCCTTCTGAGACCGATGTTTACTCCACCATTGTCCACTAATGGAGTGTTCATAAATACTTTGGTGGGGCAATTGGAAATTTTAGATTCGACCGGGCACGAAGCATGTAATTGTAAACATGTTGTTTTTTTGAACGCGAAGCGTTGACAAATGTGTACCCCTTTTTTGAGTGCTCGAAGCCTAAACAAATTCGGACTTTTTGTTTGATCCCCCTATTAATTACCAATTTCTTTTGTGTGATCCCCCCTTTTGGGGGACTTTTTCTTTCTGATCCCCCTCCATTTTTTCTACCCCCACAAAGGTATTTATGAACACTCCCTAACTGCGTTATAGTGGCTCATCATACGCAATTACAATACTATTAATGATGTAAATACAACTGTACGAAACAACACCTGCAGTAATACGACAAAGCCAACGATTGAGGTCGCTGCGTGATAAAAAGCTGTTACTTTGTTTCAATTTTAGGGGGGTGTCTGAATGTATAACTAAAGTGTGCAAAGGAGAAATTGTTGGGCACACGGGTAAAATGGTTTTACGACAAGTTTGCTATTATTAATCAAACTGAGCTCAAGTTAAATCACTTATTTATCGAGCAATAGTTAATTGTTTACGCATTTTAGTTGTTTAGATACAAAGTTAAATAAATCAAGAGCTAAATTTATGATAGATGAATAAATAAAAAGAAAACTATAAACGCATGGGCGGCCTTTATAATTGATAAAAATTGACATAACAATGATGTTACATTAATCCACCATCAAGTTATCAAGTTTAATAAAATAGAAAAATAAAAGGATAACAAGGAATATTCAAAATCGAACCCGTGATTGCCGATTGCCAACGACATGGCCTACCTATGCACGCCACAGAGATCCACGAGTATAATTGGGATAGTTTTGTTATTTAACCATATCCATTTATTTATAACGAACGGGTTTTTATTGTGCCATTTTAGCCAAATGTATGTGTATCTCTCGCACAAAATGTGTTTGTAATGTGATTATACTCCTTATTTTTGAAAGAACGGTAAAAAACGTTGACATTTCCGAACACAAAAATGGCTCCATTTATACGGTCAACGCCATGCCAGCAGCGCTGTCCGTGTGGGCACGCATACAGATGATGCCGGCAGGCCAAACAAATCCAGCGGCAAGACCCCGCATATAAAACAAAAGTGATCACAATGGGACTCGAACTCTCAACCTTTCGATCCCCATGTCACCGTTCCATCCACTACACCAACCGTGCTAATTTATAAAATTGCCGGCGAATAATTTATTAATATCTAATTTTATAAATTTGACCGGGGTCATGGGTTAATGCACTGTGTTATAATTCTACATTCCCGGCAAACACTCTGTTCAAAGGCACAAAAAGTGGACTTGTTTTAAGCTTTTTTTTGCAATTCTGAGGTGTGCAGTTCGATTTTCTTTCTCGAATTAGTTAGAAAACCATCCATTTTAGAACATCTGAAATTTAAAATGAACTGCACACCTGGGAAAGTATGATGCCAAGGGCATATATTTTGCACGTAAATCCAATACAAAAGTACAGAAAATCGACCAAAATATGACGTCATGACCATTGCTTCGGAACAAAATGGCGCGGTACCCCCCCCCCCCCCCCCCCCCCTTATTTCAATTTTAACTTACTCGTTTGCGGTCTTGTTTTTTTCTTTGAGCCATTTAAGGAGCGATGATTTCTGGAATGCCGCATTGATTTTGCCGACTTTTCCTATGCTTAGCTGTATATTTGCAATTGTCTGTGCATTGGTGACAATCTCGATAAGACCACTTTTGCAGCCGGTGGCCAAGGCTCTGTATGGGATCAATCTGAAGAGTTACAACAACTAAAGGTTATAATTCGATTATAGAATAATTTTATCAGCAAGAATTCACAAACGAATTACCCCCCAAAACATAAAAAGCATATCATTAGCCCAGCTTCAAGATGGCAAATTGGCTCAGATGTTTTAAACATACATGCTATTTTCAAATTACCCAGGGGCGAATTTGACTAACTGACCCTAACTACCACAGACGAGGCATCGTTAAGCTTGCCATTAAACATGTGTTATACAGTGGCGGATACAGGGGGCGGAGGTGGCGGGCGCCCCCCCCCCCCCCCCCCCCCCCCCCGTAAAAAGTCCCGGACCAGGTGCTTTGAGGTTGGCTAATTCAAAATAGATAATCGGTACCAAAAATCTGAGATATACATTAAATGAGCAAATTTCTTCTCCGCAGTTTGATACTCATTCAACAAAATCGAATGGATACTTTTAAAGTTATATGGCGATTTCAATGACCTCGCATGACACGAATGTTCACGAATTTTAAATCAATCAAATTATGCGTTCGAGGTTACGTTATCAGCCGAAAGCGACAAACACTATTTAATTGACCGAATCAACAGTCAGGGCAAATGTCCAAATCTGGCAATCTGTAATATGTTTCCGAATCTGGAAACATATCGCCAAATCAGGCCAAATTGCTCTTTTTGCAATTGGTTAATTTTGTGGATTGTAAAACTACTTGTGCATGTTCAGTTAAGCGGTTACTTACTTTAATCAAGTCAAAATCATAACCACTTATCATAAAGCATGAATTGCAAATTTCGTGGTATTTATTTTGGCGACTTTGAGCCAGTAATATATTCGCGAAATTAAGTAGATCGCAATATTAAGTGGTTTTTGCCTCTGGAGTCTTCATTTTAACTTAAAATCACGGTTTTTGATGAATCATGCTCAGAAAATAATTGTCTATCTTCTGACCAAGGCTCATACATTTGCAGTGAGGTTTGATATGTTTTAAAGCAAAGGGCTTATTCTTTTTTATTCGAACATGACTTATACATCAACGTTATATAATTAAATATCAAAATTAAATATCATAAGACCATTTTTGACCAATAAGATAATTGATTAGTCACTTACCTACTTAATTAAGCCTTATGCTTTAAAACATATCTGACTGATCAAAGTCAAAAAATAATAATGTTATTTATACATGTTATATAGGAGTGGTTCAAGAATAACACATCAGTTTTAAACATGGGGTGATTTTTTGGAATCATGCAATCCAAATTCCTAAAAATGAAAAAGCCTTTTAAGGATCCATAGCCACATACGCGTACATACATTAGTTAATCAAATATAGAATTGCAGGTAACAGGATCATAGTGCTCTACACTGAAAAGTGGAGCTTGTAATATCATAACAATTTAATTTCATCTATGTTTACTTATATTTGATAATTATAGTAACATTTTAAACGGATACATTTTTTAACAAATTTTATAATAAGCACATATTTATACAAAGCACTTGGTGCAGCACGCATAATGGTATTCAATGTTTTTAGCTTGAACATTTCCCACAAACTACCTGGAATCAATCTATATCAAAAACACTCATTTTTCCTCTATTAAACTTAATGAATGATCTAGTTCTAATACTTAGACCAGGGCTTTATATCTTGAGTTCAACTCATGAATTTTTAAATATATGCACACCTCTTTAAAATATTAGATATTGGCCACTTAAAATTAATTATTAGATTCTCGTAGCACAGACCTACGAAAAGTGAAG